>CM029270.1:29364784-29687284 GCA_016920895.1 Vaccinium myrtillus
GACTTTGATGCCTTTGCAAGTTGTACATTGATGACAAGATTGATCACTTAGACAGTGACCCATCACCCATGTAGTTGACCGTGTAAATGTTACGTCCATCTTCTACTTGTTTTCCACGATAATTTGCTGCTGAGTTTTTTGTTAGCCATATGTTCACACACTCTCCGTACTGACAAACTTATTGATTTCATACCCGCCTTGCTATAGATACGTTATTTGGTGCACACTAAATTTACACCGCATTCTATAGAACTCATTTCGAAATTTTACACAAATGATCGGAGCTGCTTAACTTATTCAAAATTTGTTTTTAAGGATCCTTGTAAAAAAAAAATAGCTCAGTCGGATATCGGTAAGAGATTGATCGATTTTTCGCTCAATTTCCTGTCAAAAAATTGAGCAAAGAGATAATATTTTTAAGATCTTTCAGAAATTTTAAACAAATTAGGTCACATTCAAAAAATGGCATATTAAAATATCCACCCAAATGGTATACCTATTTTTATTGATTTCCTACATGAGAAAAACTTTTTTTGTACAGACGAACCGGTAAAACGTAGAAGTACGGAAGCTTCTCTAAAGATGTACTATATAGAAATAATATCAAGATAGTAAATAGTTAGGTCACATTCAAAATCAGCAAATTAAAATATCCACCCTTCATTTATTTTGTCACTTAGTAAATATAAACAACCCCTCCTCTACAAGTGGTGGCTTTATCTCAAATGCAAAGTGAAATTTCTTATCCTGGACAGATCGATTTTCGAGTCTCATTCTCCCTTCCCCATGTAATAGACTAGCGCATGCCCATGGCCGTGCCTAAAGGCACAGCTTGTGATCGACACACATGCACGTGCCCTTATTTGTACTCCTGCCCATTCTTTATGGTCCTTCGAATTTAGAGAGGGAGAAGGAGAGGAGGTAGTAAGAGAGGTAAGAGAGAGAAGAGAACGTGATTTTGAAATTTTGGGTGTGGTGGGCGGTGGAAAAATGGGAGGAGGGGGAGTGAATTGGCAGAGAGATAAAATGTTAAAGAAAATAGAACGTGATTTTGAAATTTTGGGTGTGGTGATTAAGAATGACGAATGAAAAAAAATAAAATAAAAATAAAAATAATAAAATAAACCCGAATTCCTCTCAAAATTGGTGTCAAAGCCATAGATAAAATGTTATATTATTTATCAGATCAAAAACAATAGTTTATTTTTATTAAAAGCGTTTGTCCTTGTCCTATAGATTTTCAAGAATGTTAAACGACTGATAAAAAAATAAAATAAAAATAAAAATAATAAAATAAACCCGAATTCCTCTCAAAATTGGTGTCAAAGCCATAGATAGATAATTTAGTTATATTATTTAGTCAGATCGTTATCCTTAGTTAGTTTTTACAATAGTTTATTTTTTATTATACGTCTTGGGACTAGTTCAAACAATAGTTAAACTTCAACATTGGAAGTGGTCATAAGGGACTAGTTCAAACAATAGTTAAACTATAAATATTCAACTTGAAAAGTAGATAGCTTTGAAAAAAAATTAATAAAATTTATAATACACAAATAAAAATCCTTAAATTAAAGATTAGAATCACTAGAAAATAGAAAGGCCGAAAAAATTATTAGAGAACCATCTAACAATTTAGATTATTTGAAAGGACTAAACTCAGAAGTATTAGAAAAATAGAAGATTTTCAATTTAAAATTTTAGAAAATTATCATTGTAAGCAACCTAAAAGGTTAAAATTTTAGATAAATATCCTTGTAAGCAAGATATATATCTCAATATTTTGGATACAAAACAACCTAAAAGGTTAAACCTAAGTTAGATGAGCTATATTAATTATAGTTAATTTAGAAGACATCGCAGTAAGGAAAAAATATCAAGATTTCTCAAATAAGGTTTTCTGCTAATAAAGCTCCACAAACTAACCATTAACTAATCTAGCTCCCCAGCTGAGTCGCCTATGCAAGTAAGGTTCACTATTGAGTCAATATTCAAGAAGAATAGAGTGAGATGCACTACGCCAAATATAGGCATTTCTGGCATTTTTATTCCCGGCATTATAATAAATGCTGCAAAAAACCACTATTTTGTTTAAAAAAATGCCGGGAAAAATAACTTTTACCGGCATTTGTTTAAAATAATGCCGGCAAAAGCCAAATTTCCCGCCAAAATATTACCAGCATTTTTATGCAAATGCCGGTAAAAGTCTAATTTTTTTAAAAAATCTGACCGTATAGTATATATATATATTTTTCATTGTGCATTTTTGAACAACATGTGGGCTAGCTCAATTGGAAAACACGCACGCGCGCGGAGCAAAGGTCACGGGTTCGAATCTTGGGAAGCATTTCTCCCCAAATTGTCAAGCCACGCGGACGACACGCAAACACCACGTGGCTGCCACATGGGCGACATGCAAGCACCACGTGTCATTTTATTTAATTAAAAAAACAATAGGCATTCCCGGCATTTTCACAAATTCCGCAAATAGTGTCGAGTATTGCCGGCATTTTTGAAGACTTTTCCCGGCATTTGTGGCATTACCGACACCTATGTAGACGGCATTTGTAATAAATGCCGGTAATACTCTTTTCCGGCATTTTAATTTAGATTTTTTCGGCATTTGAAATATGCCGCTAAAGGTGAAATTTCTTGTAGTGTTGAGAGGTAAGAATAGTCAACGATTAGAAGAGAAAGAAAATGGAGTGATCGAGAAGGGTGAATAAGATAACAAGATTGCATAGAAAAGACTAAGGCAGTAGTGCTTAGACTAATCCATGGGATGCCCAAGTGATCTAGAGAATGGGATGATTACACCAATGAAAAGAAATGTTCCCATTTCAAAATTAGTGATTGTTCATTTTTTTTTCCTCTCTCTAAAGTGACACACTCTATCAAATCAATCAACTCTGGAATTATGAAAGGATCAAAGGACTGTCTCATATTTATAGGCATATTGGGTCAGTAGGTGATGTCACCCACTGTGAGGCTGACCCTCGCAGTTGCTCGGGCGCGCTAATCCACCCTTTCGTGATGAACCTCTCTTTTTTTTGTAGCCACAAACCACTAGATCCCCTTCCATTCCCGTTTGTGTAAGGTCATAACCTTTTCGGTCATGTCAGTACTGTAGCCAAGCCTCAGAGGGCCCCTAAAGTTTCCCCTTCCTTAGACCGGAGCAGACGTTGTCTAAGCTATGTATAATTGATTATGTCATGCCCTCGAATTTCAAACCTAATTATATAACATTTCCATAAAACCTGAATTAAAAATAATCCAAAGATTTGTCCCATTAATAATCTCCCAATTCCATCCATAACATAACTAAGTGTTCCCAAAGTTAGTCCTTTTAAGTTACAACCCATATTCCACAAGAAACCAATGAAAGTAGTTAAATTGGTTACATTTTTCCAAGTAAAAAGTAATTAAAGAATACAGTTGCAATTTCATTTGCAAAACACGAGTTTGTCAAAGATGAATGAATAACGTCAATTGGCAATGAGTGAAGTGTGGAGATGTCATAACATATATTAAGTAATCACCCATTTCATCCCCAAACAATGTACTATATTACTTAACATTCCCCCTCACGTGCAACCTCATTTGAGGTCTGTCATGTGTAGACTCTTTCGGGGTCTGTCATTGTGTAGCCTTTTTGCTGGTCTGTCATCGTTGGGTGTAGATTTTAAAATTTTAAATATGGGATAAAATGGACCCCGCTCTGATATCACATAAAAAAATTTATATTCTGATCAAAGTCAATTGGCAATGAGTAGAGAACTCCCAACATATATTAAGGGATTACTCATTTTATTCCCAAGCAATGTGAGACTACAATACTTAATAGTTTTTACTGAGGCGCGTCGGCTGTCATTGGTTGCGTTTATGGCACATTTCGAATACTTGATCCTAGGTGGAAAAGGAGATTCCTAATTCAAATGTGATAGAAGATGCTGAAAATCAGGTTAATGAAATGACTAATTGGTGATAGGCCAATACTAGATCCTGTTTGTGTTAGATTGAAGGGGTTGGCAAATGCTAAATGAAAAGCCAATGGGAAAAGCATAAAATGAAGGAAATTTTTTTGGGTGCCACCGGGCATCACGTGTCCGTGCTTGAGAACCAAATCCGATCGTCCAAAAGTGTTTTAGACGGTCCAGATTTATTCCCTTTTCTCATCTTTTTTTTCTTTTAAATCTCGACCGTCTAAAAGTGTTTTGAACAACTGAGATCAGTGCTCGGGCACGGACACGTGGTGCCTGCCCAGTACCCAAAAATTTCTCAAAAAGAAGACAACAAAAGGTTCAACCAAGCCCGGCTCAAAATTCGCAACATTTAACTCGTGAGATTTTCCCACTCAATCTTTTTGTTAAACTTAATTTTATTAATGAATGATTTTATTGATTTTGTGTAGGACCAAAAGGCAAATCAAAGGTTGGGTGATCTCCGGTCCTTAATTTTGATTGCTCGGGACAGTTCAAATTGAATGATTTGAATTTGTTCAAAAAAAATTTACCGGTAAGAAAGCAAATTCGAATCATTAATTATACGAATGTACGAAGATTATCTGAACCCAATTTTAAAAGTTCTTCCTATTAGTCGAATGACATAGCACAAGAAGGGACCCCATGGACCAGTACGTTTCATGCCAAGAAAGTAATAAAGATTCGTTTGTCTTAATTTCTTTGAATCCAACAGTCGTATTTCAACCTTTTCAGCCTACCAGAATTTCTATTGAAAACATGAACATTGCATGAGAACCAGAATTTTTCTAAAGCCTAATTAAAACTTTCCATATCAACCATCTCGGGGTTTGTCGACATCCGAATCAACTTACGTGCACCTCAATTAATCTTGAAACCTTAGTCTCGGATTTGGGATTACGGCCGTCCGTTCAGCAATCAACGGTCCCGATTAAATGCAATTATCCTATATGTAAGACAATTATTCGGACCGTTGATTGCCGAACGGACGGCCGTGATTGCTCACTACAGGGGTGTAGTGAGTAAGCTCACTTGCGGGAAGCCCAATTAAAGCTATAGGAAAGCTCATGACTTGATCCCAGAAGAGTTGTTAGCACCTGAAATCTTAGGAATGAAAGCAAATCCCTGAGTTTCAGGTCTTGCCGACCTTGCGGTTTTCACTTATCTGTTATTTAAGTTCCAGTTTTAAGTCTTCTAGATGTCTGAAAAAATAGAAAACGACCTTTTTGGAAGTCATAAGAGGTAAGATACCAAAGACCACAAAAATCAAAAGTTACACTCAGGTCCAAAGATACTATCGGTACCCTTCCATCCAAAACGAAAAAGTTGAGAGACATTTTGTCCATATTTTTCATTTTCTGGTAGCACATGTAGTTTGACTCAAACAAATCCAAAAAAATTGGTTTTTTGGTTTTTTTGGTTTGTCCTTATTCAATTTTTTTTTGTATTTGTTAGTTTTCGATCGATTTTTTTTTGGTTTCTTGACTTGTCTCGACGAAAGGAATCTAAAAAGTATAAAATTATTAACCAAACTTAAAGTTTTGTGAATAAAGACGAAAAATAATCCAAAAAATCGTTTTTTTGCCATAATTTTTCGTCTTTATTCACAAAACTTTAAGTTTGGCTAATAATTTTATACTTTATAGATTCCTCTTGTCGAGACAAGCCAAGAAACCACAAAAAATCAACCGAAAACTAACAAATGCAATTTTTTTTTTGAATAAGGACAAAAAAAAAAAAAAAAACCAAAAAATCAGTTTTTTGGATTTAGCCAAATCACCCCTAGGACTCTATGCTGAGAATGAGTTTTTTTTTCCTTTTTGCTTTCTCATCAAAAGAAAGTTCTATTATGAACTCCACATGGGTACAAGAAGAAAAGGAAATGGAATGGAATCACATCAAGTTAGGTTTTTTTTTTTTGAACTGTCATCAAGTTAGGTTTTTTGCACATGGAAATATGCACAATAATGTTTAGCCCAAAGTCATTTGGTGGTGCGTAGAAGATTCTACACACTCTTGGCACGTGTAGATAGTTCATTAAACTAATGTCTAATGTATAAAATTACTCATAAAAATATTTATTTTTAGCTCAATTATATAAATTCAGTTTATTTTTCCTGTCAGGCATGCCCACTCCTACAGTCCTACGTGTAGTGCATATGACGTGTTGCCTTTTTTTTTTTTTGGGTAAACAAAATTTTATATCTTTGAAGAAGAGATCAAATCTAGAGAGAGAGAGAGAGAGAGAGAGAGAGAGAGAGAGAGAGAGAGAGAGAGAGAGAGAGCCTGTGTGTGTGCAACCTTTTTTCTTCTGAGAATATTGTGTGAGTGTGAGCTAGGGAGAAAAAATTAAAAATATAAGTGAGCTTGAGAGTTTTTGGGTTGGGTATTTCTTATCTCATTGTACTCATTCAATACCACCAAAAATTGTTCTCTCTCTCACGCGTGGAACAGTTATCGAGGCCGAACCACATAAATATTGTATGTTCTTTGTTTGGTTGAGGCTTGCATATTTTGAATCTTGTTCACTGCACAGTAGAGCCAAGAATTTTATACGAGGGTGCCAAAGGCATGCTATGAAATCATGACCGTTCAAATGTGTTATTAATGGTCCGGATTTTTTGAAACTATTCGCGAGAATAGTTCCAGCGAATTTGAAAATATTCGCGAGAATTGTTTCAAAAAATCTGGACCATTGATTTCCGAGACGAACGGTCAAGATTGCAAAAAATGAATCAAAAAAGAAAGACAACAATTCCAATCCTCGATGTACCCTTGTCAAGCTATTATGAAATTCTTCTTTTGAGATCATTTTTTTTTTTGCCGTGTACCTTATTTGTGATCAAATTGTCAAACAAAAAAATGGGGGAATCTCATAATATTTCATAGTTTCCGAACCAACTCCCACGTCAATCCAGCCAATCAAACAAGACTCTAAGGCCCCGATTGGATGGAGTTAGGGATGGCCATCTTGGCAGACCCGCCCCTATCCAACCCGTCCCCTACCCATTCGGGAAGGGGATTCGGGGATCGGGTCGGGGATGGGGATTATTTTTAAAAAAATTCGGGGATCGGGTAGGGGATGGTATTGTTAGTCCCCTAGCCGATCCCCTCCCCGATCCCCGCCCCTCCCCTCCCCGCATCCCCGTTTACATATATATATAGGAACCCCTTCACATCCAAACCCCTTTTTACGGACCTAACGTCCGGACCTCCACCTTCCCAATATTTTTTTGAAAATCCGAACCGTTAGATGTGTTTAAAACGTGTTTTTAAGGTCCAACGCGAAGATTTGGCAAAAAAAATACCCGGAAGGGCTTGATCGGGGCAGTTTTTCACAAAAACGCTATAAAAACAGTTTTATGAAAAACTGCCCCGATCAAGCCCTTCCGGGTATTTTTTTTTGCCAAATCTTCGCGTTGGACCTTAAAATCACGTTTTAAACACGTCTAACGGTTCGGATTTTCAAAAAAATATTGGGAAGGTGGAGGTCCGGACGTTATAAAATCCGGGAGTTTGGATTGGAAGTTTTTTGTATATATATATATATATATATATATATATAGGCTATATTTTTTTTTTTTTGTCATTCGTTAATCCTAATCTACTCTATCCTAGGGGACTTGGGGAGGGGGATGGGTGCTTACGGGAATCGAACCCTGCCCAAGTGCATGGGAGTATAAGGGAGGCACCAACCGCACTCCACTCCACTTGCCAATAGGCTATATCAATAGGCTTCTAATGAGGACTCCCTCATTTGGGGAGAAATGAGGACCAACGACCACAGCCCTTGGATGAGATCCAAGGGCTCAGATTTAAAAAGACAATTCGCGGGTCAAAGCCACTCAAATCACGGGTCAAAACCCATATCCGGGTCAGCCAAACCCCATCCGGGTTAAATCAAGAGTACGCTGTACTCTTCCCCTCCCCTCATTCCACCTACGTTAGAGAGAGAGAGAGAGAGAGAGAGAAGAGGAGATCGATCAATTGAAGGAGCTGGAAATCGAAACAAGTAGAAGACGACCACCAGGGTTTCGATCGATCTCTGTCGCTCTCGTTTTCTCTGTGTGTTTGGTTGGTTGTCAAAAAACTAGGGTTTCAAAATCGATTTTGAAGAAAACCCATATCGAAGGTAAAACCCATATCGAAGGTCTCTCTCTCTATCCCTCTCCCACTCTCTCTCGTTTTCTCGTTTAAATCTTACTGTGTATTGTTAGCTTCAGTTTGTTGTTGAAATACAGACATTGTTTACTGTTTTTCCCCTTTTCCGATACAGATCGAGGAACCGCGACGAAGAAGAAACCCTACCGACGAAGCGAACAACCAGGTCTCTTGCTTCCTCTTCTTTCAATTTACTCTGAAAAACCTAGTTTTTAGGGTTTTCGATTTCGTGAAACAAAATGTTTCAGTATTTTTTTGATTCTATTTTCTGTAATTTTTTTAGGCGTGAAACTGATGATAGCCATAATGAAAAGGTTCAATGGATGCAGATTCCCATTTCGAATTACTTAACTCGTGTTATGTAGATCTAATTTTACTGAATCTGTTTTGAAATACTTGTTCGTTCGACTTTCTCTGTTTGATTCTTCGTCCATAAGGTAGAAAAAGATGAAGCTTTATTGACTGTTAGTTGACTCTGTACCCTGGACAGAATGGTAAACAAGATGAACAATAATGGTTCTACTTGTTCGTTTGATGTCTGAGTGTAGATGATATTGCATTTGCTACTTTCTCTGTTTGCATTTGCATTTTCTACTTGTTCGTTTGATGTCTGAGTGTAGATGAAAGTTGAGGGTTGAGATCTGAAGGGCACATATCTTGTTGGTTTGTGTTCATGTTTTGTACATTTTTATGGTTTGTTTGATGGAAAGAGAAGAGTGTACATTCTTGAACTCCTTCCATTGAAGGGCAGATAAGAGTGTCCAATTAAACAAGTTTGATGGAAAATCCATGTTTTCGTGTCAACTTTCAGACTCAGTAGAAAGAGAAAAAAGGGATACAAAGTTTATTATTATTGGTACCTAATTTTGTTCTCATTTGGTTCCCAATTTCAACAGTCATGTCTACTTCAAGCAACATGGGTGGCATTCAAAATGATTACATTAGATATCGAAACAAGACATGTGGGTGTGGCAAGAGAGCTGCCGTATTGAAGCAGATGATGAGGGAGTGAATGAGGGGGCTTTGAAGAAGATCCATGCACGTATTGAAGTCATGCAAGTCGCAGTGGATCAGTTGAAATATAGAGTGACTTTATTCATGTTCATAATTTGTCTAGCCTTGTTAGTTATACTTTTTAAGTGACTGGTGACAGCGGTGTAATCTAGAAATAAATAGCCAATGTTTTGTTCAACTGACAGCTTGTGTTTTAGATTGGTCAGAATTAATTTCAATGTTTATGTCACATTGGAAATGAATAGCCAATGTTTTGTTCAAGTAATCTGGCCTCAATAGTTGTGTATGTCACATTGGTAAACAAGAACCAAGTCATTTCCGAGATAAAGTGGGAACTCCAAAGGCAAGAAATAAGGCAATTTCAAGAGTGGAAACACCTGAATCTGGTAACAAATTTGGTGGAAATAATGTACCGGTAAGCCATGTGTTGTGGAGTGATGGCCCATACTAATCAAATTTATATCAACTATCATAGTCACGGGTTTGTTAATCGAAGGTTCCCATCGTTTGAACCAACACTAGCAGATTCGTGTATAGCAAAGAATTACAGAACCAACACTAGCAGATTCATATCCAGTGAAAACAAACCAAACAGAATAATTGGACAGAGTTCAGGGCAGAGTTCAAAAAAATAAACTAAAAAGCAAATACATCCAGTCAGCAAAATACAAGAACGCCACTTTGAACCTTTGTCATTTAAAGTTCAACCAAGAATCTCCTGTTGACAGATATGCAATTGCAAGCAAAGTGCAACGAGTATCAGGCGTGAGTTCCAAACAATATGTACATATAAATTCTCCTGAAGAAAGAGAAGCTCTATTGAAAGAGAAGCTCTATTGAAATAAACAGTACCATTCTATAGAAGTTCAACCAAATGAAAGGTGACTCCACTACTAAACAAAACATTGGCTAACAAGCCAGATTACACCACTACTAAACACAATACTAAACAAAAAAATTGGCAAGAGGGCCGTGCTTCATAAGCTCTGCCTCAGCTTCTGACTCTGTCTCTCTCACTTCCTCAGCTACTAAACATTTGGGTTGGGTTGGTGATAACCAATCGGGTTGCACCACGCCCTCCAATAGCTACATCTTTGTTCGTCGTTCTTCTCCTTTGGACACCCATAGTAGAGCCTTATCATGTAGTTAATAAGATGACACACAAACCAAGAAAGAGAGCAATTAAGAATAAAACTTATGGATATCATGTAGTTAATAAGACATTAGACACGCACAAGCAAGCCAAATAAAATCTGTATCCATTTCTCTCCAATTTAAAATATTGGATGCACATAACCAAGAGTTAAATCAGGAGAAGCAAAGGAACAAGTAAATTTGTGTGTCAAGTGGGTATTATCAAAGAGAAGACATCCTCGACAAGTTATAGCTTCTCTGGCTCCAACTTCAATAGATTAGGAGATTCTTCCTCATCACAGTTAACAAACTTAGTTTTGAACCGCGTAGACACATTACATTAGCTAACTTCATTAGCATCTAAACTAGGAATTTTTCCCCTAAAACAGGGAAAGGGAAAAGGAAAAAAAAAGAACAAGTCTACTGCATCGCCGAATGTCAAATTCATCCAAGGCAGACATCCGAAACCTTTCCACCCTGATCTTCATCCCCACATCCTAATTACTATGCAAGATCCAACTTTTTGTTATACAAACTCAATAGGTTAGGACCTTCGTCGTGATACCTGAATGGAGATTCACGATAGCACCATTGATCAGGAAATTTTTCAACATAATATAGAGTGGTTGACTAATTCCTTTGTTCTAAAAAATTCAGGATGGCACAGGGAGATAAAACGAGAGAGATACAACCACTCTGGAAAACCCTAGAAATCAAAATACACAGGGAGATAAAACGAGAGAGAGAGAGAGATACAGAGAGAGATCTTCGATTATTCTGGAAAACCTTGGTTCGAAACCGTAGCTCCTCTTCGTCGATTTGGGTTTTCTTCAAAATCGATCTTGAAACCCTAGTTTTTTGACAGCCAACCAAACACACACAGAGAAAACGAGAGCGACAGAGATCGATCGAAACCCTGGTGGTCGTCTTCTACTTGTTTCGATTTCCAGCTCCTTCAATTGATCGATCTCCTCTTCTCCTCTCTCTCTCTCTCTAACGTAGGTGGAATGAGGGGAGGGGAAGAGTACCCGGATGGGGTTTGGCTGACCCGGATATGGGGTTTGACCCGTGATTTGAGTGGCTTTGACCCGCGAATTATCTTTTTAAATCTGAGCCCTTGGATCTCATCCAAGGGCTGTGGTCGTTGGTCCTCATTTCTCCCCAAATGAGGGAGTCCTCATTAGAAGCTTATTGTATATATATATATATATATATAGGAGCATTTCCTATAAGCACCCTATATAGTACGGTGGGGATTTTGTGTGGGATCGATGAGGAACCGGATGTTTTTAAAACGTGTTTTTAAGGTCAACGCGAGGATTTGGAAAAAAATATATGTAAGGGCTTTCGGAGCCCGGAAAACTATGGGGTTTTTTTTTCACAAATCCACGACCTTAAAAACACGTTTTAAAAACATCTAACGGTTCGGATCGTTGGAGCATTTCCTAAGGGCACCCTTATATAGCTTTTGTGTTGGGATCCCGATCCGAACCGTTAGATGTTTTTAAAACGTGTTTGTAAGGTCCAACGCGTGGATTTGTGAAAAAAATATATATGTAGGGCTTGATGAAAGCGTTTCGATAAAAATGTATATATACATTTTTATCGAAAACTACTGATCAAGCCCTTCCGGTATTTTTTCACAAATCCAAAATGCGGGAGTCCTTTTAAAAACATCTAACGGTTCGGATCGTCAAAATTCGATCTCGAACACAAAATCCCGCACCGTAGCTATATAAGGGCTCCCTTATAGGAAATGCTCCCTATATATATATATATATATATATATATATATATAATATTTATTATATTATAAGTTTTTAAAAATTTATTTTCCACAGCCCCGGCCCCTCTATCCAGTGTCCAGAGCCCATTAACCCTTACCCAATTCTCACGGTCACGGTCACAACTTAAATTAGGAATTTAGGTTAGGGTTACCATTTTATGAAACCATTTTATGCATAAGCATTGGCAGTAGGCACATTCCTGAATTTTGGCCATTTTATGAAACCATTTTATGCATAGACTTGTTAAAACCATTCTTGTGTGTTGCAAATGCATATTACATATTGAATTTAATGCGTAATGGGAACCAAATTGCACGGATGGAATGAAATTTTGGCCTTGGGGGTTGAATTTAATGGGTATGGCATAGACTAGTGCATGAATTTTTGGATCCCCGATTCCCCGTGAGGATCCCCGTTCCCCGCATCGGGGCGGGGATGGAGGTTAAAATAAAATCCCCGGTGGGGATCGGGGAGGGGATGGGGATTGATTTAGGTTCGGGGATCGGGGATGGAGGTAGTGGTATCCACCCCCTACCCTCCCCATGCCCATCCCTAGATGGAGTATTATTTTTAGGGGGATAAATTTTAAAGGGGGTATTATTTTTGGAGGGTTGGCCCACAGTGATGTAATGTTTATGGAGGGGGATAAAATTTGACATGGTTAGGATGTTTTATGAAATGGAAGGATAAAAATTGTCAAATGACTAGTTTGCCCATGTATAGTGTTAAATTTGATTATTGTATTAAATAAAGTCTATAAATGCAAAACTCAATATATTTAATTAATTTTGGATAATTTGAGGTTGGGTCTTGTAATTATATTCTATTTATAATTATCAACTTAAATTCCATAATAATACTTATAGTCTAAGTATTATTTTTATAGCTGAGTTTTTATAAAAATTCATTAAGTTGATACTACTAGAAAAAGAAATTCACGACAAAACTACTAAAAATTCATTAAGTTGATATTACTAAAAATTCATTAAGTTGATATTACTAAAAATTCATTAAGTTGATATTACTAAAAATTCATTAAGTTGATAACGTACTACCAAAAGTACTACTAAAAAAAAAAAAAAAGCCCAAAAAGTTAAAATTGGTCAAACCCATTCACGGGAAAACCAAAACCATTTCAAAACCCATGTGCTACTTTCCCCATGAAACCCAATTTCGGTTTTAGCAGTAGCAGGTACCTCCGGCAATGACACTCCGGCGAATACAATAACAAGTACCTCTCCTCTCCTCTCCTCTATCTTTCCCTCCCTCTCTCTCTCCGGTCATATATCTATCTTTGTGTTTTTCTGAAAAAACAAAAAAATTAGGGTTAGTTGCAGAGATGGATCACCAGGATTGTGGGAGGGGGATATGGAGGGATATAATCGTCCAAAGGCCACCATCTAGAGCCGGATGGAAAAGAAATCCCCCTCAAAGGGTCCAAGGCCTATAAAGTTTTGAGGGGGGAAAAGAAATCCGGGAGCATTTTGAGGTATCCAAACAGTGGATATGGGGAGGGACCCACCTTTATCAGGGGTGAAAAGAAATTCGGGAGGCTTCTCCTCCATCCAAACAAGGCCTAAGAGAATGTGTTTTAAAAGAGGTAGGCCATTTTCAGAACCAATTGTTAAAATTCAATTTTTTTATAAAAATGCTACAAGCTAAACTGCCAAAAGTCAATTTTCAATTGTTTCTCATTAGCCAAAGGTAAGTTGCTAAAAGCCAATTTTTTTCTCACATACTCCTACTAAAATCACTCTGCTTTTAGCAAATGAGATTCGAGAATGCTAAAAGCAAAACTTGCTTTTAGCAAACGGGAAACTCAACTAGTTGATTGACAAACCGTTACTAACTTTCGATCTTATCAATATTGCAAAATGTTTTTTTTTTTTTAGTTTTTCTATTAGCCAAATGACAATGGTGAAAGGACCACTGGACGGGTATGTTTCACTCCGAGAATCTAACAAGAGATTAAATTTCTACTACCATCTTTGTGGATCCCATCGTTTATATATTGTTGATCTGAATCATTCATCATTCATGGAAGATTCTAACTTGAATTCAAAGTCTTAGTTCAAACATGGCGGCCTATTTAGCTTATATCATAAAAATTGCATCTTCTATTTTACTAGCTTATATCATAAAAATTGCATCTTCTATTTTACTAGCTTATATCATAAAAATTGCATCTTCTAGATGTTTGAGGATCATCGAAAACGACCTTATCAATTAAAGTCAATGTAGCCACTATACCGAAGTCCAAAAAATCAAAGGTTACATTGATCAAGTTCAAAGATCTCATCAATATCCTTCCATCCGCAACGAAAGAATTTTAGGGAATTTTTGTTTATTTTCTTCATTTTTTGGTGGCTCATATTTGACTCAAACTCTTGACTCCAAACTGAAAATGAGTTATTACTTACCACTGATGCTATCGTAGGTGAGTTTAGTAGAATTGGGGGATGGTGTTGTACCTTAAGGGACAACATGTATGTTATTCTCATCCGAGTCGTCCGTGTTCGGCGATCAATGACAGAGATTTGTTTAGACCCAAACAAATCTGCACCATTCATTACCTAACTGATCTAGGCCATTGATCGCCAAGCATGAACGGCTTGGATGAGGACAACATGCATGCTATCCCTTAATAGTTCCTATTTGTAAATACCAGTCTTCAGGTTAAGTCAAAGTTTCTGTTAAAAAAAAAAAAAAGGTTTAGTCAAAGTTGAATAAATTTTTCATTGGATAAGATGACACTAAAGGTCGTTACAAGCTGCCAATATCCTCAACTAATTAATTAGTTCTTTCTTTTTCATGCCGTACTAGCGTAAAACCCGTGCTATCCACGGGAAATCGAAAATGATGTTGCATAATTACATAATTACTTTTTATAAAACAATTGAATTTTCATTCCGCAACAAATTCCTGTCTACGTACCTTACCGGCCCGTGTGAGAATGTTGTTTGTTATGCTCCAATCTACGCATTCTCTTGATTGCTCTCAAAAATCAAGGAAGAAAAGTAAAAAAAAGGTCAGGAAGAAAGCAGTTTGGCATGAAATCCACCAAAACAACACATTATAACAATTTTGGGAATTAAAATCAAAATCAGAATCATAGAAATTATAAATTGTCTTGCTCCTCGGCATTAAACTTCCCTGGCCCTGTAAATACTTACCAAGTCAAGGAAACACAAACGTTATACCCCACCAACATATGAAAGAACACCATTTTAGACGGCTTATTTACCTTTTTGGTCCCCAATGTATGGGCGATTGGCCAATTTGGTCCCCAATGTATAAAATTGTCCAATTTAATCCCCAATGTTTGAAATGTGGGTCGATTTAGTCCCCAGTCCTAACTCCGTCCACCTCCTCCGTCAAAATGGAGGGCATCTTGGGTATTTTATCCCTCACCCTCTCAACCACTCCCTAAAATCACTGCTTGCCTAGGGTGTTTTGACAAAAAATAAAAAAGTATTAGTTTTGACAATAAAATTTGTTAGTTTTGGTCAAATTTTCGTGGTTTATGATTCAAATCCAAAAAATATAAAATTATGATCGAAACTAGTTTTTTTTAATAAAGCCGAAATTAATTCAATAAACTGATTTATTTTAGTTTACTTTCGGCTTTATTCAAAAAAAATATTAGTTTTGACAATAATTTTATACTTTTTGGATTGTCTCGTCGAGATAAATCAATAAACCCCGAAAAGTCGAGATAAATTAATAAACCACGAAAACTTGGCACAAAACTTATAAATATAAAAATTATTTAAATAAAGACAAAATGAAAAAACGAAAAAAACGGTCTTTTGCTTTGTTTTGATCAGCAACGAACCAAAGAATGGATAAACACAACAACCGATTATTATTATTATTATTTTGTCGGCAAACAACCGATTATTTCACCTATACATACAAACATATCATTCCAAGAACTTCTAATTGTTTCTGAGCAATGGCAGATACCAATTACCAGGAAGAAATCATTCCGAACCAGTCAAATACTAAATCACCAACTTGTCCCCTAAACAATAACTTCAGAAGCAGCAGCTCTAGAACAAGCATTAAAAATCAAAACCGAAGCCCACAAAAATTACGAGTACAAGAAAAGGTCACAAGCTCACAGCTAACGATCATAGCAATGGATAAAAACAAGAACCGATTATTTCACCTGTAAATAAAATCTTTTAGTTACAGAAACATAAAAACCCATGGAAGATTCAAAACTATTTCAAAACAAAATCAAGATATCGGCCAAAAAAAAAAAAAGAACGGAGCCTGATGATACCGAACAAATACGCGAGGCGAATTCCATTGGAGAAAGGAGCCCGGTCAGTCGATCCGAGAAACGTGATACAAAGCGGTCAATCAGAGATTTCGTAAACTCACGAAGTGTGCCGATCAGCGGTGTGAACTCCATATCGATCGGCGAAGCCATCGCAGAAGATGGATGGGTTTGGAACAGATGGTAGCCCAGGCGGCAACGCTGAAGGTAGCCCAGGCGGCGGCGCTGGCGGCAGGAACTAACAGAGAAGAGGCAAAACTATTTAGGTGGAGGGAGGGGACTCGGAGTGGGGTTTTGATCGGACACAAACCAGAGAACGACTGGGGGAGGAGGCGTTGCCTCACCTAGCGGCGGCGGCGGCTGGAGTCTTTTACAGGAAAAGAGGCTTTGGGAGGAATATAGGTTAGAGTAATTACGAAAATAGTGTAAAATACCCAAACTGCCCTCCATTTTGACGGAGGAGGTGCACGGAGTTAGGACTGGGGACTAGATTGACCCACATTTCAAACATTGGGGATTAAATTGGACAATTTTATACATTGGGGACCAAATTGGCCAATCGCCCATACATTGGGGACCAAAAAGGTAAATAAGCCCATTTTAGACAAATGCTAATGAATTTGACCAAAAAAAAAAAAAGAGTAACTGAAGGATCCCACATCCATATGCGTATAACCAGGGACGGAGCCATGATTTTTGCGTAATGGGGGCAAGCTATATAAATGGAGGAGTGGCGGTGTTATATAATTTGATGATTATATATTTTTTCAATGTAATAGTAGAATTTTTTCAATTTGTAATAGGGGCAACAGCCCCTACCAGCCACCCTGGCTATAACTTAGCTACTTTGTTTAAATGGCATATCCGTTGTTCATCTTGAAAAGATATTTTAACTAGAGGATCGTAAATGTGCACTATTTAATACCCAGGCATGAAAATGGACCTGAACAACATCAAAAGAGCTTAAGGATTCAAGCTTCCAATGGAACACTAGAGACAATTTGAAAATTATGACCATAATGCTCTAGGAGAATCCCAGCTGGGTGTCAATTATCATGTCAGAAATATGTAGAAGACCCATTTCTAATGATGTTTTTAATACAAGGCCTCACCTTTGGTCTAAGCTGCAGTAACTTCCTCCATGTCCATGAGCAAGAAGAAGGGATTTTCATAGTCCAGAGCCATTGGTTCTTAAGGATATACTTATGACTCCATTTAACCCACAAAGTATCTTGATGTGAGCAAATGGGCCAAAGATGCTTTGCCATGGCAGCATAGTTCCAGTCCAGGACCCTCCTTATGCCAAAGGCCACCCTCATTTTTTGGAGAACACAGCCTCCCAGGCAACTGTTATTAGAGTAAATTAAAGAAAGTGTCTTCCATGTAATTGGGTGGTCAATCGCCCCCTTTCTCTTGTAACTAGTTTACAGAATGATTTTAATGAAAGCCAGTAAGGCGTTTTTGCGTGATCAAAAAAAAATTAAAGAAAGTGTATTAGGGTGTTAACTAACCCCAACACAAGTCAATGTTATTTATATTAGTGTGTACCACATTACATGACTAAGATAGGCGATGTGGGACAAACATCAATTACTAATATAAGCTTATTCTAATAGCAACCTTATTAGAATGGGTATACTTCGGAGAGCCAGACAAAAGGAAATTCCTCAAAAGTAGCAAAATGTGCTTTCCAATTGCCTTGAGAAGAATAAAGTGTATAGACCAAAAAACTTGCAAGCTAAAGAGGACAGAAGAGATGAGTTGAAGTCTACCTGCATAAGATAAAGACCTGTTAGCTTAATGATCTATCTTGGCAGATATTTTATCAAGAAGAGGGAGGCAATCTGCTGCAGAGAGAGCTTGGAAGAAATGAGAGGGACACCCAGTATCTGACAGGAAAGGAACCAGATTGGTTTGAGATTTTTGAGATTTTCAGTATCTAAAACCCCAACAATATACACCCTGCTCGTGCTACTATTAGGTTGAGCTTAGAGAACTTATGAAACTCCAGAAGACCTCTATGCACTAGCTGAAATGATTGGTCATTTGGGTAGCACAAAATGAACAGGTCATCAGCAAAACAAATATGGCTAAGGCCCAAATCCTGACATTTGGGATGATAGCTGTAAAGCCCCCAGAGGAGATAAGCTGTTGAAGAATCCTAGAAAAGAATTCCATTACCAATATAATCTGCAGTAGAACCTAGATATTGAGAGGAAACCTATGTTCAACCCAAAAACTTCAACAAGGTATTAGAGCGGGGCCCATTCCACCCACATTACTTTAAAAAAATTCACAATCCACACCCTACGATGACAATTCTAGCAAAAAGGTTGCACGATGATGTTGAGCATGAAGACTTGTTTCAGGAACCGAGGAAGAGTTTCTAAAGATCTCATCTGGACTGGGCTCAAGGCCGTCTGGACGAAAAGCTCTGAGAGATAGCCTGCGCAGGGTTTTGTGAGGCAAAAGTTTCTGACGGTGATCAAGTATGTCCAAACGGTCGAACACGGAGAAACGCGCATTTTTGCAATTTCAGGATTTTTATGATGAACTGTATTGCCTTACCTATAAAACGAACACATTGGACAACCCCCATTATAATCTTGATCATTCTTCTTCACAGTTAAACTCCCAGAACCCTGTGGGTTACGATTAAGCGATTAGCTTAAGTCGAACTACGTATATCTTGTGTCTTCTCTTTTCAATTGCTTCTTTATTTTTCTACGTATGGTTGTTTTCTTGCCTTTACATGATGATAGATAAAAAAAATGATACGTACACGTAATAGACCTCAAATGCAGCTGCACGTGATTGAGGGAAATGTTAAGGAATACGATCCCACAACTTAACCTTTTGGGTTGGATATAAAGTTTATACAGATAGCAACGACAAATTCTTATAGAAGTGCCTTGTTTATCTTGTGATAAAAAATAAAATAAAAAGGTTATAGCAAACAAAGATATGAGATCCTGATAACAACCAACCCAGATAATAACCAAATATTTAACATTTGTATAAATACGTTCATTATCATGCATCTAGTCATTAGGGTTTGTACGATTTTGTTCAAGGTCAAAGAACAAGTTACTGTTGCCACCAAGGTCAAAGAACAAGATTACCTGGTGTAGAAGATAAACTCTCCGGCGAGTGGCGACTCCACCATTGCAAAG
This sequence comes from Vaccinium myrtillus, assembly GCA_016920895.1. Taxonomy (NCBI): domain Eukaryota; kingdom Viridiplantae; phylum Streptophyta; class Magnoliopsida; order Ericales; family Ericaceae; genus Vaccinium; species Vaccinium myrtillus. Next base: position 29,384,319 of record CM029270.1, read on the forward strand.
TAAGCAAAATAAATGAAGAAAGACTACTACATTTTAGAAGATAGACATAGAAAAGGGATCGATCGACTAACTGAGAGTTAGGAGATAAACTAAATTAATTTGCTGCTGTGAGCTATGTTGGTGCTTGGACCATTGCAAAGTTGCACAAGGGTTTGTATTTATGGCATCCGGATCCGAAGTGTAACTTCCAAATGTAACTGCCCATGATCTCTTGCCATAATGCCCATGTCTTGCATCCATTCCGGAATCATCTTGAAAATGCACGAGGAGATGACATGTGTACTTTGATTGGCCGAAAATAACTACCCATGTTCTCAAATGCAATTAGCACATGTTAATTTCGGCCTTTATCACCTTGTTTTAGATAAAAACAACTTCCCTATAATTTAGGTAACAACTTATCTCCTAAATTATAGATAATTCGGCCATTTAACATAAATCCGAATTATAAAAAATAATTTCTAACCAACTTATTTGCCACGTGTAAAATTTTAAAATTTATGGTACAAACAGTTACCTAGGTAAACTGGCGAGTGGCGACTCCACCATTGCATAAGCAAAATAAATGATACATACTAAATTTTCTTTGTTATTGGCTGCTCTGGGCTACTCGTTCGAGGTTAAAATAAATTATTCCAACGTAATTTGAACTAAATTGTTAATCTATAACCCTAACAAAACAAAACAAGACTAGCCCAATTATGAGAGCTCATATTTAATAAACATTAGGGATAGTGGTTGGCTGACATTAGGTTTAATGTGGAAACACTAAAAAATTGAAGGGAAACAGACAACTTGTTTGCATACAGTTTTTCATTATAAATACGATGTCTATTTTTATCAGCGTTGGATGAAAATTCTAGAGCCGGTTCATTTCATTTAAGTGATTGGTAAGATGCCATTCAATCTTTGTGTGAAAAGCTTTTTTTTTTTGCACGGCAAAAGAGAATATATTGAATCAAAGGATAGGAACAATATAGGAGCAACACTGCGAGAGGGAAACATCCCAACTAGGTTGGCACCCAACCCTCTCGACAGATTACAAACAAAAAACCCCAAGCATGGTTGGCAAGAGGTCAACCAGCCAAACTTAACATGCTAGACAAAACACATGAGCCCTCTACATTCCAAAATAGAAAATCAGAAATAACATTAGATGCCTCCCGAAGAGCTTCTGGAATAACCAAGCCAAGATTATGAATCTCTGGTAAGGAACAGCAACAAAGGAACAGCATCCTTAGAAGTAGCAGCAGCATATGACATTCCAAAGAAATCAAAACACATAACAATGTATGTGAATGCACCAAAAGACAAGCAGCAGCAAATAAACTTCATGATGAGAGCTCAGAATTCAGCCAAGAGAGAACTGCAGTTCAGAGCCAAAAAATGAGCAGCATATGACATTCCAAATAAACCAAAGCACATGACAATCTCTGGAAGGAACAGCAACATAAGGAGCATCATCAGGAGAAGCTGCAGCATAGCAGCAGCAAATAAACTTCATGAGGAGATCAGTGCATAAATTTGAGCCCATATCAGTAGCAACAATGGTAGCATTAGGACGTCCAGCCAGCAACCAAGAGAAAATGATGACCTTGTGAATTATAATTTCATAAGCATCTTAGAACCACACCCAAAACACCATACATAACCGACCAAAGACACAGAGCAATAGAAAACCAAACAAAGACTCACAGCTAGACCACAAACCAAAAGAGTAGAGAAAAAACAAAAAGAGAAAGAACCCCAAAATACCCAGAAAACACAAAGACATCACCAAAACCAACTGCCTACCAAAGACACCCCACACACCACCCAACCAAATAAGACACCCCACCCACAACCCCAGAGGAGCCAATAGCATACCCCAAACAAGACACCCCACCCCCCACCCAACCCAAACAGAGACACCCCACCCACCAGGGATGGAGCCAGAGGGGGGCCAGTAGGGGCGGTCGCCCCTCCAAGAAAAGGGAAAAACCTCTAGTATTATATAGAAAAAAAGAAATTTTCTTATGAATTATATAGGTTCGCCCCTGCAAAATATTTTAGAAAAAGATTCGCCCCTATGTAGTTAAATTCCTGACTCCGTCCCTGCCACCCACCACCCTAACCTAAACAGAGACACCCCACCCACAACCCCAAGAGAAACCAGTAGCAAACCCCAAAAGTCTCTTAAACTGCCTCCTTGATACTCTTAATCCTGAAAATAAAGTCATTGATTGAATAATCCCCATGCTTCCATTTTGATTTTACCCAAAATGCTACTCTTAGCTTGATTAAATCAACCAGTTCCTCCCAGTTCAAGCCTTTATTTTGAAAAATGAACTCATTTCTCATTTTCCAAATAGACCACAAAGCTGCCAAAGGAATACAGTTCCAAATCATTCTAAGACTATTTTTGATTCTGCAGCTTCTCCACCACAGGAATAGAGAATCAACGTTTGGAGGGGTAACCCATAGTATACCCCACCAATCCAATAACAGGCACCAAACAGACCAAACATAAGGGCAATGAAGAAAAGAGTGGTTTATGGATTCCAAACATACTCCACAAAACTTGCAAATTGCTTGGTTTTGCTGCTGGAGAATGCCTACTCTTAACAGAAAATCACCTGTCTTGATTTTACCCAACTTAACCATCCATGTGAAGCATTGAATTCTAAATGGGGCAACATTAGACCATATCCATTTAAATGCCTTTCTGTCGTTAATCTCAACATCAGAGACTGGAATGAGAGAGAGGTTATACATAGAGGAGACTGAGTATATCTTAGAGCTGCAAGCATCCCAAGATAAGTGATCTGGACATGATTGAATATTGATTTGAATACCGTCCAGTAATATTGTCAATCTTTCCAGATCCTCCTCTTCCCAAACAAACAGATTTCTTCTAAATTGGAACTCCCATCTGAATAGCTCTTCTTTTCTACTCCAAACTTCTGCCAGTGATTCATCTTTGAGTAAGATAATGCTTGCAATCCTAGGGTAGAGATTAGCTACAGATTTTCCATTCACCCAAGGGTCATTCCAAAATTGGATTGCATTACCATTACCCACAGAGATTCTACAGTTTTCACTGTAGATTCCAAAGCTTAGGGATTACTGTATTGAATCTGCATTATGTCTTTGCGTGAAAAGCTTGTATGGTGCAAGGAATCGAAGATTTCATCTTCTTTGAAGAAACTCTTCTTTTACGGAACCTATACTCTTCATTTAATTTGTGCAAACTTCTGAACAATAATGAGAAGTTATTATTTTTTATTTTTGTCATTCGTCATTCCTTATCTATTACTCGGGAGGGGGGACGAGACTCGATCCCGGAATGCAGTGTGAGCCATTCAAAAGCTCTACCACATGAGCTAGCCACCGCTTGCAATAATGAGAAGTTATCACTCCACCGAATTTTGTTGCATTTTTTTGAACAAAAAGTTAGACCTTCTAAAGGAAATTATAAACTAAAACGACGCCGTTTCGAGGCTTAAAAACGCAGATTTGTTTTTTTTTTTGGGAAAAACGACGTCGTTTTTCCTTCTGACCTACAAAACCCCAAATCCCCAAATTTCCATCGATCAGAATCTTCTTTCCCAAACCCTTGTACTCCAAATGGAAGATCTGGTGGACGGAGGAGCCGACCCGCATGGAAACTCTACCACCGACCGCCGTCGTAGCCACCGCTTTGTCACCTCCGGCACCACCCGCAACTGATGATGGCGCACCACCGACGCCCACAACCGTTGATGGCGCATCGACCTCGCCTAAACCGTAAGCTCCTATCCCTATCTTCGATTCGCACGAACTCTATCATTCATTCTCCTTCTTATTTCCGTGAGTTTGAAGACCAATGTTTTGGATTTGTTTTAAAATTTTTGTATTCTTGTTTCAATATGCCTGGTTCATTGGTGTCAGTTCTTTTCATTGGAACTAGTAGATTTATAGAGCAGTGTTCGTAACTGGAAAACTTCTCATGTGGTATTGTCCTGATAATGTTTGCGGTGTTCGGATAAAATTTTAATCCGTTATCTACTATTAAAAACAGGCTTCACATAGAGCACGACTTTACTTCTCATGTGGTATCTAGATATCGAAATTTGGATCTAATATCATAAATTTTGATCGCTGGGATATATATCACACGTAAGTGCCTGGATTTAGAGTTTCTTTAACACCGAAAAAGTACTAAGTCTGCACTCTGCAGTTTATGGCTAACGGTTTGCTTCAGATATGCCATAAAACCTAAAAACAATTATAAGGCTTAGTTTTTCAAGAGTTCAGGCGGGCTGGAGTTGTATTGGCGCGAGCTTCCAAGAGTTCAGGCGTGTCTAGAAACCAAATGTATCAAATGTACCAAATGAATCAATGCCCAACAACAAAATGTTAGTTACTCTCATTACATTTTTAGTTTCCTTGAGAATATTTTGGATCACGTAACAACTCAAAGAAATCCTCATCTTGCATGCATGGCCCATCTCCCGTCACCTGGAATAATAAAAAAAAAAAAGCATGAACATGAGAAATTATAGAGCTACATTGGAATTCAATAAGCATAGAAAACAAAATGAGTCGAACAAGTATATGTTATTACACACCTCGCATGAAGTTTGGGAAGACAAGTCAAATTCACAATTCAATATTTGTGGGACATAGGGCAATGGAGCGGTTCCCAATGGTTCATCCTGATCCATAAGAGAACCAACAAAAAATTATGACGCAAAGTTTCAAAAGACACAACATCCCCAAAAAGTTCATAATCCGTGATCATCTCATGGTCAGCCCAGAAGATATTGGTAATCATCTCCTCAATATCAAATTGAACATCGTAAAAAGAGTAAGGATTCAAAGCCGAGTGACTATGAAAGTATCCCAACAAAGCAGATGCTTCACCAAATTCAAAGCCGATGCACGCAAGTAACTTTTTTGGTCCTCTCGTACGAACCCTACAAATTCCTTCCCCCCAGATTGGGCACTAATAAGGTCATGTGACACCTTAAGCGATAAACCACTATCAATAGCTATCTCCATATTCAGAGCTTGTGTCTCACATATCCTTCTTTGAGAGCGCAACAAATAAGTACATTGAGGTAGATGCAAAGGGTGATTGCGACTTACTTCAAAGCCTTTCACAATCCATTTTGACTTTTGACGGTCAAACGTTATGTACAAGAACGCATTGCAATTAGTTCTTGTCTCACTCCGAGGAATTTCCACCACTAGGGACCGTTTATCTTTTAATCTTTTACCTTCCTTACTGTAAACAAACTTTCGATTAATCAAAATACCATCTTTCCTGCTTTTCGTACATTAGTCCCTTCTAATGCTAAAACCCATAACTCTTCCATGATCATTGTAGAAATTATATGCATCCTCCTCCGATTCAAACTCCATTCCAAGAGATAAAGCATACTCACTCGACAACTCTTTCATAGACTCCTCAAGTCCACCACCTTCTATTCTAACATATAGCAATACACATTAAGGTTAAAACACATATTCACAAGATATTACTTCACATGCAGTATACAAGTAACATTCACAAAATATTATTTACAAATGTAAGCATTTTTTCTGAGTTATGTGACACTGTAAACAATAACAAATAATAACTATTGCTAAACACGTGCATTGGTCACTGGCCTATGTAAAACAATACACCAAAGTGCACATAATCGTACACAGCCATTACAGATTAAAATATGATTTCCTTGTTATCTTATTCACAAGCCAGATTATTATATGGAAAAAAAAACATTGTAATCTTCATTCTCTCGTACTTCTTCCTATATGGTAACATATTTTAGTAGTCAGATTTCTTTTAGTAGTCAGATTTCTTGAGGCAAAAGAAAAAGAAAAAGAAAAAACAAAACATCTTTTCAAATCTTTTAGTAGTCAGATTTCTTGAGGCAGCAACAACAGAGTCACATATCGAAGATAGGAGCTTACGATTTAGGCGAGGTCGGTGCGCCATCACTGGTTGTGGGCGTCGGAGTTGCGCCATCATTGGTTGTGGGCCGTGCCGGAGTTGACAAAGCGTTAGCTACGACGACGGTCGGTGGTAGAGTTTCCATGGTGGTCGGCTGTTGAGAAGACTCAGATCGATTTTCCATTTTTGGGGAAGAAGGGTTTCCCGCTCTGCTGATCAATGGAATTTGGGGATTTAGGGTTTTGTAGGTTAGAAGGCAAAACGTCGTCATTTTGCCAAAATAAAAATTCTGCATTTTTAAGCCTCGAAACGGCGTCGTTTTGGCCGCATGGCAAGGTGCCACGCAGCTGTTGCGCAGCAGCTCCCCAGAATCCAAGCCTAGCATAGGCTGAGGCCTTGCCTTGGGCATTGGGCGACGAAATGGGTGCAAATATAAAGGTCCCGTTAGCCCGCCTTAAATACCTACCGGTTGGTTCAGTAGCTTGGTTGAACAATTTCTCAAATATCCACCCAAAAAATCTTAAAGAAGACGTGTGGAGCCCACCTTGAACCAACTTTGATTATCCAAATTTAATTAAAAATAATACTATGTAGGTCATTCTCACAAAAAAATCAAGTTTTTAATATGATATCATTAAGTACTTGATTTGTCTTGAAAACAATAGACGATAAAAAATTTAACCATTTCTTGTTTTCAGTAGACACGAGGAACTTACCGATGTAAGATCAACTTTGGGTTTTTTTAGAAATGATAAATACATTATTATTTGCAAAATAGACGGATTAAAAGATTAAGGTTTTCTAATAATAAAAAAAAAATGATTAAGGTTTTCGTTTGACCAATAAAGGCAACAAGGACGATTCAAATACCCTCTGTATCCCCCAAAACCCTTCTACCTCTTCGAGTCTGCCATATATATAAGAGTTATTTTTCAAAACATCCCTCAAACTATACTCGACATGTTTACTTCGTCCTCAAACTATTAACTTTGTTTATTTAGTCGTCCAACTATCAAAATCCATTGCATTTGGTCAATTCCCTAACAGAGTGAACAAAACTAACGACAAACAAAGAAGAGGAATGGCACATGCTGTAATTTAGTCCAACTCAAAGGGCGGCAATTTTGCCCAAGCCAACAAAACCCCTTTTTCTCCCTCTCTCTCTCTCTCTCTCTCTCTCTCTCTCTCTCTCTCTCTCTCTCTCGTTCTAGAACCCCTTTCTCTCACTCTCTCTTCTCTGGAACGACAAAACCTATTTTCTCAAAACCCAAATTGACCGACACTCAAAACCCAAAATCAATCGACACTCAAAACCCAAAATCTTCAATGGTTGATCAGTTAAGGCAAGGAGATGAGAGAACCCCATTCTGTAAGTTCCGATTTGTGCATTTGTATGAAAATTTTCGTTTTAAAATTTTTTGTAAGTTCCTAACATGCATTTGTATGAAAATTTTCTAGGGTTTTTCAAAATATGTTCAAAATTTGTGCCCTGATATATATATATATATATATTCGAATCATTATTCTAGGGTTTCTCAAAACATCCCTCATTTTTATATGAAATGTTTCGGTTTTTTCTGGTATGTTGTCCCCCACTTTGGGTATTGGTCCCCACAACATGCATTTGTATATCTTTTCTTTTTTACCTTAATGTGATACAAACTCTCCTATAGTATAATATGCTTATTTGTTTGGGGTTGTGTGTGTTGGTGCATGCATATGTAAACCATTCTTTCTTCTCAATTAAGGTTCACCAGGGGGGTAATTTTATTGTCGAAAGGGGTAGGAAATCCTATGTTGGTGGCCAAGTATGCTACAGTGATTTTGCTATGCTTGGCCTATAGCTACTCGAATCTGCTATCATGTTAAGAAAATCATATTTGCTCAGGGACATACAATCTTATGTGCTACCATTATGGCTGCCAAAACTGGCTGTGAATGCTTCATAGTGTAAAAAGGATTTATCTGAGAGAGAGAGAGAGAGAGTTTTTTTTCTTCCCAAAACTGAGCTCTGTTTTTTTTCCCCAGAAGATGTGAAGGTTTTTTCTTTCCCAAAGCTTACCACTGTTTTTTTTTCCCAAGAGATGAAATTGGCGCCAAATATGGAGGGGAACCAAGTAGAATGACATTTGTACCCTTGGATGGGGGTGGGAAAGAGAGAGTTTGATTGTCTTTTTTTTTTTTTGCCGTTAGTTTTGGTAACTCTGTTAGGGAATTGACCAAATGCAATGAATTTTGATAGTTGGAGGACTAAATAAACAAAGTTGATAATTTGAGGACGAAATAAAAATGTAAAGTATAGTTTGAGGGATGTTTTATGAAAAATAACTCTATATATAAATATGCGCACAGGCACTCACTTCCTACACTGGCCGGCGGCCGCCATATATTCCTGAAAAACCTCCTCTCTCTCTCTCTCTCTCTGGCAGCTATGGTCGTATACACAAATTTCTTCGTTGGTTTGACATTGAGGTAGCAGAGAAGAAGATATCGGTAAACGATGTTCCACCTTTGCTAGTGATGTTTGGACATGGGTTTTGCATTTCCAGGGACATCTCGAATAAGTTTGGAGTACCCAACTGCTTCAATTGCTTGATTTGTCTATTTCTTTGTTCTACCAGCTTCTTATGCAGATCAAATGTCAGGGTAAGAATCAAGAAATAAATTGTTCCCAACTTCATTTTTTTTTTCCCGATTATATTAATAAGTTCACGTTAGTCACTCTAGGATATGCACATCTTGCTCAAAGTCAACTATACATCATTTGTATATATTTGGAGTTCTTGTTCACATGTCTCATGACATGTTCTCTGGGAAGGATTTAATGGATACGATTTGAATGCCTTCAGAGGATATTACAGTTAACATGAGCGGATCTCGTTGTCTTTTCTGATGAGAAAAAGTTTCTCTGTTTCTCCAAAAACAATCACTCCAATTGAGTGTTGTGAAAAACTCTGATTTTTTTTCCCCTTTTTCTCACCAAATGATTCCATTCAAAATTATTGTTAGTGCACAATACAGAGTGTGAAGTGCAAGTGAACAACACATGAACTTGTGGAGAATTTTCTTTGGTTCTGTCTCTTTGTTTTTGTGGTGTATTTATGAGATCCAGTCCATCTTGGCAAAGCTTAAAAGCCTTTGATAGGCAATGCTAAGTTTTGAATGCTAATGGACTTAGATCAATTGTCTCTCCTTCCTGTTCTGGGCTTCTTTTACACTGAAGTTTCAGGTCATTGGAAAGGAGACTTGAAACTGGTAGTCTCTGAATCTCATAAACTTTTGTTGGAAGGATTGTATAATGCATTTGAGTTGTTATAGAACTGAAAACGTGGGAAGGAGCAACTGCATATGCCAATAAAGTGCAGTTTGCATATATTTGTATTTATTCTTTTGCGGAGCAGTTTAAATACAACAATTTTTTGCCAGGTTTTTTTATTTTTATTTTGCCCCTTTCCTTGGCTGATGATCGAGCTATAGTTTCAACTATTTGCATAAAATGGTAATATTCTTCTAGTTTGGGCATTTTTGTTGCCGGACAATACTTTGTCAATTTTTTTTAGTTAGTTAATAGCAAAGTCCAACTGCTGCTTGATAAGCCCCAAATGTTGTATATATCCCGGGCTTATCTCGCTTGTTGTGATCACACACACGTGCATTTTGTGCCTTTATACGATTGATTTTGCGTGAGTTGTGTTTTTTATGAGTTTCAGAAAATCGGAGCTAAAAGGTGTGTCCAAAGCTCCAAATAATCCCCGATTGTATCCGGAAGTACCCAAGGTCCCGCAATGCCATGGAGGACAATCGCCGAAGCTTAGAAGTCGATTTAAAAAGCTTTGGAAGGTTCAAGGAAGGCCCGGAACAAAAAAACAAGAAATTTGGAGTTATGAGCCTCGAGAAAATATGACCAACTGATAGAAAAAGACTCATTACTTTCAAGATATAAAGGGTATGAATATGAGGTTAATTGGGTTAGAAAGTAGACTTATAGAGCTTTCCAACGGTTCAAGAATCGCCTCATTCCGAGTTCGGACGAAGCCGGGGCGTGCCCGCGAAGTTGGGTCAAAAATCTGCCCGAACAGACACTTCTGGATCGATCCACATATGTGAAAACTTCTCCAGACTCATCTGGATCGATCCATGATGAAATTGGATCGATCCAAACTCAATTATGGCGATTTTTTTACAGATTTTAGTTGCTTTATTATCTTCCATTTATGGAAACTTTCCACTTATAGTATGTTTTTGGGATAATTAGCCAATGTAAAGGGTTTTTAGTATAAATACCCTCCTCCCTCCTCTCTCCTTCTTCTTCCTCCTTAGTCTAGTTTTTGCTCCTCCATTGGAGGATTTTTAAGCTCTCTCTCTCTAGTTTTTCTCAAGTAAGTCTTCATTTTCCTTTAACTTCTTGTTGTTTAATGTTGTAGTTACTCGTTGGATCTCTATATAAATCAAGTTTGTTTACATTTTTATCGGTAAAATTGTATTCTCTCTTTTCTAGTCATTTCCTTCTTAAACTCAAGTTAGTAATTGTTGTTTGTGATTTTCTCAAGAGTTAATGTAGTAGGCAAACCTAGGATTAACCATAAAAATCAGTTTTTAAGTTTATTAAGCATGTTTTTAGTTTTCTTCCATTTTCTAGACTTATTTACTAGTGTAATGACTGAGTAGTTTTAATAGGCTTAGTCATGGGGTGATTAAGACTCCATGACTTGGGATTAATCCATCCATCTCGTTCATAAAGCATACATTGCTTGTTTACCGGAAATTTGGGGTTTCATTTTTATGTACCAAAGTGTGGGTTTATTAATCCCTTTGATCACACGTAGCCAAGAGCTTGACTACTTGGCACGTGTGATGCCAAGAGCTTGACTACTTGGCACGTGTGATGCTTTGGGCGATGTCAACTCATCCGTTTGCAAAATGTCCCGAAAACCCCTAATCTTTGGTAAACATCATTTTTCTAGTAAAGGTTTTAAACTCTAAAACTTCCGTTCGGGGGCATTTAACGATGCTCCGAGCCGGTTATTAAGAGGGGATGGATTAACCCGAGTCATGGTCGTTAAATACCCCTAGACTTTGCCTTAGCTTAATTTGTTGTTTTTAATCTTCCGAGTCGTTCTCGAAGTCGAGAGAATTCCACCAATCAAACTCAAAAAGCCAAGTTTGCCGCTTTAAGGCTAAAAACCTACACTTGCAAGACAACTCTCACGCCGGGTGCATTTGGTCTCTGTGGATTCGACCCGGACTTCCGGTTATTATGCTACCGCCGGCCTAAACCCTACGCTTGGGGAAATCAAATTGGAAAACAATCCAAGGGCACAAGCACTGCTCATCAGCTCAAACCAAAGACCTCGTCCTTAAGACTCAAAGTCTCGAACCCAAGGCATACACAACTGTTCTGAGGCCAAGGGACTAGTTTGAGCATATGTTAAAAACAATTAGTATACATATATGGATCTATCTCAACAAATTGATGTTGGTATAAGCATATCCTTGTAGCTGTATCTTTAGGTTGGCTTGGGTAAAGTGTATTCTATCCCACGCTAGAAGTTCCTAAAAGTTTTGTTTATACTTTAAGAGAGAAATAGGTTCAATGAAGAGTGGAGTTTAGATTTTTAGTACACTGTAGAGGATTTAAGTTTTGAGCATTTGTTTAGAGAATGCCTTTCTTTATCGTTTCCATTTCTTTTTCTACAAGTCTTCCATTTTGGAAGACCCAGTCCATCTTGGCAAAGCTTAAGAGCCTTTGATAGGCAATGTTAAGTTCTGAATGCTAATGGACTTAGATCAATTGTCTCTCCTTTCTGTTCTGGGCTTCTTTTACACTGTGAAGGTTCACGTCATTGGAGAGGAGACATGAAACTGGGAGTCTCTTACCTCACAAACGCTGGTGGGGTGGCTTGTTCAAAACACTGGCAAGAGAACTGTTTAAGCTAAAACTTATAATTTCTTTTATGCTTTTGGAGAGCAGTGTATATATATCTCAAAACATACAACATGCTTATCAAGTTTTACAGTTTTTCCCCTTTCTTTGGCTGATCAAGCTGTAGTTTTTACTAATATAAAATGCTAATATTCTGCTTGTTTGAGCAGTTTGAGCATGTGTATTTGTGTGTGTGTGTCCGTGTATGTACAAAAATATCCTTGTGGATGTGTCTTTTGCTTGCCTTTGGGATTTCATAGGTATTTTTGCGTATGCTTCAGAAAAATAGGTTTAAGGAAGAGTGGAGTTTTAGTGCACTAAACACAATGATGGTACTGCCAATAGTTTTTAGGGAATGTATTTGTTTTCATGTTTTCTTTTCCACAGGTCTTCCATTTGAAGAACCGTCATGTCTTGCAAAGCTTAAGAGCTTATGAGAGGAAATGTTAAGCTTTGAATGCTAATGGACTAAGACAAATTGTCTCTCCTCGCTGTTTTTGGCTTCTTTTACACACTGGAGTTGAAGGTTAGTGGAGAGGGTACATGAAAATTATCGTCTCTATCTCATTATTTGGTTAGTCATTTGTAGAATACGTTATCGAGACGTTATACGAAATAATCGACATCGCAAATATCATTTTGATGCTGATAGACTAACATGAGCTCTTTTCTCCTTTTTAGAGCATGTGAGGGGAAAGAGCTTTTCTTTAGCAACTTCTCAGAAATCTTCTTCCTGAGTTGTTGATCATCACATGATTACACACGGGGGTGGTAAGAAGATATTATACACACACACACAAGGGCATGAGAGTGGATGAGCTTGGTTTCACGCTAGTTGAGCTTGGAAGGATAGGCGCAAGTGTGATTCTTTCATTTTGGCTACCACATGCATGCACGTAAGCAGATGGCCATCAGAATCTTGTATAAATCCTGTTCCTTGTTTATTTGTACACACAAGCCCACGATGAACTGGGAAAAACAAAACAAAAAGGTCCATCAGCAAAAAAAAAACCAATAACACATACAAAAAAAACACTTAAAAAACAAAAACTCACCAAAGTCCACGTCTAGTATTACGGTTGATTGACGAACTCTATTAACAGCTTCGACCGAGAACAATTTCCGCAAAACAGACATTTTTCTACAACATAACAACAGAAAGTTACCAATTGCTCCAAAAAGAGCGCAAGCAGAGCAAATTTCCAGAATATCTAAAACATCATGTCAACCAGAGAATCAATCATAAATTTGGGTCATGATTTACGCTATGAGAATCATCATAGCATCAAAATCTATATCTAATAGCATCATACATCACGATTTTGATGCTATGATGATTCTCATAGTGTAAATCATGACCCAAATTTATGATTGATTCTCTGGTTGACATGATGTTGTTTTAGCTATTCTGGAAATTTGCTCTGCTTGCGCTCTTTTTGGAGCAATTGGTAACTTTCTGTTGTTATGTTGTAGAAAAATGTTTGTTTTGCGGAAATTATTCTCGGTCGAAGCTGTTAACAGAGTTCGTCAATCAACCGTAATACTAGATGTGGACTTTGGCGAGTTTTTTGTTTTTTAAGTGTTTTTTTTTTGTATGTGTTATTGGTTTTTTTTTTTGCTGATGGACCTTTTTGTTTTGTTTTCCCCAGTTCATCGTGGGCTCGTGTGTACAAATAAATAAGGAACAGGATTTATACAAGATTTTGATGGCCATCTGCTTACGTGCATGCATGTGGTAGCCAAAATGAAAGAATCACACTTGCGCCTATCCTTCCAAGCTCAACTAGCGTGAAACCAAGCTCATCCACTCTCATGCCCTTGTGTGTGTGTGTATAATATCTTCTTACCACCCCCGTGTGTAATCATGTGATGATCAACAACTCAGGAAGAAGATTTCTGAGAAGTTGCTAAAGAAAAGCTCTTTCCCCTCACATGCTCTAAAAAGGAGAAATGAGCTCATGTTAGTCTATCAGCATCAAAATGATATTTGCGATGTCGATTATTTTCGTATAACGTCTCGAAAACATATTCTACAAACGACTAACCAAATAATGAGATAGAGGCGATAATTTCCATGTACCCTCTCCACTAACCTTCAACTCCAGTGTGTAAAAGAAGCCAAAAACAGCGAGGAGAGACAATTTGTCTGAGTCCATTAGCATTCTGATGGCCATCTGCTTACGTGCATGCATGTGGTACCTTTGCTGGTGATGTTTGGACATGGGTTCTGAATTTCCAGGGACATCTCGAATAAGTTTGGAGTACCCAACTACTTCAATTGCTTGATTTGTCTATTTCTTTGTTCTACCAGCTTCTTATGCAGATCAAATGCCTTGGTAAGAATCAAGAAATAAATTGTTCCCAACTTCATTATTTTTCCCTGATTATATTAGTAAGTTCACGTCAGTCACTCTCACTCTAGGATATGCAAATCCTGCTCAAAGTCAACGATTTGAATTGCTTAAGAGGATATTACAGTTAACATGAGCGGATCTCATTGTCTTTTTATGATGAGAAAGGATCTGATGAGAAAAAGCTTCTCTGCTTCTCACCAAATCAATCAATCCAAATGAGTGTTTTGGTGAGAAACTCTAATCCTTTTTTTTCCTTTTCTTACCAAATGATTCCATTCAAAATGGCTTTTATTGTTAGTGCACAATGCAGAGTGTGAAGTACTACAAGTGAACAACACATGGTGGAGAATTTTCTTTGGTTCGATCTCTTTGTTTTTGTGGTGTATTTATGAGATCCAGTCCATCTTGGCAAAGCTTAAAAGCTTTGATAGGCAATGATAAGTTTTGAATGCTAATGGGCTTAGATCAATTGTCTCTCCTTCCTGTTCTGGGCTTCTTTTACACTGAAGTTTCAGGTCATTGGAGAGGAGACATGAAACTGGTAGTCTCTTATCTCATAAACTTTTGTTGGAGGGATTGTATAATGCATTTGAGCTGTTATAGAACTGAAAACATGGGATTGAGCAACTGCATAGTGCATATGCCAATAAAGTGCAGTTCGCATATGTTTCATTTACCAGTATATTCTTCTAGTTTGGGTATTTTCTTTGCTGGACAATACTGTCCTTTTTTTTTTCTTTTAGTTACTTAATAGCAAAGGCCAACCGCTGCTCATCAGCTCAAACCAAAGACCTCGCCCTTAAGCCTCGAACCCAATGGCATACACCACTGTGCTAAGGCCAAGGGACTAGTTTGAGCATATATTTGAAAAACAATTAAATCTGTATAAATATATGGATCTATCTCAACAAGTTGATGTTGGTGTAAGCATATCCTTGTAGTTGTATCTTTAGGTTGGCTTGGGCAAAGTGTATTCTATCCCATACTAGAAGTCCCTAAAAGTTTTGTTTATACTTTAAGAGACAAGAAGGTTCAATGACGAGTGGAGTTTAGATTTTTAGTACAATGTAGAGAATTTAAGTATTGAGCATTTGTTTGGAGAATGCCTTTCTTTATCGTTTTCATTTCTTTTCCTACAAGTCTTCCATTTTGGAAGACCCAGTCCATATTGGCAAAGCTTAAGAGCCTTTGATAGGCAATGCTAAGTTTTGAATGCTAATGGACTTGGATCAATTGTCTCTCCTTCCTGTTCTGGGCTTCTTTTACACTGTGAAGGTTCATGTCATTGGAGAGGAGACATGAAACTGGGAGTCTCTTACCTCACAAACGCTGGTGGGGTGGCTTGTTCAAAACACTGGCAGGAGAACTGTTTAAGCTAAAACTTATAATTTCTTTTATGCTTTTGGAGAGCAGTGTATATATATCTCAAAACATACAACATCCTTATCAAGTTTTACAGTTTTTCCCCTTTCTTTGGCTGATCAAGCTGTAGTTTTTACTACTCATATAAAATGCTAATATTCTGCTTGTTTGAGCAGTCTGAGCATGTGTATTTGTGTGTGTGTGTCTGTGTGTGTGTATCCGTGTATGTACAAAAATATCCTTGTGGATGTGTCTTTTGCTTGCCTTTGGGATTTCATAGATATTTTTGCGTATGCATCAGAAAAATAGGTTTAAGGAAGAGTGGAGTTTTAGTGCACTAATCACAATGATGGTACTGCCAATAGTTTCTAGGGAATGTATTTGTTTTCATGTTTTCTTTTCCACAGGTCTTCCATTTGAAGAACCGTCCTGTCTTGCAAAGTTAAGAGCTTATGAGAGGAAATGTTAAGCTTGGAATGCTAATAGACTCAGACAAATTGTGTCTCCTCGCTGTTTTTGGCTTCTTTTACACACTGGAGTTGAAGGTTAGTGGAGAGGGTACATGAAAATTATCATCTCTATCTCATTATTTGGTTAGTCGTTTGTAGAATACGTTATCGAGACGTTATACGAAAATAATCGACATCGCAAATATCATTTTGATGCTGATAGACCAACATGAGCTCTTTTCTCCTTTTTAGAGCATGTGAGGGGAAAGAGCTCTTCTTTAGCAACTTCTCAGAATCTCCTTCCTGAGTTGATGATCATCATATGATTACACACGGGGGTGGTAAGAAGATATTACACACACACAAGGGCATGAGAGTGGATGAGCTTGGTTTCACGCTAGTTGAGCTTGGAACGATAGGCGCAAGTGTGATTCTTTCATTTTGGCTTCCCAGGCTAAACAAGTTTGTTATGTTACGTAGAAAATCAACTTGATTCAAGATGGTTAATTGTTTGAGAACCTCCTCAGCATTGATATCCGTGCGTGTGGATGATTAGCCCAATGATTGTTTTGTTGAACTTCAAGGATTTGATGGAGTATTGCCACAATTTGCTACCTATCTTTTTGTAGAGAACATACGAGTTTATCTATTTTGTTGATTTATTGTTTCGACATGGTTTTTTGTCTCTTTATGTGTTTCCTTCCCCCCTCCCTCTCTCACTATTTGTTAGAATGCTAAAAGTAAATCCTGCTTTGGTCAACTCTGATACTCTATAAAAGTCTGGTTTTTTCCTTGACTGTCATAATTTGTCATTGTATTTTGTGCTAGCTTCTTTATATTATTGTCCATGTGATCATCATATATGTGTTCCTTTCGATTGCATGCAGGATGTATTACGCGGAAAACCAGCCTAGTAATGAGGACAATATTACACCACCCTCACAGATCCAAAATGCAAGCAAAGGAAGGGTAGAGGTTCAACAAGATAACCAAGTATCATTCATTGGTTGGTAGATCAATGAATCTGAAGAACCAATTGTGGGCGTAGATAGGTGCTTTACATGGAAAAAGACTCGTCAAAATAAAGAGGGAGAGAATGATAATATTGGAATTAAGAAACAAGCTGCGAAAATTGTAAGGAATTTTATGTTGCACTTCTTAGAAGTTGTTAGTGATTGAATTTGATATCGTTCATTGTCTTACATACTACTATACATAACATGATGGGTTAACTGAACAGGTGGAACATAGGACTTTACATACTCAAGGAAGTAATGACATCCTTGCCGTGGAAGAGATGTCATCACTCCAAGCATCTACTTCCACATGCCTAGACATGGAAATCATTCTCGCTGCGAGGAGAAGCAAAAGAGTCTTGGGAATATCCTGTTCCAAATGCAGGCGTAGCTTAATGTAATCGAGCAACACACCCACCTGTACACCACATGCTGAAAAGATTGGCTCGAACACTTTTCAAAAGTGATAATTTAGGTAGTCCACAAGTTGATACTTTTTGGAGAATAGGGTGAGAACCGCAGATGACATGTCACCTCCAAACCCCACCCCGAACGACAAGGAGGTGTAAATTTTTCAGAAAATTGGTATAAAGGACAAATTTGAGGCTTTAAATGGTGTTTAGTCCAGCTTAACTTATTTTAATGCTTCCAATACATTGATAGAAAAATTTTGAGGGCTCAAGGACAAAATTAGACAAAAATACCCTTAATGAATACTGTGGGCGCGCGCATGTGGAAGAAACCGAAAGCTAGGCCATTTGTTGTGACTTGAAAGCGACATTTGTTGTGGTCCTGACCCTGGTCCCATGACTTGAAAGCGACGTGTGCGACATGTGTGACCCTGGTCCCATGACATTTGCTGTGGCCATTTGCTTTTCCTAATCGAATGACCCTTGAAATTTGGGACTTTCTCTCTCATGTGTGGGACAAAATTAATTGAGTTCAATTTTCGTGGAGTCTGCACTTGGTTTAAAGCTTTTTCATGCAGACTGCCAGGTTAGATTTTGGGTGCACTTTTCAATTATAGGGTTTTAGTTGTTTGGAGACACTTTCATAGTGTACTCCCTAAGATTTTACGACTTTCATAGTACCATGGGGTTTAGGTTTATGTACACACTTTCCAATTATTGGGTTTTAGTAATTTAGGCATTTTCTAAGCATTGCTGCAGGGTTTTATGACTTTCATCACCTAATGGGGGCATTTTTTGGAATGTATAGGTGATTTGTCCTTCTGGCATTAAAGAAAAAGTTGATGTCCTTATTGAAGTAAAGACCCCATTTACTATGTCCTTCCCAAAAACGGACACTAAATTTTTATCACCACAGTTTATTTTTTAACTTGTCAATTTGTGGTTAGTGTCTACTTTCCTAGCTTCTTGCTATATAGCAAGCAATGTAGACTAGCATAGGATCTATTATTACCAACATTGTTGGTTATGGCAGGCTGAATGAGAAAAGTGGTCCTAACGAACTTCTTCACACGGTACCACATGCGGAGGCCAATATGTGTGTCCACTGACATTGTGAAATAATCAAAGGCCTTCTTCCTAGAGAGGCAACTACTGTCGAGAGGCGGTTGCGTGTCACATAGCATGACCCAAAAATCTTGATTCCAATATGAGATTTTTAGGCATGTTACGTGAAATCCACTCGCCTCTCTTATAATAGTTGCCTCTCTAGTGAGAGGTACAAGATGAAGGCCTCTGTTATTTTCACAATGTTAATTGACACGCATATTGGCCTCCCCTAGTGGTGTCTCATGGAGTAGTTCATTGGGTCCTCTTTTATCATACATCGTGCCATGAGCAACAATGTTATTACTATATCCTTTTTCCAATCTACATTGGTTTTCACCCCATTTCCATTGTGAAAGTATCAACTTATGGTCTCCCCTTAACTATCACTTTTGAGTTTTGGGAGTGTTTGAATCAATATCTTTGGACGATGGTGTATAGGGTGTGTTATCCCATTGCATTAAGCTGATGCTTGTCCTTGCTACCTATGATGTAGGGGTGCTCACGGTCCGGATTGGCATGAATCCAATCCTAATTCACGAGTTACGATTTTTTGAAAATATAATCCATGTCCGATCCAAAAGTCTCACGGTTCGGTTCCGATCCGCGAGTCACGATTGGTTCCGGATTTGTCCACGGATTTTCAACGTACTCTAAAAAAAATTTTGATCAACTCATTTAAAAACTTAAACTCAACATTGAAACAAACACTTTAATAGTATAGTTAGTAGATGCAAATATAAAGCATCAAGAAGAACAGAAAAAGAGACGTCGTTGGAAAGAAAGAATGAAAACTTATTAAACATTCCAACAAAAATTACTAAATCAGGACCATATTCTCATCATTACAAGTATATGATGCGGAAAACAACATTTAGAAAGAGAATAATCGAGAACTGAAGGCCAAATATCTGTCATTCGTACAACATTTGTTGATGAGATCTAAATAGCATACTCCGTAAATATAAACACATGGGAATTGAAGGCCAAATTAAAGCATCAATGTTTGAACGAAAAAGATTTGTCATTTGTCTGAATCTCATTTACGAACAATGTTTCAACAATAACATGAGAAACTAAAAAATCTTTAAAAAAATGCACAAACAAAGAAAGCAGGATATGATTAAATATTTATCTATACATATATATTTATTTCTAAAAAATATATATATATATATATATATATATATATATAATAAAAATCTCACGGTCCGGATCGGTTAATCCACAGTTTCAAAATCAAAATCCGTGTCCGGACCGCGAGTCACGGTTTTTTTATTTTTTGAATCAGTGTCCGGACCATTAATTCACGGTTAAAATCCAAAACGTGCGAATCAGTTCGG
This sequence comes from Vaccinium myrtillus, assembly GCA_016920895.1. NCBI lineage: Eukaryota > Viridiplantae > Streptophyta > Magnoliopsida > Ericales > Ericaceae > Vaccinium > Vaccinium myrtillus. Next base: position 29,404,200 of record CM029270.1, read on the forward strand.
TCCGGACCGGATTCACGGTTCACCGGTTTTTTTTTAACAGCCCTACTATGATGTCCGTCGTTTCTATCAGCACGAGCTTCGTTTCAATTGACATGCAATCTACTTGCTTAATTATTTAATTATGACATAAATGGACCAATCGTGTAATATAATCTACTTATGACTGGAAACCTTCAACAGGACAATGATTATTGGACTTCACAAGCTCTAGTGTGGCAACCCTAACCCATGGCTCATGTAGTCATGCACCATGGCCACACCCTAACCTAATCGATGCAAAAATTAACCAACAAAAATAAAATTCTTCTAACCCATTCACCCCCTTCCATCGCGGCTTAAAACGAGCCAAAACCTTTTTTTTTGTTTTTTTGTTTTATGGGATTGCGTACTCAAACAAGCAATTTACATAAGAAAAACTCCTAATCCATGCGGAATATAACCTAGTGAAGAGAGAACTTTCCTACACAAGAAACTAGAAGCCAAACGCTGATTCTAGAAAAATCTTGTCATACTCGATTTACAGGCTGTGGCTGCAATAATCAACGTCGTGGCCGCCAACCTAGAAATATTGCGTAAAACCCTCAAGACCAAGACTTGGCCACTGAACGACAATGCGGTCTCGCCTCCATACCTCACAGACGTCACTGAACGTCTAACCTCACGGCCGCTAACTCTATTACAGTACATGTAATTGGTGATTCTGACTTAATGGCCGTTTAACTGTATGGTCGTACACCTCACAGCCGCAAACTTAACCTCAAGGCCGCCATGTTGAACCTTGCTGTTGTGATTATGCGAACTTGACCTTTCTGTGTTTAGATGACAGTAATCTTAATGGGAAATGGGAATGTGATGCCTTCTGCGCCCATGATTCCAACGTTTGGAACAAACAGGAATAGGAATGTGATGTCGGGCTTTTCTGATTCCAACGTTTGGCAGAGACAGGAATAGGAATGTGATTCCTGATGACATATTCAATCAAGAATCATATTCCCAGACTGAGTGGGAATCTCATTCCTCCCTTACCCCATGAGAATCTCAAATTCCTATCTCATTTATCAAGAAAAGGAAATGTTGACTTTAATAAATTTCAAAAATAATTGTTTCCGGCGTAAGATTACTGAATTAATCCAAACACCAAAATGTCATTCCTCCAGGTATCAAATTCCTAGGAATTTGATTCCCAATAATCGTATTCCTATTCCTACCCAAGAAAATTCCAGGGAATTTGATTTCCGGTAATCAAATTCCTATTCCTACTTAAGATTCCGGTCATCCAAACACAGCTTCTGGCTAAAGAATCCAGAAAAGTAAAAACACCAGATATTTATGATAATATGTTGGTTCCTTGTTTTATTTATGCGCGCTGATGTTTTGTTGATAAATATTGCCAAATATAGTACTCCGAAGGTGTTCAAAATTCAAGTACTTAAAAAAAAAAAAATAGTAGATAGACCTTTGTTTAAACATAGATATTATTAAGATCATGAATACACATTAAGTATGAAATATTAGATACGAAAATTTAAACATAAATTATACAAGAATGATTAGAAATTTAGAATGTTAAAGCTAAAAGTCAGTATCTAGATGGAATATGAGAAAAGATTAGTTTACCCTTACAAATTAATATCTCTTCGTTACTTTAGTCTGTAGTATCGGTAATAAAATAAGCATGTAGAAACTAAATATTACTGAGTATTTTTCTCTAAGAAAAACAAAATGACTATTTTACCCTATGGGTGACTAAATTATAGAATCACACTCAAGATTTACCAAATACCATATTAAATCTAGAGTTTAATAAATTACACAAAACCTCAAAGGTTTATTTTAACCTTAGGGTTTACAAAATTACCAATTTACCCTTATGATTTACAAAATTACAAATTAATCCCTGGAGTATAATAAGTCACTAATTAGACATCAAAGTTTACTTAAATTATAACTAAACCTTAAAAGTTCTGTACTTAATCCATAACCATTACGCGACGGCGGAGGGGAAGCTTTACCCTTGATGGGTGTTTTCCTTCCTCTCAAGCATAGGCGGCTCCACCCTTATGAAAGGGTGGTCACCTGAACACCCTTAAAAAAAAAATTGTTCAGAAATACATGTAAAAATTTTAGTTTTAGTTTAGTATAGCGATTGTTGAACACCCTACTCAAAAATATTTGAACACTTAGCTCAACAAATCAGCCCACAAATTAATTTTATGTAAACAACTAACTAAAGTCTAAAATCTTCTCGTAGATGGTCGATGTACACTCTAAAGCCTTTTATATTTTATATTATATGTGATACATTTATATCGGGTTTTGTTTTAACATTTATACCATGAACACTCACCAATCCTGATAATCCACAATAAAATCCTTAATACACCGGTTCAAAACAAAGTGCACACTCATCCCTTTGGGGACATCTGATAAAACAAAATGCACACTCATTACGACAAAAATTAGGAAAATTAAGAAAAAAAGTATCTATTGTATTGATATCATCCTATGACTTCTCTTTGAGCAACAATCAACTCTCTATACGTGAAAATAAATATTCGTGCAAACCTATTCAACACAAATTTTAACAATAAATATTAATGTATTTATCTCTTGATTTAGTTTTACTAAACCCAATAACATAGAATTCGCTAAGAAAATTTGTGATATCTTATGTATTTTCATATCATTTGGTCTCATTATTCACAGTAATATATGAAAACTTTATATGTATATACTCCCTCCGTCCCAATTTGTTCCGCCCTTATTGGGAAATGAAAAATTTAAGGAAACATCATGATTGCTTTGACTTTTTGATAATTTTACCATTTTACGCTTTTAACAGAATACAATAGTACTCATCAAAAATTTTAAAAAAAAAAGTGGGCCCAAAATATTTACTGCCAAAAATTGTACTCATCAGGTTTCCATGTTTGCTCAAATAGAACATCAAGTTTCCGTACAAATCAAAATTTTAAATTTTGAATTTGATGCATGACTGGTGGGCCATATTTGCCACCATATTTGTCGAAAATTGTGCTTTGACTGGTGGGCCATAGATATTTTTAAATGTAGAATAAATGAGGGGCAAAATGGTAAAATGGATGTCCAAAAATGGAAAGTTTTGAAATGAGCAAAACATTTTGGGACATCCCAAAAAGGAATAAGGGCGAAACAAATTGGGACGGAGGGAGTACTAGTTAGTAGAACTATAAGAGTTAAGGTAAATCTTGAACACCCTATTCAAATTTTCTGGAGCCGCTACTGCTCTCAAGTGATAGTCGTTTTCTCGTTTTCAATAACCCCTCATTCCTAGTGAAGGTTTTCTCTCTCGATATCAGTATGAGAGTTTTATGTTTTCCTCTTTTTTTTCCTTTCTCTCGACTTTTCCTTCATCATCAAGATGTTATTTCAAGTTCTGGCAATGGTGATGGTTGTGATGGTCCTTTGATGAAGCAAGGCGGCGACGATAGTGGTCCAATGAAAAATATGATCAGTTGGACTACTTGTCATTAGTGTGTTGACATAATTATTGAGGATACCCGATGACTCAAATTTGTGTTTGAGGATAAACGAAAAATTAAACCGTTTTTCTTGTTGTATTGGTCGGTTGCATCATACTCCCTCCGTCCCTTTTTTAAATGTGTTACTTCGTAAATCCAACTTATTAAATAAACATCATCATTACATCATCAACTTTTTTTTTTACACTTTCAAAACTTTCATCAACCAAAACCCATTAACCAACTTTTTTTTTCCATTAACTTTTTTTACCACTTATAAAAAGTCATCAACCAAAACCCTTTTTGTTTTTAGTTACCTATAGTTTTCCGAATGATAAAATTATTTTATCAAATAAAGTTAAAATCATCTTTAAAATCAAAAATCAAAAATCATAATTTTAACAAATATAACATAATTGTACAAAAATCTCAACTTTGTTTTTATACCTTAGTTATTTTAAAAATATTGATTTTATTATTTTATCATCAACGTTTTTAGTTACCTATAGTTTTCCGAAAAATCATTGATTTTATCATGCTAAAATCATGCTCATTTGATAAAATCAACCTGTTATTTTAACAAATATTGATTTTATTAGATTTTATCATTTGGAAAACTCACCCCATATATCATGTTAGCAGGTCATGTCCAATATTTCCACATGTAACCTCTCCAATTGAAAATGACAAAGGGGCGTTTTCCAAATGATTTTATGAGATAAAATCTAATTTTGATAAAATCTATTTTTTTAGAGGTGTGATAAAATCACATTTTTGTCTTTCCAAATGATAATTATAATTTTGATAAACTCCACCCAATGCCTTTTGTTTATAATAAAATTTAAATTTTCTTTTATCATATAAGAATCTTAGATTTTATCTTATAAAATCATTTGAAAAACACTTGCACGTACATTCCTAATAAATAAATTAAAAAAGAAAAGAAAAGGACAAAGGCCATCCCAACACTTCATTATCCAGACACTTCCCTATTTACCCACTCCTTTAATAATTTCCTCGATATCATTTTCAAAGAGCGGATAAGAGAGAAAGGAAACCATGGCTGCAGTTACAGCATCGTCGTCGTCCTCGGGAATTTGGGTGGTGGGCCACTCCTCCACTCTACGCTTCTCCAGAGCATCGAACAGACCACCGGCGTTGAGGTCTAAGGTCGGTTCCCAGCTAGGGTTTCTCTCGTCACAGCTGAGTAACATCTCAATTTCGTACGACCGCATTGTCTTGCCCAAACCTGTCTCTGCTCCGGTCTACCGCCCATTTCGGCCTGTCGCCCGTCTCTCTCTCTCTCTCTCTCTCTCTCTCTCTCTCTCTCTCTCTCTCTCTCTCTCTCTCTCTCTCTCTCATATGCATACATATATGTGTACTAGCGCTCGGGGCGTTTACACATATATAAATTCGGTTGATTTATAGATTTGTTTGCCTTGTTTGCCATAACTCCTAACAGCCATCTCTGCGGAAGGAAAATCGGGTGGGAATTCTATAGGATTTGGTAGCTGAAGCAGTTGTGTTTGTGTTTGTGTTTGTGTGTGTGCAAATTGTGTTGTACAAAAAAATGGAAAATCATGAATTGAGATTAATCTGGAATGTGGAAGTAGAAAAGAAGGGAGAAGAAATTTGGGGCATTAGTTTTTTTTTTCATCTTGGAAGTGAGGTAGTTAAAAGGGTGTAATTTGGGAGAAAAAAGTGTGAGCCAGCCTCAAAACTGACGGTCACTCCAAGAGTGCGTTCACTTATAATACTATATAATACATATGTATGCTTATCTATTACTGAATGTCAGTTTTGAGGCTGCCTCACTCTTTTTTTTGTCAAACTACCCTTTTAACGGCTTAAAGAATTTGTCAAGAAGGGAAAAAGAAAACTGCCCGCGCAATTATTTTCTTACGGCTTTCTACAATCCCATCCAGATTACATTACAAATTATTCACAATTCAAAAAATTTCCTATTTCCATCTTTTAGATAACACGATTTGTGCACGCGTCACGTGTTCCTGGGCATGTAGTATACTTATACGTGGAGTTATAGATATATAGACAACGTTTTAGTGCTTAGAATTTTGGGAAACAGTATTGCTGGATGTAGCAAATGTCTTGCTTAGGGCTCCGTTTGATTGGCATTACTGAGAGCAGGGAATGTATTCTGAAGATGAGTAATTCTATAGGACTAATAATGGGGGAATTACCGATACGAAACCCTGTTTGTATCTCCATTTTTGGTGGAATTGGGTGTAAAACAGAGATGTTGCGTGATGCCATTGGATTTGTAATCAATTCCATGACCAAATTAGTGAATTAAACAGTACCCAGGTGTTTGATGTTCTGTGTTTCTGTTATTCCGAAGTGTAGTGTGTTACTCTTGTTGGGTAGAAGTTCGGAAAAAAGTCATCATTTGAAATGAAACACTCTAATGGGTAAACCCAAACTTATAAGGCTTAACTACAAGTAAACATTTCGTTAATTGCAGAGTGGAATAAAAGTACAAGTAGCCTTGAAAACTTAAGGAAAAGATCTCGCTTGAGTTTATTTGAAACTAGAGTAAAATTAATTCCAATATGAGCTTGAGTGAAGGAGTAGAGAGGTATCTGAAGAGGTTTTTTCAAAATTGAAATTTAGGTTCGAGTCAAGATTTGGATTAAGGAGAGGAAATTCTTTTGGCGTACTTATCTATTTGAGTGTACTTTTCGGTGAGTGACCCAATTTGGTTATTTTTGGCACTGTGGATTGAAGAACATACTTCGATTTAGTAAAATTGTTCATCTGTTGAGTCTAGGTAAGTTTCCTAAGTTTACTTGAAGTGGTGGATTTTGGAAGTTCGAACATTTTTAGGATCTTCTTTTGGTATGCAACTCTGGAACCATGAGCTCAAGAACCTTCAAGAGGTCCCTCCTATAGTGGCTGCTATTCTTGCTGAACACCTTAGGCATCTTATACAATTATTAAAAGCTTTAAAGTTCCTTCATTCAAAGTTATTCGTTATGGATGACACTTTCTTGCTGAACGAATGGATTTAGTGATTCACACTACTTTGACAATCAAATTTGTTGATGTTTTGAGATCATTCAAGTAGATTCTAGTTACACTAAATAGGTCTATGAACTGTATTAGATAAACTAGATGACAAGGATAAGAATTAGGCAGAAAGCTGAGAATAATTCATTTCTTTTGTTATTGCTATTCCTGTAGCAATTAAGAAAGTAAGATGATGATACTCTCCAGTCTCCATCCTTGAAAACTTTTTTTATGATTTCTCATTATATGTTATTTTCTGGTTGATTTTTATGTTTCATTTTCTGCTTTTTTGGTAGGATGGGGTTCAGAACCAAGTAGGTCAGCATTGTGATTTCTTAGAAATACATTATTGTTTATACCTTGAGCCTCGCGTACTCCGTATCTGAGTAAAGATTTATTCTCATTGTTTCTAATTATAGAGGGCTGCTTATCTATTTGGAACACAAGTGCTGTGATTCTTTGAAAATACACAGGAAAAATGGCCAGCTTGTTGCTAATTTGTTTGCGTTCAATTTAGTCATTTTGTAAACTAATTCGGCAAAGTTGTGAGTGTTAGTTGATTACTTCTGTAAAATTGATTTTCAGGTAGAATATGTCCTTTCACCGGGAAGAAAACAAACAGGGCAAACAACGTTTCTCACTCGAACACCAAGACGAAAAAGTTGCAGTATGTGAATCTGCAGTATAAAAGGGTGTGGTGGGAGGAAGGGAACCGCTGGGTCAAACTGCGGTTGTCGACCAAGGCATTAAAGACCATAGAGAAGAATGGACTGGATGCCGTTGCTAAGAAGGCTGGGATCGACCTAAGAAAGAAATGACGGAGATTGTGTTTGTTTTTTTTCCCGAATTCTATTGGGTAGAAAGCACCACCTGTTGCATGCTCTTTTTCATGTTTTTGCTGTTCTGTATCATCCTACTCTGTTGAATTCTTATTTTCTTTCATTTGAATGAAAAGCCCCGTTGATGGTATCGTCTCCCTTATTTTGTATTCTGTGTTGAGTAAATTTATTCTGTATTTATTAGGTATGCAAGCACTAAGAACCCTAAGTTGCTCGTAGTCGTCGTGATTGTACAATTTGTAAAGTTAGCTTTGGAAACTTAAGGAGCCAATAAAAGGGTCGAATCTTAAGGAGCTTTCACTTACCAGTATCATTTAAGTGCCGGCGGAGCTTTCAATTTACAGTAACCAAGGTTGCCTCTGATGAGTGCCTCATCTGCACAAACTCTTAATATGCATCTCAGTATGTTTGTATGGAAAATAATTGTACACTCTCTTCACGGGAAAAGAAAAAAAAAAAAATTGCTCATACTTTGCAAGTAAATTTATCAAGTATCTTTATGCGTGTTATCACAATACGTTCAAACTTGACTGTTAAATAAATAGCAACATCAAAATGTATCTATGAAACCATTTTTCGTTAACTGTAAAAGATCTACTTCTAGCTGGTTTACGTCAAAATGAAATGTCTCTATTTATAAACAGCTCGGATTGCCGAGTGGGTACCACGTGGGCAATACCCACTCGGCACCCAAAAATTTCTCCTATCTATACTGTTTGCAGCATTCATATGAGCAGGGCACCACCAAAAGATGCTGCAATAGACAAGTTTATCCTGTGGGAGAATCAGAAAATGATGGTCGTTAGCAAATTGGAGAAACTATTTTAGGATATTAGAAAGAAAAAAAAACATGGCAAAATGCAAAAAAGTGTGGGCATGTTGTTGGTATTGGATGCATAAAGAGTCTCTTTCTGGGTTCCTTTTTTCCCTAGCCGCGGTTGGAGAGAGAAAACACAAGGGCCCTCAAAAACAAATCCTGAAAGCTATGGCGCATGTGAGTATTAAACTAAAAGATACAAACATGGAGTAAAGTTAATTTGGATGATCGACCCTGTAAAATCATCATTTGCAGTGGCATAGAAAGCTGCTGTACATTTCAAACATACCAGTAGTAATCTGAACGAGGGATGCTCTTTCGCCAAAAGTTGATCAAACAACCATGGGAAATAAATAATTATTCTACTAATATAAACGCATAAAAGATGCTCCTTTATCTCTGTGTTGCTCTTTCTCGAGAAGAAGAGAAAAGTTGCCTCACACAGGTTGGTGTAAGGTGGATTTCTCCTAGCTGAGGTAGGCAATACGGGCATGCCACGAACAAGAACTGTTCCAATTGTTGATGATGATTTGCCTAATATCTAAACCTCCTTCAGGCATTGTGCGTGGCTTGAGGAAAATAGCTTACCTAAATCTTTCTAGCCTCAATGAAGAGGACATTAAATTTGACAGAAAAAGAACCAAACTCCAAAACCCTATTTTTCCTTGGGAGTTGTTACTCCTCACCAACAGACTCCTGAGAGATTAAATTAAACCAAACTTCACTCATGGGCCATGTGAGTCCAATTCAGGTCCAAACACTGCTCCCCTCAAGCTCTCTTTTTGAGCAAAAATCTCAAAAAAGAGAGTGTGGAATTAATGGGGGGCAAAAACAGAATGAAAGTAACCTTTCAACACTGCAGTTGTTTTCCCAAACTAACAAGACCCTCTATCATAATGACTTGTCCGCGTGTCATGGCCAAATGGAAAACTTAAACGACAGCAGCATTATCCCTGCATGCACTCCTAAGCCACGCCCACTCCTTTCCCTTTTTAAACCTCTACTTCTGACCTCATCACTCATTAACCCATTTCTCTCTCACACAAGCATCAAAACTTCCACTGCCATTACAAAACTCCCAATCCAATCTATAAGTCCAGAGTTCTCACTGCCAATGATGAACTTCGGCCTCAGGTTGGTGGCAAAGCCATTGTCAACCAAAAGTCTAGTCCCTGGGATACCATCAAGATGTCCAGTGATGTACAAAGGAATGATGTGTTGCACAATCTTCAAATCTGGCTTCTCAAAGATCACACTGCCTGGGGAGGAGATACGACCACCACTGCCTGATGATTCCTCCTTCATGACAATAACTAAGGGAATGTTCCATCAAGATGCCCAGTGATATACAAAGAACAAAATGTTTCCTCGTAAAACAAACACTATATTGCAAGGGATTTCCGCCAAAAGGAGGAACCCTCACTGTCTTTGGATTTCTCCAGCTCGACCCTGCCCACCTTGTCCTGTACAAGCCTGTACCTAAGGGGGTGTTGATTGAGTCATGGTTCTGTACAGGCCGCTATTCCAACCTTGATTTCTTGGCAGGTGAGAAAGTTTCTAATTTCCCCCTCCCTCCTTAGCTTGCTTTTCTGATTGTCTAATTCTCTGAAGCTTCAATCTCTGGGATTTAGACAAAACCTTCTCTGGTTGTGGGAACTTAGGGTGCCTGACTTTAACCACGCGATCAGAAGACGAAGGCACGGAAGAGGTTTTATGAGCCTACCTTCTGTGGATGTTGTGATCTTAAGGTTCTCAATCCCCTATTTGGCGGTGGCTGGTCAAATGCCCTGCCTTGGAGTAAACTGGACAAGAATCTCTCTGGCTTTTGACTACAATGCTCTTAAGCCTAGCATTCTTCTCAGGCATACCTTGTAGGGAAAAGCACTCTTGCTCCGAATGACCTCTTAATCCTACCAAACCTCATCTACTCCTAAGAAGTTGGTGTCTGAATCTTCACTTACTGTGTTATCAAAACTAGGGCCTCTTGACAAAGTCCCAAGACTGATCTTCTGCCTTGGAGAAGTCATTGGTTCCCCATCATGTAAACAAACACCATATTTAAAATAAATAAATAAACCCTTAGCTGATTACTTGGTAATTTGAAAGGAAGTGGGTCAAGGACAACTTTACTCCAAATCCCTTCCCCCCTCCTCAAGGGCCTACAGCCATGGGTGGTTGATATGGCACTTGCTTTCCACGATTGGGGCACTCCTGGCTAACATTGAAGAGGGACAACATTAATTCCAGCATGTGGTGGTTGCATGGGCTATATTGGCTAGATATGACGATTGTAATCTATATTAGTCCTTCCCCTTGCCATATTACTGTCTTCTTCCTCCAACCCCTTGGGGTTCCAACTTCAAACATTTCCCTGACTTCAAGACCCATTGTAATTATGACTTGAAGTTGGTTGATACGTTTTACTTGTTGGTTCGGGTCTCACTGGCTCGTGCAATGACTGTGGCACTTCCTTGGTCCATGATAGCCCAATACTAGGCCTACCATTGTCGGCAGTACAGGTTTCATCTATCGATGCTATGGAAAGGACTGAATATTTTCCCGTGGCATTTGACCAAGAAGCCTTTGATTGTTTAGTACAATTTGTTTCATCAAAGGCAACCACTTCCATATATTCGAAATATTACTTTGAGAAGAACTAATTTCCATAATAGAAGTTAGCAGCTGGTACCCAAATTGTAGGGATTCAAAGTCTATGCTATCGTGTTTAGTTCCACAATTCTCACTGGTTTGTCCCACTTATATTGTTACCAACATTTTTAGGGTCATTTTGAATTTTGACCCCTTGGCGACATTCATCCTTTTGTTGATTATGGCCATCGAACTCGTAGTTGCCAATTCTCACTATGGCCTCTTTTTCCCATATGGGGACTCCAGAGATGTATCAATTGCCATATTCTTGTCCAACTCCTGGACATCATCTCCTAGCTCTCTTATTTTCACCATCATCAACCCTCTAGGCCCCGGCTCCAAAAAAAATGCTTGGCTATTTTCCTCACAAGGACCGGATGTGTAAACAAGCATGCCAGAAAAAGGCTTGTAACTATTACTTTAAGATAAGAGTTTGAAAGCCAAAGCCTCAGATGATTGTGAAAAAGATTATATTACCTCAATGAGGAGGATTTCGCTCAACAGACATAATCAGAGGAAAGAAAATACTGTATGCAAACATATAGGAGTATATTATAAATATGGCTGGCAGCATACTATGATATGAAAAAACCAAAGACTGGAACGTTACTAGGTTGTCGCAAGAGCTGACTGCAGTACATCTTCAAGATACTTCTCGGCAGCAGCATATTCCCATTTTTTGTCCTCAATGGCTAAAGCAGCCAAGGCTTTATCCTACACTCAAAGAAAGAAACATCTATGATGTATAACACATAAAATCGGAGAGAGATGTGCACCAGCCGATGCCTATAAACAAACAGACATGTGGATAAACAAAATATTACTGGAGGCAAGTCTTGGTAGCTTCTCAGAGTATCAACTATGGGTGTTGTTTTCTTCTCCAACTCCTCCCTTTGTTCAGCCATTTCAACCAAAACACGGTGGCTTATCTCTGGAGTGTAGCCCACACGATTGAGTAACTCCTGCACACAAAAACAGAAGAAAAATGAAAATACTTCAGTATGACACATTTGCGATATGGATTTGAATAGATTAATGGAGGTCGTCAGATCGAACTCTTAATAGGACAAGACAAAGTTGTGTGGTGGACGGAAGGCATTCAAAAACTCAGCATATCATATGAATGCACTAGGTATGTATAGTTTGGTGTCGCAAGCAACTAGTACTTAATAAGGGGAATGACTCCAATTTGGAACTTTATGACACTTCATACTTTTACAGAATCTAGTAACTTTCAAACAGAGAGAACAGAAAAACTCTATGGTGTCGTCTTGTCTTATCAATCGTAACATAGACATGACTGCAATACAGACCCCACTTTTGGGATGCACCATTTACATTCATGAAATGGATGACAAAAAATACATAACATGGACCACAGAATGACCACAAAATTAACAAAAACATTGATTTGACGAAATTCAGATGCCATATGGATTTGAGCAAATTAATTCATGACTTGGACCACTAACATTCGTAACCACAACCATGTCTACTTCATAACTTCGAGGACTTGCATTCATAACTTGGCGAACCAACTTAGACCACTAGCATCCATGTCTTGGGACCGCAAACACCAATATTGATTCATAACTTGGATCACAAGAATTCATACGACACCCCCTTTTTAGGGAGTTTTTGTTGAAGCATTTCCTATACGAGAAAGGTTTAGGGATCAAGGAAGTATATATTTATCTACTAGGTAAAGAACTCAATTTATCTACATGAAAGGATACATGGTTTAAATGTCCAAAATTGTCACAAGAAAAATTTCCAGTGACACTATGCCAAGCTTTACAAATAGAACTATTGGCCTCAAATGTCTATGACCTTATCAATCCCATACTATTGCATGGCACATCAATACCCTGGCGCTTGTGAGTTTGTAACTCAGTCTATTTTAAAGAAATTCCAAAGTTGTGATATAGAAATTCCACTGACTCTATGCCCAGCTTTACAAATAGCAATATTGGCCTCAAATGTCTACAACCTTATCAGTCCCATACTATTGCACGCACATCTATACCCTGTTGCTTGTGTTTTAACTCAATCTATTTTGTAACTCTACCAGAAAAAAATGAATGTGTCATCTATTTTTAATCTTTTCCAAGATAGCATCTTGAAATGATCACTACAAATTTGCCAAATGTGCCAATAACAAGGATTAATAAACCTTGAAGTTAGCATGTTGTTGCAAGTATTGTTGCTCTTTAGCATCCATAACTGCTAAGTTCATCTTCCATTTTGCCATCTGAGCCTCACAGGGGGATACATCTTCCTCCAGCTGTTGAATGGTTCTACCAAGATAAAGGAAAACAAAAGGATAATACCCTCAAAATATCTATGATTGAGTTATTTCATAATGCAATTAGAATTTGAATGAATTAATGAAAATGGAGTATACCTTTTGAAGTAAGTCAACCTCGCTATTGCCTTTCGAGTTTGATCAAGAAGAATTTTGGACTCCCTTTGGATTAGAGTCCTTTTGTTGTCAACACTGGTCTTTCTTAAAGATATATCTCCCATCGCTATAAGAAAACTGAATGTGCTTTAAATAAGACCTCAACAACAGGAAAAAATTCGAAAACCCTTCAAAAAGAATATTGATGCAGAAATTGCAACCCACCTACTTAATTCAGTATCTCTTACGTCCAACAAATTTGCCACCTTTGCAAGAACTTGTGATGCTGAAACCACATCTGGTGGCAAACTGTCTCGCGCCAATCCTACATTCTCCAATACTTCTCTAATCCTTGTAGCTGCATTTATGACCGTAGCTAAAAGTCATTTAATTAGACGTGGAAATGCATACCAAAAAAAAAAACCACTAGAGAAGTAACAGGTAATAAAAATCCCAAACTACGTACGAGACGACCTTGGGAACTATATTCAGCTGCTTTTTGGTGGAGATCATTTGCAACTATCAACGCAGCTTGAGTGTTGGCTTGTGATTTAGTGGCAAGATTATGTAAATGAGAAATGCTCTGAGGAGTGTATTCAAAATCTGGAACATCTTTACAAGCGGCATCAAATAGAGATTCAAGCCAGGCTTTCACCTCTGCAATCTGACTAATATTGAGACCCCTTTTTCCTTCAACAATTAAAGGATTGGTTTCATAGATCACGTCGCTCATTCTGTGTTTAGGTTCTTGTTTCAAGATATTTTATCGTCCCTGTATGAAGAAATGAGATAGAATTCCACATAGACAATATCAGGTATGAGAATAACATTGTGACTTTGTAGAATTGGAAATCATGTTGATTTTGTGGCCACTATCACCATAAGAAATAGGGTTCTGTATTACCCTCTTCATTAGCAAAGCTTTTACTGTGGTGCTATGCATTTTCATTGAATAAGCTGCAAAGCTTGGCATTCTAAAGTACTCATAGTAGTTAGTAATGAGGATTGCCATTTTACCGGGAAAAAAAAAAATGAGGATTACCATATCCATAGTGGTAACTTATTGTTGGTATTATTGTTTATATTACTTCTTCCGGTAACTTCGAAACCATGAGTAATCTCCCAAGGAATCATGCTTCCTCAATTCATTTGTACAACAATCATAAAAACATACTAATTTTTTACAAATCGTGTTTACTTTTGCATTGCATTCAACATTCAACATTGGACTTAAACTGCACAACATTGTCAACAAGCAAGGTATGGGAGAGGTAGCAGGTACGCAGCCTTACTCCACATTTTTTACTTTCCAAAACTGAAAGAATGAACAAAGATGTCAAATTACGCTCTTAATACTTAATTCATATTGAAAAACAGAAAGGGGATTCCAAAGTTGTATAATAAAGGAAGAAGATTGGAAAGACAAGCCAGTAAGATAGAGCAATTTGCTGATCAGGCTTTAATTAGGCTCGTGCCAATGCCAGTGGAGCCAGGAATCGTAGTCGAAGGGGCCATGCTTGAAAGAAAATTTGGGATATTGATTTTTCAAGATTTTTATCCAAATTCATTTGAGTTTTTATTGATTGGTTTTGAGAAATTGAAGAATTAATCTCGAATATTATTCCACGACACAATATCATTATCGCACTGTATCATTCACTCTCTGTAATCCAATGAACTCGAAACGGAGAAATTAGTATTAATTGAGATACACGCAAAATAACCGATACAATATGAGTTATTAAAAACAGTCACAGAAAGCAAGATAGCAAGAAAGAGAGAGATACCTCAATAGATGTCGTTCCCCGTTCATACATCGCAAAAAAGGTTTTTAGAGAGAGATTGAGAAAGGGGAACAATAGATGAGAGCATTTTCTCTTTGGAATTGGATTCTCTCCCATCCAACTTTTGGACTGTGAAAACAGTCAAAATCTGAACCGTTCATTACTACAATTAATGCTTCAGATTCGTGAGAAACTAGATCCAATTTTTTTCTTTTTTTGGAGAGAGAAACGGCGGGAAATGGGGTACGGGATTAGGACGTATGACCAATATGTTGCCAATTCCTCGTGCAAGTAATTCGGAGATAAATTTGTTATACAAAATAATGTTAATTTTTTTCTTTTTCAAAAATAGTTTTCTTCATGTTTTTTAAAGAATAAAAAGTTCTCTTCATTGTTGTATAGCCACACAAATTTCAAAAAAATAGAAATTGGTTTATTTCTATTTCAATACTTGAACCGAAAACCTTCAATAACATGAAATTTTTGTAAGTGCGTGACACGCTAATTCTTTAAATGTTATTGCTCAAGAGTTTATGTGACTGGAGATTAATATTTAGAGAATTTGTAATTTATTACTCCAGGTTTAATTGTTGTCCGCCTAATGACGTGGGTTTTTAGTTTGGGGGTTTTACGTAACCAAGGATGTAAGTAATTTTAAGGGGAAATTGCTTAAAAATGGAAGTAGGGGCAATTAAATGCAAAAGCATGGTGTACTTTTTCTGAAATTGCTCCCAACATGAAAAGGAAAATTTTAATTGCACATACATGGTACCAATTTTGGTATGGACCGAAATACCCTTGTCTAAAAAAAACCCCCTAAACCAACCCACTCACTCTCCGTCCTCCTACGCATGTGTTGCACCGTTCCTATGTCTGTGTTGCACCATTCATGGAATGTGGTTGCACTCTTCAAAAAAATTAATTGCACCCGAGTTGGTCCAAATGGGGTTGCAGTGTGTTGTCAAGTCACGCTTTCTGAAAATATATTCTTCTCCTTGCACCATTCATGCGTCTGTGTTGCACCATTCATGGAATGTGGTTGCACTCCTCAAAAAATTAATTGCACCTGAGTTGATCCAAACGGGATTGCAGTGTGTTGTCAGGTCACGCTTTCTGAAAATATATTCTTCTCCTTGCACCGTTCCTGCATCTGTGTTGCACCATTCATAGAATGTGGTTGCACTCTTCAAAAAATTAATTGCACCTAAGTTGATCCAAGCGAGGTTGCATTGTGTTGTCAGGTCAAGCTTTCTGGAAATATATTCTTCTCATTGCATCGTTCTTGCGTCTGTGTTGCACCATTCATGGAATGTGGTTGTACTCTTCAAAAAAATTAATGGCACCCGAGTTAGCCCATAAGAATGAAAAAAAAAATTCGTATACATTGCTCCAAAAACCCAATCACTAAAAATCGACAAATAAACATGAACTTTCCAAACAACAAACAGATCAAAAAGTGGGAGCTTGCATGTATCAACAGATACTAAATGTAGAGAAAATAAAACCCTTACGACAAAAGTAGCATCCAAATTCCCGTTCGATTGAGGTATCAATCCCTAAAAGTAGCTTGCATGTATCAATCACAAAATCTGGACAGGAAAATCGAGATTTTCGGACGAATCTGGTCCGACGAACGGCGAAGAAGTGAGGGAAGATGAACTGGGTTGAGGGTCGTAGGAGAAAGCGCTCGTACTCTCCGATTCACTCACGTCAGCACTCAGACTGTAACTCTCGAACCTCTCGCTGTTCGGATCGAAGTCGTCTTCCAACGAAACACTCTCCATTGCGGAATCAGAGAGAGAGAGAGAGAGAGAGAGAGAGGGAGGCGGTGGGGAGAAGATAGAAATGGTTTGGGTTTTTCTGAGAAAGTAGATTAGGTCCAGGGTGATTTCGTCTGCGATTCCATGTCTTTGCAAATAATTTTCTCCTTCTCATTCATCTCTAATTCCTGAAAAGTACACCATGCTTTTGCATTTATTTGCCCCTACTTCCATTTTTAAGCAATTTCCCCTAATTTTAAAGGGTGTGAAGTGAAAATAGACAAAGGAGTACTTACTTACAATTCGGTACTGAGAAAGAAAAGGGGGTGCCAGCATAATTTCCCAAAGATTGACTAGACTAGAAAAATGGTTATGAGGATGTACCATTTTAGTCCACAAAAGTACAAATTCAGCCCTTGACGTTTGAACTTACACCCCTTTGGATTGAGCAATTTCGAGAGAGAGGAAAGGAGATGGAGAGGAAACGAAATCTGTCGCACGTTTGGATGGTCTAGCAGGCGAGAGAGCAGAACCCATCTAACACCCAACTTGCTTTCTCGCCAAAAGTGGCACGATTCCGTGAGAAAGATCGTCGTTGACTTCCGACAACACGTGCGGTCGTATTTGCACCTTATCAATGTGAAACTAGATCTGTGATCAAAACTAAGTTTTGAAGCTTTGATTTAGTCACCGGAGATCACTTGGTCACCGGAATGGGAGAGAGAGAGTTTGATTTCTCATGGTTGTTTGAATGAGAGGGTGAGAAACCACTCCCCTTCCTTTTGTTTTCTCACTATACTAAAAATAATTAATAAGGGAGATCATTCCCCTTTCTTCTCTTTTCTCCTTCCACCAGCCAAAGGGGTTACTTAATTCCATTCTAGCTCAATTAGTTGTGTGCACATCAAAAAAAGAGAATATGATCGGAATATGTAAATAAAAAAGTGAATACGCAAAATAAATTTTTTACCTTTGTCAGTACTTTTGATGATGCAAAATAAGTAGGGTTGGAGATGGTCTAGGTAGGGCAATAGCAATCTTCTTCGCCGGTTATAATTCTTTTGATATGAATCTCATTTTTTCTTCATTTCTTTTTGGATTCAAAGGATACGTCCGAAAGGATTCGAGAGGTACATAAAGGGTTGGAACCATAGAATAATACGCAAATATACAAAGGTAGCACTTGAATCATCCCATTTACAATTACAAACTGTGTACAATCCGGAATCCACCCCCTCATTCTATCTTATCTTGAGACTACGAAATTTAGATCGGAGCTATTGGACATCAAAAAATGCGTAACTGCATGCATATATATCGGGTGTCTTCGTTTAATCAAATTACACTATGATATAAGACATGGATGTGTAGATAAATAATATGTCATCGTGTGGGTAGAGTGGGACCGACTGATCATCTGAAGGGTTCGACTGGAGCAGATTCTTGGAGAAGGGCTGCAGCTTCAAAACATTCTGTGGCTTCTAGGGCCAATGCACCAACCTCAGCCTTGTAAAGTAGCCCAAGATTGTACCAAGCAGAAGGGTTTGTTCTGTCAAGGCGAAGAGCATCAGTCAGAAAGCTTCTCACAATCGGCAGTGATTGGTCGTTTGATTCTCTGAGAACAGTGGCCATGGAGATCAAGCTTGGAACGTGGTTGGGATCGACATCCAGTGCTTTTTCGAACGATTTCATTGCTTCTTTGTGGAGGCCTCTTGCTTTATACAGTTTACCTGAAAAAATCAACAGCCGGAAAAAAACACAATCCATAAGACCAAATTCCAACAAAAGTCTCCATTTTCCATTTGGAGGCTCAAAAGGTAAATAAGGAGCATATCATCATGCCAACCACATTGCTGCTCTTTACTTTACAAAAACTTGTTCATTTTCTTCAGAAATTCAACTTACTTTCCAAAATTTCTAACTATAATATCTTTAGTATTACTATCCAGTGTCTTTGGAACTGTTATCCTTAATCTATTGAAGTTCTTGCCATTTCTAGAAAGAAAACAAAAACGTCGCCAATTTATATGATTATACAGTGCACGGATTATATAGGATTATACATAAAAGTCTAGGACATAATGCTGATTCTTGTTAACATCTCATTCAATAAAACGAGACATGTTTTAGCAATGAACCATACGAAATCAAAACTCATTGGAGTGTCTTCCAGGAGAATTGGGTTGTACTGAACTGAACTCCCACGGTGTAACTACTCAGGTTCTGGAACCTGGTTTAGCTAAAGAGTTTAAATCAATTACAGGATTATGCGCTATTATGCCTAAAAGAAGCACCTAACAGACGTAAGGAAGATTTCGAAGTCACCTTTCAAGCGTGACTCAGAATTTATTGGAAGTATGTTCACAAGATACTTGCTCCTTTTATTGGGATACGTTCCAAAAAAAAATTTCTTCAGAATAAATCAATTGCTACCTTTTCCCTCCCGTAAAAATGTTCTGGAAAGATATGGCTTTGAAGGATGTGAAGGGAGGGAATAGGACAACCTCGTGTGCCGGATCTACTGCCACACCAATTGGGAAACTGAACTTCCAAAAAGCAATGGAAAACTGTTCTTCCATAGGAAGAGAGGAAATGCAGACCATACTGTACAAAAAGGCGGGAGTGAATGATAGTATAATGTACCTGTGGAGTGCCACCTTGAAGCAGAATGAGGATTGATAACCTTTGATTTCAGAAGACAGACCTCAGCATCCCGCCATTGTGACAACCTTGTGTATACGTCCGCCAGATCATGCCATGTTTCCATTTCCAGACTTCTGTCGACGTTTACCCTGCTCTGAGAAAACAAAACCAAAAAACAATATACATAAATGAATTCTTGGAAGATGAACTTCTAGAAAACATGATGCAAACGTCAACATTCAGCTTTAGCCTTTGTCAAATACAAAATTGACCATTTTTCTTGCAGGTCCACGAAATAATATTCTTGAACATTTTTTATGGAGATATGAATACTTGACTACTAAGGAAATACATGTAACACCACCTCTACCAGAAAATAAAAAATAAATAAAAATTTAAGGCCTTTTAGACGGCTGTCTCACATTGTAAACAGGTAACTCAAATGGACCTAACATTTAAACCATCTGATATTTAGTCCTCGCGAGGACATAACTTATATACCGATCATGTAAACCATCTGATATTTACCTTTAAAAGCCTCTTCTGAACTCCAAAGCTTTTACTCTGAACTTGAAGAACAGCAAGAAGATGAGTATAAGTTTCTATGGCACTCTTTAATTGGCCCTGCGCTATCTGTAGTTTAGCTTTCGTTCGTAGCAATTCTCCTTGATCCCACTTTCCAGTCTCATCCAAAGCAGCATTAACTATATTCACAGCATCAACATACCGTTTTTGAGCTGACAAAATCCGAGCCAGAAGTATCCACCCTTTAACACTAGACCCAGCCTCAAGTTTCAACAGTTGCTTTGCGTAGTAAAGCGCAACATCCAGTTTTCTCTGCTCAGCATTTTCTAGACTAAGGTGGAATACAACATTGGGGTTTTCCCCCATAGTCAGTCTTTTCGCAGTTTCTAACACCTCAAGTGCTTCAGATTGCCGCGTAATCCTCAGAGAATCAGAAGCGATCTCTCTCGATTGAGATGAAAGCGAGATACCAAGCAAGCAATTTGAAACACTTTCCATTTCTTGGCATTTGACATTGTATTTGGAAATCACTTTCCGGGAATAGCCTATCCCTTCCTCAAGGCAATTCGGATTCTCCCCACAAATCTTTGAAGCTAATAATAGCTCGAATATGCAGTTATGATTCTCCCTGTCATTCAGCAGATTCCTTAACAGATTCAATGCCACCATGTTTTCACCTTCCCCATAGTAGCATAGTGCAAGAGTGCTACATAGCTCTCTTCTTACCATAATCCCAGTGGGCAACTCTTCTACCTGGCGGGCAAGGACCCCTAATTCACCGCCGACAGATAGGGCAAAAGAAAGGTGATCCAAGATCGATGGGTCCCACAAAATCTGTCCGAGTGAAAATTTTCTGAGAAGAATCAGAAGCAGAAGAATAGCCTCTTCGTGATTGTTTCTTGGAATAAAGGAACCTTCTATTTGGGAGCGGAGATTTGGAGGCGATGCATTGCAGCCGCTGTACAGAAGATAAATAGCAAACTCTTTTTCTATTTTTGCTTTGGTTTCCAAGTCAAGATTCCAGTGATACAGAAGGGCGAGCCTGTAGGATGAGATTGTTTCTTGGGGGGCCAATGCAAGTTTCCAGAGATCTGGAAGTAACTCGACTGCCCTGTTTAGAGTCTCCTGCAATTTGGAATCAGCAGTGAAATATTCAGGCAACCCCTCTGGTAATGCAGATTCAACTGTGTCCAGAATTACTTTGCATGATTGGGCAGCTTCTGCAAATAACCATGGGGGAAAAGATCAGATACGCAATAGAGAGTAAACAATTCTGCGTGTAATGTTAATAGAACGTCAGAGAGACAGACAGAGAGAGTGCATATAGGCTACAACAAACACAATAATGAACAGCACCGGAGACTTGTTCATAATATCAGTAGAACCTGCTGATTTGTGCTGGACCATACAGGCATGCAGTGATTCCCAACTGGTCAATGCTAAATACGATATTTGAATAAGTAGAAAACAGAAAGGACAATAACACATCCAATGTGATTGAATATTTGTTAATCCAGAAAAGTGGCTGACTACTTTCTTTTTTGATAGGCACATTTCTAATAGTTTAAGCTTGCAGGAACAATTGGTAATTCAATATTGAATCAAAGTTCTAGTTTCAAAAGGTTATGAGTCATAGATCTCATCATATGCATTTGTTCCCAAGCCATGCCAGTGCATCCTAAATTTTATGTGGTTCTGCAACTTAGTTCAGTTTTTGGTGTTTGTGTGTTTGCCTCTTTACGGACTACATGCACTCTCTTAAACTTGGCACGAGGCCAACAACAAAGTTCAGGGTTCAAAACATTTTACATAAATGAAAAATAGGGATAAAAGAAAGGACTTAAACAAATTAGCAACAGAAAACCCAGAAGAAAAAGGAACACCTTTAAACCTCCCCAGAGCCTGCAATGATTTTGCCTTGAGGAAAATTGCCTCGAAAAGTAAACTGACAGCATGAATAGACATGGGTGGCGAAGCATCACTTTGTGAATGGCGTCTAGGAAGCTCAGACCTTTTAGCGATGGAAATCTTGATCTTGGAAGTCACAGCAGCAATGTCTATTCCTTCAAATACATGAAGAGCAGCTTCTACATTCCCTTTTTGATACTCAAGCCGACCTAATAAAGCTCTCGCTTCCTATGAGGACAAAATGATAAAACATCTCTTAGATCATGATCAGGTTGTGACGATTTGTAGAGAAATTAGAATAAAAATTAAAACAACAAATATGAAAAGTCAATTGGTGGAAGTTTTAAAATGCCATTTGTATTCCAATCTCCCATGGAGCCGCATCGTCTTTTACACACAAATTTGGTTCAAAGAGGACATGTGTAGCGTGCAAAGCATGGGATTATGCAAGGAACGACAACCAAAGAGAACCAACGTGATCCCAACCACAAAAAGAAGCACATCTCATTACAAAGGTCAAAATAAGCAGTTACTTGGTGAATGTAGGATTCTGTGACTGCAAATTCTAAGGGTACAGAGAGAAAAGTACACATCAGTGGGTTATATATCAAGTAAGTGGTATATAGAGAACACTAGCTACATGGTACATCGGAGCTATAGGTTGTGAAGACATGTTATTAGGATGAAGGATTACCTTGGACAAGCTAGTTTGGGTTTGGGTTATTTCAGAATATAGAAAGGAACTGATGCCTAAAATTATAAACAACCGAAGCATTAATGACCTTTAGGCTGGTCCTTTATACTCGCTATTTGAATATATCCTTCTATGTACCCCCAAAAAGTCATTTGCACTGTTTAGAAGCAGAAATGCCCATGACAGATGAGCATTGGGGCGGCAACATAATGCATTCCATAGGTACATATTCATCATTCACAGTTAAAGAGTTTGGGCCAGAACAACAACTGAGGAAAAAGGAGATTCCAAAATCACCACCAACCATGCCACATCCACAACAACAGCATTTTCTAGCCTATTTGGAGATAACTCAGGTTACGGTACAGTCTGAAACTTGGGTTGGGTATTGTTACCCTCAGAAATGGGAGCCTCCAATCAACGGGTACTTTACTGGTTCCTAGCAATACAAAAAGAAGCTGGCGAAAATAGTAGCAACTAGTTTGAAAATATCAGATCATTCATACAGTCCACCATGGCACCACCTATTGAACTTCTTTCTTATTTCCCCGTTTTCCATAGACGAGGAAGGAAATTACCTCTTACATCATCCATTCTTTTATTTGCAATAGCATTCACTAGTGACTAGGAAATACCAAAAATTTGAGTACCAAATTACCCTAAATTCTGGACAAGCTCTAAATGAGAGGACGAGATTATGGTATGAAAATAAAAGGGGTAATGTTCACAATAAAGTCGCTGATATGGCAACATTGTTATATATGACACTGGTGCTAGAACCAAGACTTCAATACATTAGGAAAAAAATCTAACCTCATAGTTCAAAAAGCCGCTCTCACGAAGAGACGATTCAGCTTCCGCAATGTTGCTTGAATCCAACTTTGTATCAGCCTCACCAGCTCGAGAAGAATACCCACTCGCCGAGTAGTCCCGGGTTGCCAGGGAATCTGAGGAAGGAATTATTTCATCTCCTCTCACCTGCTCCCCGGAAAAAATGCACTTCAGCATATTTTTCAGTTTCCCACTAGCACTGGTTTTCTGTTTACTCATCCAACTGCTTAATTTCATTCTGTCATGACACCCAAAATTGGAAGGAAAGAAAAGGTCAGAAACCCTCCAAATACCTAGAATAAGCTTATGAGTTACGAATTGATAATATGAACAAAAATGTATCCGAATCCCAGGAATCGCAGTACAAATGAGATCATAATAGTTCAGTTCAAAGAAAAAAGAAATTGACAATGAGCGCACTGACATGAAAAGGAATTCAGCGCAACTATGACATCAAGTTTAAAATTTTACTGACAGCTAAACTCATTTGAGTCACTACAATGCATTTTCTTCTTTCTTCTTTTCTTTCATGTGTGTATAAGGCTCAGTTGCTAAATGCTGGTTTTAAAAAAAGGCTCAATTTCCAAACCATGAAATGCCAATTTCTTCTGAAAGTTAACCTCCTCAATCACATTCCATAAGCCTACTTGATATACCCACCAGGCCACCAAAATAATGCTAATAAAAACCCTGAAAACCTCTAAAAAAGCATCAAAACGAAGTTCATACTGTAAACCCTAATACCCAGAACTCAGACAAATTGCAAAAACCAGAAGCATTGGTGCATACCCAGTTCACAAAACACCAAATTCACACGAACAGCAAAAACCCAGCAAAATTTTACCTAAACCCAGGTGAATTCATGGCCAAACAGACCATAAACCAGTAAAACAACAAACCATGAAACTTAAAAGTAGAATAAAAAGAGACATACTATAAAGACGGAAGAAATCACCAAAAGTGAATAAACCACACAGTATTAAGAAAAGTACCTTTAGATCTAGAAAAGGCATTGGCTGAGCCCACAAGACATCACCATTATCACTACCCATCTCTCCAGTTCATCCAAAGAAAAAATGGGTTTCTTGATTTCCTGGGCTACACAAGAATCCAAAGCTTCAGGGTCTTTTTGGGTAGATAGGAGTACCCTATTGCTTTGGCTTTTCCGTGTAGAACAGTGCTCAAGATGGATTCAAAAAGTCAGAAAGTTAGTTCATTAAATATGTAACCCAACAAAAAATTCAGATTCTACTTTCAGAGATGTTAAATGCTGAATGGAGCAAATATATTGTTTTTTTTTTTTTTTTTTTTTTTGAACTGGTCAGAGGAAATATTTTGTTAATCCCCCACTTTGGAAAATATTAATATTACAGATCTAGAAAACTTCTATTAAAAATTGGTGAATTAAATAGTTCACAAGAATAGTCAAGATTTGGGGAGGAATGTCTCGCGGGACCCAGTTTTTTGAAAAATTTATTACCTCCCCTTATAGTCAACAGCATCCCTAATGGTATGATTATATTCTAGAGTTATTTTATGGGTAAATTTCACCGACTCTCCCTGAAGTTTGCCTTAATAATGGATACTCTTTTCGTGTATGAGAAATAACAATGAACCCTTTATAGATTCTATGTACATCTCACAGGCACCCCCAATCAACAATTGTCTGTTCAAACACATGATGGAATGAGTCAAAAGTGACTTATATCTAAAAATCACCCTTTTCTGATAATAAAACTTTTAACTCACTTATTTTGAATTGAAATTAAC
Organism: Vaccinium myrtillus; assembly: GCA_016920895.1. Taxonomy (NCBI): domain Eukaryota; kingdom Viridiplantae; phylum Streptophyta; class Magnoliopsida; order Ericales; family Ericaceae; genus Vaccinium; species Vaccinium myrtillus. Next base: position 29,429,348 of record CM029270.1, read on the forward strand.
TTTTTATCCATTAGAGGAGCTGCTTTGATAAAAAAAAGCAATGGGATGGTCTGAGTCAGTTGCAATGTTGGACCTTTCAAGAGTGAAGAGTCAGACAGAGTTCCAGGTTGTTTTTGCACCAACGACATATCACTCTTTTTTGGGCAGACTGTAGATTCATAGTTAAAAAGCAGTCCCATCGACATACCATTAATGTATTAAAGGTAGAATCAAAGGAAAAAAGGTACGAGTACCTGAGGGAAGCACTTCTTATGAAAGATCTGAAATCCATTTTCCTGATGCTATACATTATTCGGAGTTTGCCGAGGATGGAGAACTTTCATTGAAAAAGGGTCCAAGTTTATATAAGATTATTAACAACTAGGAACTTTTATACCCAAAGGGTTTGACCTAGTGGTCAAGGCTTGAAACTTAGGGGTTTGCTCCCTCTTAAGGTCTTGGGTTCGAAACTTCGTGAGTTCTATCAACTCCTTTAGGTCCAATCCATACAGAACTTTGCTCTGGCATTAAATGGGACCCCCGCTAGTAGACTGTGGGGTTGGTCTCCCAAGATTAGTCGAGGTGCGTGAAAACTAACCCGGACACATGGTTATAAAAAAAAGTAAATAACTACGAACTTTTCCCTAATCAGAAAACCCTTTCTTTGTCAGAATGGACAAATTTATTGCTTTTAGATCAAAAAAATTTAGAATTGAGAGCTTTTCATCGTATACTATATTACTACATCCGTCTCAAAATATTTGTCCGATCCGCAAAATGAAGACTTAAAAAAATACAATATTTTCTAGAAAATTTTATAAAAAAAAATCAATAATTTACTAGATAGTTTAATTTTTTTTTATAGAAAAAGTGCATTATTTTTAGTCATTGTTTTGCTGACCGGATAAATATTTTGTGACAGAAGAATATTAAAAGGGGTGAATATGTTGATATAGACACTTTTGGCAAATTCTACCACTTCTTTGGTCGAAAAGTTTGTGGTTGAGTGTCGATAAAATAAATAGTTATTTCTCATACATGATACTGGTACTGTCATTAAGAAAAATCTCAGGGGGGTGTCACTGAAATTTTTCCATTTTTTTGTTTGTTTTATTAGTTTGGTGCGACTTATATATCATTCATTCATTCAGACAGCATGCATGACCTTTGAAGTTGTGGTTAAGGTAAAAGAACAGCCAACTTGTCGTAAAGTATGATTTGACTCAATCTACGTGCAGCGAGTTAACTCTATTCAACTACCCCCCACAACAAAAGCGAAAAAACACACGAATGAAATATCTGTATTAAATGTGTTAGTAAGGTACATGAAAGATTCTCGCAAAAATGTCCAAGAAAGATACTAAATAAATAGTTCAGATTTACATCACTTAGAATCTGAACCATTTATTTTTGTTTTCTAAATACTTTCGGGGAAATTTTTCCTAAATTCTACTATTTTTGTTAAATCTATTTTACCTTTTTTTTTTAATCAAGTCCTACGTGCATTTTTTAATAACTCAATGTTTGGGTAAACTTGCAGTTCATTGACTACACACAGATCTTTGAGGTTAACGATCGGATAAACCTTTAGTAAAATTCAAAACTACGCATTTGGAGGTGAGCATATTGTCATGCTCCAATTACACCTTTTTTTTTTGAGGTGTGAGGTTAACTTGTGGCATCTCAACAAAACTTTTCTTCTAATGTACATTTTAACATTAAAATTTTATGTCTCTCTATGTACTTACGTAGTATCGTGATTTGTTTTTCTATGCCTTCTCTTCTCCTTTTTTTTTTTTTTCAACAATGAAAAAGGATTTATCATTGCCTTTGATTTAAAATTATGAAAATACAATGTTTAAGGATATTCTTCTTTACCAGCTTTCCTGCAAGGAGATGGAGGTGGAGATGGCGATCTTGCAAGAAGGGGCGCCGGAGTCAGGATTAAGTTAGCTGGGTAAAAAATTAAATATGTATTCATGTTATTTTTTTCTATATGCTCCTACAAAGAAAATATCTAAATTAAGATGTTAACTCTAACGTAAAAATAGAATGATACATGTATTTTTGTTCTATAACTCATCCTAATGACTTATTATACTTTGAAAACAATGTACGATAACTTCATTTGTAGAACTATCAACTCTCAAAAAGAAGAAAAAACTTGAGAATTTGATGAATTTTAAGTAAGTTGCGGTAATTTTTGATTTTTTTTACGGGACCAAAATTGTAAAATTTAACTCCAAACTACTAAAAATCCTTGTGAGGAATTGAAGTAACCCCTCATGTCTCTAGGTAGCTCCGCCCATGTGAGCGAGGAGCTAACGAAGGGAGAGGCGGACAGAGGCGGCTCTAAGAACAGTCGAGGGTGGTCACTCGAACACCCTGAAAAAAATAATTTTTTTAGAAATACATGTAAAAATTTATTTATTTATTAATTTTTATCATTTTCATGGAGCTAGCGAAGGGAGAGGCGGAGGTGGCGCGGCCACAGCCCCTTGGAAAACAGTAATTGAGAGCAATGATAAACGGAGTATATCTTTAACAAAAAAGGAAAGTACCTGAACAGTTGATCAAAAAGGGTACTCATAACCCATACCAAACTTTCATTGCCAAAGAGATCAAAAGGGTTTCTTTGCTTTGTTAGTTTAGATCTACATAATTGAGAAAGATTTGGTCATTGTCCTCATAATTGCGCGCTTTCAAGTACAGATAACAAACATACCCTTCACATGCAAGTACTAGCTAGGTCTGCTGACTCCGCTCTAGCACCAAATGCTTGCACGTAGAAGTCCTATAAACCCGAGGCTGTGTGGAGGGTTTTTGGCCCATTCTTGTACTTTGTTGGAGTTGTGGTGACGGGTTTGCCCTCCTAAACAGTAGTTGTGGCTCAAATTGGACATTTCAGTGATGGAATCCTATGGTAGAAAGAAAAAAAAAACTAACTTTGAAGCACAGTTTGTTGAATGTCTTAGTTAATAGTGTGGGCTCAAATTGGACATTTCAGTGATGGAATCCTATGGTAGTAAATGCAAGTGGAAGAGGGTGGGATGGAAACTACCAAACAGGTCATGGCTCAACTCAAGTCTTCGTCTTTTCACAACAAAATTGTTCAATTTAGATTCATTCCCTTTCATGTATTCCACTGTCTTGATAGTCGTACCACCCAGTTATATAAAAATTATTTAGAGGACCGTTCACTAGTAAATTTTTTTGTATTAAAAGAAATTCCCTGAGCCGCGACTGGAGGCGGAGGTTGCGCGGCCACAGCCCCTTGGAAAACCGTAATTGAGAGCAATGATAAACGGAGTATATCTTTAACAAAAAAGGAAAGTACCTGAACAGTTGATAAAAAAGGGAACTCATAGCCCATACCAAATTTCATTGCCAAGAGATCAAAAGGGTTTTTTGCTTTGTTAGTTTAGATCTACATAATTGAGAAAGATTTGGTCATTGTCCTTCACAATTGCGCGCTTTCAAGTACAGATAACAAGTGCGGTGGAGTGCGATTGATAAAGCCACGCTCCCTTATACTCCCATGATCACGTGACTCGGGGTTTCGGAAGACTCATCCCCTCCTCAGTCTCCTTGGATAGAGTAGATTAGGATTAACGAATGGCAAAAAAAAAAAAAAAGTACAGATAACAAACATACCCTTCACATGCAACTAAAAGGTGCTAGCTAGGTCCGCTCTTAGCTCTAGCACCAAATGCTTGCACGTAGAAGTCCTATAAACCCGAGGCTGTGTGGAGGGTTTTTGGTCCATTCTTGTACTTTGTTGGAGTTGTGGTGACGGATTTGCCCTCCTAAACAGTAGTTGTGGTTCAAATCGGACATTTCAGTGATGGAATCCTATGGTAGAAAAAAAAAAAAAACAAACAAACAAACTTTGAAGCACAGTTTGTTGAATGTCTTAGTTAATAGTGTGGGCCAGGGCATTATTGATGATCTACCTAACTTTGAAGGCTTTAAATGACTCATAGAAGTTTGGTGAGCTATATACATACTGATATACATATAAGTACTGACCTGAAAATAAACTCTAGAGAGAAAGGACAAACAATACCGAAATAAATACACACTACTATGAAGAAGGGCAAAAGGAGGCGGGAACATGGGGAAGTTATGCCTACAAGTACAAGGTAGGATAGATATGGAGCCAGTGAGCTATAGCTCAGTTGGTATCTCCTGGCTCTCCCCACGTGGGAGACCAGGGATCGAGCTCCATTGGGGGCGTTGGAGTTTCAGGGTTATGGATAGCCTCTGTACTCGTCTGTGGTTGACATTACTAACACCCCGCTAACCCCCACTAACATCTCTCCTAAACTATGGCAAAAAAAAAAAAAAGATATGCAAGGAGGAAAAGTCTTGCCTATTCTTCTAACCAATAAATACCTAGAAATGAATACAAAAAGGAACATCTTCTCTTTTTTTTGACGGAGCAAACTTATATTAATAGACTAAAAAAGGACACTAGCGGTCTAAAAATACAAGAAAATAAAGAAAAATATATACAAAATTGTACAACAAAGACGATAGAACCACCAATCCGCTTGGATGTGGCTGGAGGAAGATGACGGAAAGATATCAGTGTCCGGAGCCCCACATCTCTTCGTCCCACCGCTGACACAGTTGCCAGGCGTTACCGCCGCCGCTACTGGAGAACACACAAAGCCGGCATCTGAGCTCGGATATGAGGGCTAGAGATCCCAGTAGATCCGGGGTCACCATGGTCTAAAACTGATGGGGTAGTGGGAGAATAAGATGTATATGGGTAGTATCTCTAATTGATCATTGACCAGTTTAGAATCCATATAGTCTTTATATTACTAATAATTATTACTCATACCCAACATGAACCATGTATAAATTAACAAATCCAACCTGCCCATTAACCCAACTAATGGGGTGTCATTGGTAATTTTTTGGATGACAATCGTAATTTTCGGGTGACGTTAGTATTTTTTGGTGGCGTTAGTAATTTTGGAGTGTCAAAGGCAATATTTAGGTAGCAGTAGTAATTTTTGAAGTGGCGTCACTAATTGCGGCATAAACAAACTATTACAAAGGGCACATTGGTCTCGAAGTACAAGAAATGAAAGCAAAATACAATACACAAAAAGACCCAACAAAAATAGCTTTGGTGTCGGAACCCATTGATCCGCTCGTGGAGGTGAGAGGATAAACTATGATCTGCATCGAGCTGTAGCTCATTCCTGTTGCAAGACACCTTCACCAGTGCTGATGGTAGCCCAGAAAACTATCGCCTACATCGATCGGCTCCAGGAACGAAAACCCAGATCCACAATCCAAAATGATGAGGAATTGGGAGATTGTCTCTCTCTAGGGAGTAGTTGGTCAGTATAGGTATGTGAATGTGACTAAACATCCTTTCTCTTTTCTGGTTGCACTATTATTTTGCATTTCTTAATCATAAAACTGCAATTGTATAGGCGATTGATGCTTTAGAAGCCTTTGACAAATTTAAAAAAAAAAAAAAGAGGTTACCATAAATTATGATAATGATTTGTTTGTTTGTTTCTATTATGTAATGTCAAAAGTTTGTTCAACTTTTTTTTTTTTTTTTGGTTCGAGGTCTGCATTTTTGAATGGGTATTTCATACTTAGCATCAGTTTGGATCATCATTTCCTGACTAATGTGACATAATGTCAAAAGACTTTTGGGCTCTTTTGGTATTGTTTACTGCTTGGTCTGAGGTCTGCATTTTTGAATGGGTATTTCATACTTAGCATCAGTTCGGATCATCATTTCTTGACTACAGATAGGGAAAGTGGGATACTGAGGAAGGATTGTAAAGTTGTATTTGAAAGAGATTTTTTTCGATATATCTAGTAAATAATCCGAAGTTGATTAAACCCTAACCTAGTTCTATAAAGTTGTGAATTTGTTTGTAGACTAAAATTAAACTAAAAATGGCTAAAGAAAATAATTAAACTATAACGGCAAAGTAATAGAAGATTACCAATTGAAAAGATTAACTAAGGTTTTGGAATTCACACTCATAAATATATCGATTAATCTTATGCAATGATATTTCTTATAATTCTACACAATGATTTTAGAAGCTAATCTTAACCACCGTGAATAATATTATGATAATCACTTTTTTTTTTAATGAAAATATGTTCTCCCTCTGCTTCAAAAGTTTAAGCCAAAATCATCCACTGTATCCGTGAAATTAAATCACAGTGGATACCCTGTACTTATCTGTGAAATTAAATCACAGTGGATACCCTGTACTTAAATATCAACTTTAATAAGCCAAGCAATTTGATTAATATGCAAATATCAAATCATGGAAAAAAAAACCCATTCATTTCGATTGAATCCATATCCGACTTTCATACATAATTAATTAGTGAGCCAAGAGCAACAAACAATTAACGCATGTAGGAAAAATCATACGCATAAAATCAATTAGTAGTAATAGATGAGGTTTCATCCTCAACCCTAGTTTAAAAGTTTAGCCTAACATAGATAAAATTAAAACCTCACAAAACCTCCTTTGCTCATCTTGTTATCCAACCGGATGTCGCCCGTTGAGAAGGTGCTGCCGTATGGAATTGCCCCTAGCCGAAGTCTGCCTCAAGCCAACCCTCCAGTTGGCTTTATATGCTGCACCGAAATTCCTCTTCAAAAGGAAGTGAGTTATTTTCCTAACTCAATTCTAGTTATTTTCCTATCTCAATTCTATTTTGGTGGGGGTCTCACATGTCGTTGTGGTTTTGGTCTTCTCTCTTTGTTTGTGTTCTGTGGTTCCTTTTGTTGGATTTTTTTTTCCCCTTGTCTGTCTTGTCTGTGTCTGTATGTTGCTTCATATCCAATCCAGCTGGGAAATGTAATGAAACTTGGATACTGCCTTGACGAATTTCTGGAGCGGAAACTTGGAGCAGAATACTGCCTCGACGAATTTCTGGAGCAGAAATTAGGCCAATCATTTCATTTTTAGGAGAAACTTGGATACCCTTGTTCATTTCTGAACTTATTGGATACTGCCTTGACGAATTTTTCTGGATTCTATTGATACTGCTGTTCATATGAGATATCTGCTAGGATCTCGTGGCAGGGGACTGTTCGTCTACTAATTAGTGAGGCAGCTTAGATGTTTCAACATTTTTTGGATTTTCTTGATAATGATACTCCTGGATTCATCAGTTTAGAGATACTGTGGTGATCACACTTTTCATGCCATTGGTTCCCATTTCAATTAAATGATGCTGGTAACATAAGTGCAATCCATAGGAGGTGCGGATGATTCCTGGCGGTTCATCTTCAGGTACATGAGTTAAATTCAAGATGCTATGCTAGTCAAAGATCAAGATTGGTGGAATGCTCTTTCATGGAATTTAGATACCTCATACTCTAGCGTTCTGGGATTTCTTGGATCTCTTTGTTGTAAATGTTCTGAGCTTATTGTAATATCTTGGGAGATTTTATTTGAGCCCGTCCTGTTTTTGGGTTCTCTAGAGTTGGCCTCTTGCCAACTGCTTTTTGGGGTTTGGAGTGGCAAGTGATTGTCGAGGAGTTAGGTGTCAACCTAGTTGGGATGTTTCTACTCGTTGTGATGCCTTTCTCCTTCTCCCTTTAATCTTTGTGAAATATGCTGAGATTAATAAAAAATTCCTTTTCGCTGTTCAAAAAAAATTCCTTTCTCATGATCTTCACATCCTCATGCCAAATCAAATTCTAATTCCCAGCAATGAATGATATCAAATTGGTCCAACCAGATATTCCTTCCATAATCTTTCCATTTTCCATCATAGGTGAGCCCACTATTTAGAGTAACTTTGTAAATTCCATCTTTAAATTTCGGCAATGTTAATTTGCGGGTCCACATCACTCTTAATTTTTTTCAACAGCTGAAAATAAGTAAAATTATTATCTTTTCTTGCAATATAAATTATTCGAGTGTAAATGAACAAAAAGATAATAATATTATCTAATTAAGCACATTTAAAAACTAACAACATATGATATCCGAGGTACTATGTGTCAATATTTTGTGCTCGTGAAATACCCCCAAACATATGTTTTGCTAGTCCTCGAGCAAAAGAGTTAAAATAAAAACACTAACTAATCCTTTTTTGGAGGAGTCCGATTGCATTTAGCATATGCAACAATTAAGCCTTTAAACCCCTAGGTGACCCCAGTGGACGAGTTATAGTCTCGTGAGGGTTTGCAGCAGTGAGCACCCACAAATACAAGAAACACAAGAGGAAAAGAACACTAAATCATGACTCCAAACTTACTCAATGGCTTCTCAAAGTAACTAGAAAAAGTGTAACGCAAGATAGAGACAAGATACTTCATTCATTAAGAGAGTTAAACAAGTGAACATTCTAATCTTAATTAACACAAAACATGTTTCTCTCACTTATATCTCGATAGGGAAAAATCACAAGGCATGCGTGTAAGTGAAAGTCACACAAAGATGTTCATTAACCTCAAAAACAATACACCTACCTTCAATACCTCAACAAGTCATCAAAATGCCCAACTTAACATATAGCCCCTCCCCTTATTGTGATGATATATTTTTTCTTTTCTTTTCTTTTTTTCTTTCTACTTTTTTTTTTTGTGTGGTCGTGCAATGTCTGGATTCCTCGGGCTTTCTAGTTGACTCCTTTAGCGAGCTTTAGGCCAGCTATCCCCAAGCCTTTTGGCCTTAGAGCGCTAGGTTTTAAGAGACCCCTTCGGGCTTTATTGCTCGAGTAAAAAAGGCTTATCAATCCAAGCTAACCACACATAACTAACCCCAAATTCTCCACTGTTTGACACGAACATTCACTGCTTACTGAGGCAAGAGGCCTAGTTACTAAGTGGAAAACCTGAAACAACATATATTTTATTCACTTTTTTTTTTTTTGTTGAAGGAAGAGCATTAAGAATTTCATTGAAACATCTGATTTATATTGAGGCACTAAAAATATCTGTATGGAACTCGAGGTCAAACCTAACTCTAAGTATGACAGTGCTCGTGCAAAGGCATGTACGCAAGTAATAAATCCCTATCCAAGCATAGGTGATAAGAACAAGTCAAGTGCCTCTAATCTATAATGTTCACAAACTTAAGTCTACCAATGAAATCGTATCAAGACTCCAACTCGAGAAACAGTCAAACTAGCACTAATCGAGAACCATCAACCAAGTTGAAAGTCAAAATCAAGCATCCACCTCAAGTTTTTTTTTTCTTAATTAAAATTTTCAATTTTTATTGGAAACAATTTTTTTTTTGTTAGTTTTTCTTATTGACACAAAAAAAATAAAAAAATAAAACTACGGCAAACAAAATTTTCAAAAATAATAGTCCCTCCCCTAAACCTAAATGATGCATTGTCCTCAATGTAGCAAAAATAAATAAATCATGATAAGTTTAGGGAGTTACCTCAAATGATGAATAAGTTTCTCTTTTATTTCTTGCAATTGGTTAGCGACACAAAGAAAGGGAAAAAGAACAAACAAAGCACGAGAAAAAATAAATAAATAAAATGCGGTCTTAAACATTACTACTAATTAAGATGCACAAAATTTATCTCAATTAATTTAATCCGCTTTTTGTAATTTACAATGTATGGATCTTCCCAACAAAAAGTATTAGACACAATAAAAGAAATTTAATGAATTGCTTAATCATTTGTGTCACGTACATAGCAAAAATAAAGGCAAGATCGGTATACCATGGGAATATGTGCTTAAATAACAAAATCACATTCAACTTCACCGTTCTCATATATATGGTCATTAACTATTGTCTCCTTTTCCTTTTTATCACCATGCCTAAGAATATCAATATCAATTGGCACAACCTTTACTGGCTCTAGAATTTCAATTTCATGAGCGAATAACAAGATTTTCAAATCAAATTTAGGCGAAAATAAACCAGTTTATTGGATTAATTTTGGCTTTATTAAAAAAAATTAGTTTCGACCATAATTTTATACCTTTTGGATTCGTCTCATCGAGATGAATTCATAAACTACGAAAACTTGATGCAAAACTGACAAATGCAATTTTTTTTGAATAAAGACAATAAAAAAACCAAAAAATCATTTTTTTTCCTTTTTTGCCAAATCACCCCTAAGTCATGGTTTAAAGTGTACTAAACGTAAAATTGATTTAAAGAAGACAAAAAAATTGTTCAGATTGATTTTTGTATTTTTTTCAATAAAATTAATAAATTAATAAACTAGGGGTAATTTAGTCATTTCTCCTCTTATCCTATCATATCCACCCTCCAAATCTCCTTTATCAAAAAATCATTCAAACACCTCATATGCAAATCCACCCTTCTTAGAAGTAGGACCCACCCTCATTACAAATACACCCTCATTGTAAATCCACCCAAAACAAATCCGCCATCCAAACGGACCGTTAGGTTCTCTCTCTCTCTCTCTCTCTCTCTCTCTCTCTCTCTCTCTCCACCTTCTCCACCAATTCGTCCGAGAGCGCCTGATAAATTCAATTTATTCTCCAATTTGTGTCATAGGGCTTTATTTTCTGACCATGTGTGGACGATTATATTCAAGACTTCTCTCTAATCAAAGATCTCTCTTGAATCTTTATCTGATCTCTAATCAAAGTTCTCTCCTCTCCTCTGTATCTCATCTCTAATCAAAGATCTCTTACAACTCCTTTGGATTGTAAGATTTGGAGAGAAAAGAAAAGAGAAGAAAGGAAAACCCTTTCTCTCCTTTGTTTGGATGAGTAAAAGGGTGGGAGAGGAGGAGAAACGGTGAGAAACCGGAGTCCCTTACCCCCCCCCCCATTTTCCCCCCTTCCCGTGGATGCCGGCGGCGAGTGCGGGCCACCCCGTCATCGGATGGTCGTCAAACTTCCACCGTTGTCTTCGTCTCGTCGAGGAGGAGCCGGATTTGTGCTTAAAACTCCATCTCGAGGTCGCCGAAAATTCTCTGGAGAGTCGCCGGAGACGAGGAAGATGACCGGAATGAGAAGGAGAGAAACCCGTTTCTCACGCTTGTTTGGTTAACACAGGGGAAACTCTTCCCCTCTCTTTTCTTTTCTCATCATTAAGAGAAACTACACCACTTTCATTTCTTTTCTCATCCCTCAAGCCAAAGGGGCAGTTAGGGCTTTATTTTCCGAGCATGTGTAGATCAAAGTTCTCTCCGCTCCTCTGTATCTCATCTCTAATCAAAGATCTCTTAGGGTTTTATTTTCCGAGCATGTGTGGACGTCTCTCTCTCTATAAATCTTCAAGACTAGTCTATGATCAAAGATCTCTCCGATCTGCAGAGTTTGAACCATCATTGGAGCAAAAAGGTTCTCGGCTGGTAAAGCCAATATGCCCGATATTTCCGGGTATGGCCGACACTGGTACCCGGTCGGAATCGTTTTTCAAAAACCGGTATTGGGCCCAGCGGGCCATTGTCTAAGCTTGTTGGGCCTATTGCTGGGTTGAGTTCAAGCTACCGGTACCGAAATCTTCAGGTGCTGTGATTGTGATGTTCGTCATTGCCTGTTGAGGCTTTGATTAGAAGGTGATTTGTTTCCTCTTGAGCAGGTCAAATTCTTTCCATTTAATGGATGTGTCTTAACATATTTGAGGGGTTTAGGGCTTTTGTTTGATTTAGATCAAATGATTAGAATGGATGTGAAGATGGTTTGTAGATTTTCGATCCCCTAATTATTTGTAGGGTGTTGCTAGTGTCTGTCCAATAGGCACACAATAAGCACACAAACAAATAAAGAAAACACACACTCCAATACATTTTTTACACTATTCAATATACTTTCACATATTCTTATACACTTTTCACAAATTTGAATATACTTTTTCAATTTCAACAGCGTGTGCCTTGCCAGAGGCACTTGGCCACACTTTAGCGTTTTCCTTACTGGGCTAATTTACATCATATGAGGAAAGGAAAAAAAAACTTCCACATTTACATCATACGAGGAAAGAATTTGTTACACCAAACTATCATAAACCAAAAAAAGGTGGGAAATAACAAAGGGACAAAGAATTGATAAATAAAAGGAAACCGAGTTTTATGAAAGAAAGGTAATTATTTACTTATTTCAATGTTATAGTATTATATATATATATGACCCATAAAAAAACATTTTTACGATATCCGGAACCATATACTCCACTAATTTTGTTGCAAAATTTTCTTGACTGAAATGTAACAAAAAAGTAGATGCCCAAGGCACTTGGACACATGTTAACATTTTTCTTACTAGGCTAATTTATGTTGCTTGAATTCTTTGAGAAATAACAACAACAAAAAAAGGAGATATTAATCCATTACTCTATTTCTTGCTCCAAGCTTGTATACTATCTATTATGTTCGTATATAGTATCATGGAATCAATCTATGCAAGGAATTTGTTTTTCTTATAACCAAAAGGAGAGATGATTTCTTTTTCTTATGATGTCATCACACTATTGAGGATTTCGGCCAATAGTACTGTATTTCGGATGACTCAAAAGGTTACCCCACTATCACTATATATACTCTTCGCCTCTGATAGCCACTACGGTTTTGTCATTCTCCCAGGTTTTCGATTCTCTCAATCTCATGGCGACCACTGGAGTCCGGAGGATCATGATCAAACCTATCGTAATCTTCTCTTCTTTTACTCTACGTAACACAATATGCTCTTTCTATTTCAACTCTTGTTTACTGATATTTAAAAAAAAAAATTTTGATTCATGAATTGATTGGTGATCAGAATCTCGTTTTCAAATTTCTCTAGCGTGTAAGGATTCTATTTTGAATGTCACGGTTTTTTTTCCTTCTCCTACGTTTGCGAAATTCTCTCTCTCTCTCTCTCTCTCTCTCTCTCTCTAAATTGATACAGGATGCTCGCATCTAGATATGGCACTTCAACAAGAAAGCACTTGAGGATTGAAGGCCGCCTTATGGTATGTGATTGGAATATGTTAGAATAGTAAAATCCTTTAATATTAATTTGATCCTCTAGAAAGGAGAAATAAAGTGTATTGTGCAGTATTGAACTCTGTTGAGCCCCCTTTCTTTTGTCCTGCGTTCAATCAGTCTTTGCTTTTTCTACATCAGAAAATTAAGTGGCCCTTTTGTTATGGTTTTAGGGCTTTGATGGGTACATGAATTAGGTTATAGAGGATGCAAAGGAGGTCAAAAAGTATATTCAAATTTGTGAAAAGTGTATAAGAATATGTGAAAATATATTGAATAGTGTAAAAAATGTATTGGAGTGTGTGTTTTCTTTATTTGTTTGTGTGCTTATTGTGTGCCTATTGGACAGACACTAGCAACACCCTACAAATAATTAGGGGATCGAAAATCTACAAACCATCTTCACATCCATTCTAATCATTTGATCTAAATCAAACAAAAGCCCTAAACCCCTCAAATATGTTAAGACACATCCATTAAATGGAAAGAATTTGACCTGCTCAAGAGGAAACAAATCACCTTCTAATCAAAGCCTCAACAGGCAATGACGAACATCACAATCACAACACCTGAAGATTTCGGTACCGGTAGCTTGAACTCGGCCCATCAATAGGCCCAACAGGCTTAGACAATGGCCCGCTGGGCCCAATACCGGTTTTTGAAAAACGATTCCGACCGGGTACCAGTGCCGGCCATACCCGGAAATATCGGGCATATTGGCTTTACCAGCCGAGAACCTTTTTGCTCCAATGATGGTTCAAACTCTGCAGATCGGAGAGATCTTTGATCATAGACTAGTCTTGAAGATTTATAGAGAGAGAGACGTCCACACATGCTCGGAAAATAAAACCCTAAGAGATCTTTCATCATCCTCAAAGGATCCACTACGGTACATGAATTATTTGCATCTTTGGAATCAGGACACTTTCTTTAATATTGGAAAGATGTGGGGTGAGCCAATTACTCTTGATGATGCTACTTTGAAAGGTTCTTCTTTCTCCTCAGGTAAAGTCCAGATTGAAACTAAGGTTTTTGGTGTTATCGATCAAGTAATTAAATTGGAGATTAATGGAAGATTGTATCCTATTCGGGTTATAGAAAAGCAAATTGTGGTTAACAATTTGTCGATGGCTGCGTGCGATTGCAACAACAAAGAAAAAGAGAGTTTGATCAAAGAAGGGGAAAAGGTTAATTATGAGGACTTGGTTGGTAGCAAGGATCGTACTAATGAAATGATTGCTTTCAGAGATGAAGTGAATGTGGACTCTAATTCCTTGTCTACTTCATTTGTAGGGGATTCTCTTAGTCCTTCGGGTAATGGAGATATAAGAGTTCAAAATGATGATTGCGGCCAGGTTAAGGGAGTGGATTTCAAATCGACTATGGATCCTTTGACAAATGAAGTTTTGGATGTTAGTCACTCAATTACAAGCCCTCTTTCTAATGAGCAAGTGATTGAGCCTGAGAGGGCTCTTTCCAGATCTTTGGCGAAGAAGAGAAGAGATGGGCCTTACACTGTAAAAGAGAGATCAATCCATGAAGCGATACTGAAATTGGAAAGGAGGGTGCGTAGATCAAATAAGAAGATTAGCAAGAAGAAACTTCTTTCGGATTTCGGGTTGGAAGTTTTCAAGAAAAAGAAGTCAGGTAAGGAGGTTTCTACTTTTTCTCTATCTTCTTTTGGCATCCGTAATAGGAATTCTATTTTTCTTAAGAATGCTCATATGGTGATGGATACTGAAATGGATGATGATTTTCTAGCGAATTTGGAGGAGGATTGTTGTAGACAGGAACAAGATGTGGTGAACATTGATCTTCAATCCACATTAGAGGCGGGTAGAAGATTGGGAGTGGCATTTGTGGAGAATGACGTGCACCACATAAAAAAGATGATTGAATTGGAAGCTAAGGATCTTGCGATATTGCAACGGAGCTCCTCTACTTGATGGTCTTGTTGTGGTCTTTTAGGGAGTTTGGTTTTTAGGGTGTTTGGTTTTGAGGTTGTTTTAGGTTTTATCTTTTGTTTTTGGTTGCTTTTCTAGGTCTCTGTTGTTAAGGGTTGGGTTTGTTGGGTGTTGTTCTTTTCTGTGTTTTGAGGATGGTTGTTGTCGGGTTTTCTGTTTGTTGGGTTTTGTTTGCCTTTCTCTCCCTATCTAGCATTTCGCTGGATGGGGTCTCTTTGCCAATTCCTTGCTTTGTGCTTGGTTGTGGCTTTCCTCGATGTACCCCTTGTCGAGCTTTAATAAAATTTTGTTGCCGATCAAAAAAAAAAAACATGTGATAGGAAGGCATCAACTCCTTATTTGATTCCACTCTCATGGAGATGTTAAACTAAAAACTGAGTAATAAATTATTTTTGTTGATGACACTAACTTGTGAGTTATTGGACAGAAATACCCACTGTAATGTTTGTCTCCTGAAAAAAACAACCCAATTTCTAACAAAGATGCTTGCCTAAAATCAAAGTTGTAGATCTATACAACTACACGAGTACTTGGTGGGTAATGTTTTTCATTTGGCAATGAATTTTTAAACATAATTCTTCAATTTTATTTATCAAACCCAAGCAAAATTATTGGGCTATTGACTGAGATACTCTAAATTTTCGATGATGAGTTGAATAATTTTTTTACTATAGTATGCTCAATATGCATGGGTATGTGTTGTCCTTAACTTATTTTTTCGTAGTTCTTTTCCTTTCATTTTATGTGATACTTTTAGATATTTAATTAAGATTTTCACTCCCTTATGAAATTACAGTTCTAGTGTTAAAAAATACTGAGAGTAAAACTCAGCTTCAATTTTGTTGTCTTATTTTTAATGATAGGGTTTTTTTTTAATTTTTTTATTCTCACATATTGGTCTACATTTTTGTTACATTTCAGTCAAGAAAATTTTGCAACAAAAATTAGTATATGGTTCCGGATATTGTAAAAATGTTTTTTTATGGGTCATGTATAATACTATAACATTGAAAGAAGTAAATAAGTACCTTTCTTTCACAAAACCCGGTTTCCTTTTATTTATCAATTCTTTATTTATCATAAACAAAAAAAGGTGGGAAAAAACAAAGGGACAAAGAATTGATGCCTTCCTATCACATGCTAACATGACCCATCATAATAATCACTCACTTGTTCATCATCCTCAACAGAGTAACATTTTCTCCTTTAAGAAGGATCATTCCTAAAAAGTAAACACCATATCAAACGCTAACAATCTAAAGAAACAAATGCTTAATTTATAGATCATTTAACACCCACCCAAAAATTCACTGCGGTTGTTCTTTGTATTGACCTCCTGTGCATCCTCTATAACCTAATGCATGTACTCATCAAAGCCCTAAAACCACAACAAAAGGGCCACTTAATTTTCAAATGTAGAAAAAGCAAAGACTGATTGAACGCAGGACAAAAGAAAAGGGGCTCAACAGAGTTCAATACTGCACAATACACTCTATTTCTCCTTTCCAGAGGATCAATTAATTTTATTTTATCAAAAAATGAATTTAAAGGATTTTACTATTCTGACATATTCCAATCACATACCATAAGGCGGCCTTCAATCCTCAAGTGCTTCTTGTCGAAGAGCCATATCTAGATGCGAGCATCCTGTATCATTTTAGAGAGAGAGAGAGAGAGAGAGAGAGAGAGAGAGAGAGAATTTAGCAAACGTGGAAGAAGGAAAAAAAAAAGTGATGTTCAAACTAGAATCTTTACACTCTAAAGAAATTTGAAAATGAGATTCTGAAATCACCAATCAATTCATGAATCAATTTTTTTTTTTATTTTCAAATATCAGTAAACAAGAGTTGAAATAGAAAGAGCATATTGTGTTATGTAGAGTAAAAGAAGAGAGAAGATTACGATAGGTTTGATCATGATCCTCCGGACTCCAGTGGTCGCCATGAGATTGAGAGAATTGAAAACCTGGGAGAATGACAAAACCCTAGCGGCTATCAGAGGCGAAGAGTATATATAGTGGGGTAACCTTTTGAGTCGTCCGAAATACAGTACTATTGGCCGAAATCCTCAATAGTGTGATGACATCATAAGAAAAAAAATTCACCTCTCCTTTTGGTTATAAGAAAAACAAATTCCTTGCATAGATTGATTCCATGATACTATATACGAACATAATAGATAGTGTACATTTATCATACATTTATCATACATTTAGATAGTGTACAAGCTTGGAGCAAGGAATAGAGTAATGGATTAATATCTCCTTTTTTTGTTGTTATTTCTCAAAGAATTCAAGCAACATAAATTAGCCTAGTAAGAAAAAAGTTAACGTGTGTCCAAGTGCCTTGGGCATCTACATTTTTTTTACATTTCAGTCAAGAAAATTTTGCAACAAAATTAGTGGAGTATATGGTTCCGAATATTGTAAAAATGTTTTTTATGGGTCATATATAATACTATAACATTGAAATAAGTAAATAAGTACCTTTCTTTCGCAAAACTCGGTTTCCTTTTATTTATCAATTCTTTGTCCCTTTGTTATTTCCCACCTTTTTTTGGTTTAAGAACAGCTAATGAATCCTCTACACATAAAATGTATTAGAAGTTGGAAGATATAAATGTATGGAGAATCTTGACGTTTTCTTAAATCTAATTCCTCTACCATCACAAATTTATGAAGTTGTGCAGGGATTGAGCTACCACGTGGTTATGCATGGCAGTGCTGCCTAGGGCTGTAACCGGTTCGGTTCGGTCTGATTCTCCACCCCTAGAATCGGATTAAGGGAACATTCTTTGATTTACACCCCTTGAAATGTTACAAACCTAACCTTTGGCAATATGTACAAAGTGGTTGCTCTCAGAATACCACTAAAACAGTGACCTCCTTAAACCTCCAAGAATCGAGGAGCTACAAGGACGTTTTGTTGCAGAACCATTCTTCCAAATCAAAGCTGAAAGGCATCAGGGAGGGAAGGCCTAGAGACCCAAATTAATTTCTGTACTCATTACCATCCTTCCTTCATTTATAATCCACAACATCTCACTAATGAGCTCAGGGTTTTATTCATTTAGTTTGAAAAGTAAATCAACTTTCATTAAGAAAATAGCATGAAGCTTACAACTTATGGAAAAGTTTCCTACCAAAGTAGTCTAATCTACTTAACAACAACAATCGTCTGGCTATTGAGCAACATTAGACACTCAAGTCCCAAAGCTGGACCAGAGCAACATCTTTTGCAAGAAGTGTACTACTAATGGAGATAATCCTGCTCTGAACAGCCTGCTTTGGGATGGTTAGCGCAACATTTTAATTTCTGCTCTTGCCTTTTGAAAATTCTTAGCTTTCTATCCCACCATAGATGGTAAATGGTAACAGAGAAACATAGTTTCAGCAATAAACTTGTGGAGATTTGACTTCCTACTAAATAAATGCATTCTAATCTAGTTGAATTGCTAGAAATTGTTGGAGTATGGCTCAGATGTGGAGAGGCCATGAAGCTCTAGACCAGTCCATAAGGCCATTGAAGAGACCATGACCTAAGCCATGAGGTCATTTAGGTCAAGCTATCTCCTCAAGGGGCTAACGTATACATGTATTGCTCTGTATATGAAATCGGTGTGCAAGTGTGAGGAGAATCAGATAAACTCTTAAGTGTGGTAGTAATTGTAATCCCGTCTCCATATATTGACATGATACACTTCCCTGTGGACGTACCCAATTTGGGGAACCATGTAAAATCTGTTTGTGTTTGTGTGTGACTGTGTTTTCTGTTTTCTAGGCAATCTAAACGGCACAACAAAAATCTGACGCCAGATCCAATTAGTATACTCACATTGAAGGAATAAATGTGACTTTACTCTCTATATCATGGTCTCAATACACCCAATCAATGCCATACTGGGCAGCAGACCATGCTTTCTATCTTTAGTTCCTAGCTTATTCAAGCTAGAAAGCCATGAAATAAAACCCATCCTTGGCATATGATGGCTAAACCAAAATAAAACTGACCAAGGAAGCTGAAGGAGAAGAAGTCCTTATAGCATTCCAAGCAGTACCAATGCGGATTATTCCGTTGTCGGAAAGTTTCCACACAACAATGTCAACTATGTCTGGCTTATGAGAATAACTAGGCATATTATTCTTATTTTATCTGAGACCACTGAATTCTGAATGGGTTGCCAAATCCATTGATTCCCATTAACAAGACTCCTAACATGGGCATCCCTAGGCAAGTTGGGACAAATGAGGAGACTATCACACCACTTGAGTCTTAAAGGTCTAAAAGGATGCCAATTTTTGTCCCATAGATATGTAGACTTACAATTGCCAATAGTATGTAGTATATCAGGCCTAAGCCAATTCCGTAATATTCAATATTCTTTGCCAAGCCCAAAAGCAGATGGGGATACTTTACGAGTCCAAAAGCATCTTCTTTTTACATGATATGTGTGAATCCATTAACAAAATAACTTATGTTTGTTGGCAAAAATATAACTATGTACTTCATTAACAATGCTACATTCCACTCCTTAAGCCTGTTGATTCCCGTTTACCTTCTTCTTTTGGATTACATAAATTCACCCAAACTACCTTTGCTGCATTAGATTTAAGCTAGGTGCCTAACGACAAAATTGGGTTTAAAGTAATTACTTATGCTCTTCATTATTGGTGCAGGGCTTTCTCCTCCATCGAAGCACCCAATGCATGAATCAACCATAGAATAATCAAGCAGAGAACCTCGATGGAGGTGCTATGGAGAACTTTCAAGCAGAAAACCATGAAGGTGCTATGGATCACGTGCTTGGCTTTGAGGACTTAGTTGTTGAAATCCTTCAGAATTGTGGTGCGAATATTAGCTAGGTGCACTGCAAATATGATAGCTACGTGCAGAACGTTGTTCCGCCTCTTTAATAGGGCAGGACAGAGGGCTAAGATTAATAAGTTCAATCTGAGACTACGAATGTTGATCAGTCACATGAATGATACTGAAACGGTAAGTTTATGTTGGCTGTATGTTATGAATGATGAAGAACATTTTTAGTATTTTTTTTTCTAATCGAATTAATTTTGTGCTTTCCTCATCCCGGAGACAAGTGTACCATCGAATACCAGATCCAGTGCAGCCTGGAACAAGTCTTTGCGAATACTTTTATCCGCTATATTCAACAGTTCACCGACTTGCAAAAAAAATTAATTCGATTAGAAAAAAAATATTAAAAATGTTCTTCATCATTCATAACATACAGCCAAAATAAACTTACCGTTTCAGCATCGTTCATGTGACTGATCAACGTTTGTAGCCTCAGATTGAACTTATTTATCTTAGCCCTCTATCCCGCCCTATTAAAGAGGCGAGATAACGTTCTCCATCTAGCTATCATATTCACCTAGCTATCATATTCGCACCACGTACAATGCTGAAGGATTTCAACAACTAAGTCCTCAATGCCAAGCACGTGATCCATCGCACCTTCATGGTTTTCTGCTTGAATATTGTCTCCATAGCACCTCCATCGAGGTTCTCTGCTTGATTATTCTGTGGTTGATTCATTCATTGGGTATCACAGTGTCATTCCATGAGTCATATAGCTCACTATTTATTTGTAATGTAGCTAGTCAATACTCATTATGACTGTATCCAAAATCTCTTGGCTGTGCCACCCATTGTTGAACCCTAATATGAAAACATAATCAGATCAACTTATTCCTTAAATTAAGAAAAGTGAGCTCTAGGTTATCCTTCAATTGTTAATGCTAATCATCATTACTCCTTCTCCGGCGATAATCATCTATGGGTTATGGGTTGATGTTCTAGCACACGCATTATCCGTCCGTTCTTTAATGCGCACTATTTTTTCTTCTTAGTGCTTCTAATTTTATCGTCAAAAAATGCTATGAGTATACACATCCGCATACGTCAAATGCACGGACGGTGCGTCTTAACCGTTCAAAAGCATTTTTTACGGTCCGGATGTTAAAAATTATTACCGGTCAAACTGTGTTTAAAATTCAGACTGTCTATTTGTTGGAATGAACGATTGAGGTTCGCTTGTGCATGTGGCGTAACAAGTGTTCTTACCCATAGCATGATTATTTCAAAAATGCTACTTGTACAATCATTTCGGCTCCAACCATTTACAACCCCCTCACATAAACGTGGGGCTTACACCCGTAATTGTGTGTGAGCCTCATATGTATGTGAGAGGTTGTACATGTAGCTTGATTGTGATTATTTTATCTTAACCTCTAAAAATTTTAGGTTGGAACTGCACTAATATGACCACTCTTTCACTTTCTCAATTGAGAGTACGATGAGTCAAATCTAACCAAAAGGCAAAATCTGTTGAGTATTGCTCAATTTTAGGGGTTTTGTTTGATAGTTTATCAATTTATTTTCCATACAAGACTATGTCTCAGATTATTATCTATCGAACTTGATTTCGTTATTGCGGTCTCTTATGTACATAATTGATGTAGTGTCCATTATCACACTTCTCATGATATTTCTGAAATACTATTCTTCCACTGCTTTACTCTCAGTCCCAAATTGTTGGTCCTGATGGATTTTGATGCAATTTTCAAATTGTTCATATTTTTAATATATAAAGTATTTTACGTACAACATGGATTTTATTTGATAGATCTCAATTAGTTAAACTTTATACTGTTTTGGCTTTCTCGTATTGTGATTGTCGTGGGAAAAATTTTTAGGGCACAATTGTTAAGAATCGGCCTAGGGCACTCAAAACCCTTGGGCCAGCCCTGCATGCAGATAATGTACTCAAAATTACCTATGCGGTTTCAACAAGTTTTTTTAAAAGGCACAGTATATAATAGAGGTTGATTGACAAGGTGATTCGAGTTTAGAACCCGTGTAAATGCAGAATCTGTACGATTAAATATTATCAAAAAATAGATTTTGAGATTCTTTATTCCTAACGGAAAATTAACAAATACAAATTATGAATACAGAATTGAGATTACAAAATAAATAAATGAACAAGATCAAATTACTGAAACAAGTAAAAATTCAAACCGAATACCGTGTTTCACACGGTTTCCCTAAAACAAAAGCGTCGCCTAATGATAGATACAACTATTAAATAGCCGCGAGAGAAAGAATGAGTGGAGACACTTACTATTAAAATTTATCCTCAACTTGCATTTCATATTGTGTAAATGTTTCCAATGCCTCCATCTCCATGAAGTGCAGATTCAGAAATTTCACACAATGGGTCATATATTTCTCCACATTGAAACAAAATTCCCCATAATGTATAATAAAACTTGAGCATTCATCATGCATGATATTAGAGTGCAGGGTGAGAGTGGGAAAAAAAAATTAAAAAAATAGAGGATTTGAATGAAAAGGATTGAACTCATCCTCCATTTATACTACAGCATGGGTGGTTCTAGTCAATTGATATTTTTTTTCAAGATGTTTTCTAGGGTATATTTTAGATTCAAAGATATTTTTTCTCAATATCTTGATTTTTCTATAGTAATATCTAGATAATGTAAGTAGGCTTCTTCGGATTCGGGGGGCCTGTAGTGAGTGAGCTCACTACATGCGTGTAGTGAGTGAGCTCGACCGTCCGATCCGAGATCAACGGTCCGGATAAATTGGAGTTAAAGTAAATGTAAAAGTACTTTTTAAAGTGTAAGACGATCTGAACCTTTGATCTCGGATCGGACGGCCGAGAAAGCTCACTACACGCATGTAGTGAGCTCACTCACTACAGGGCCCCCGGTTCCGGCTTCTTCCAGAATTTACATATTTGTAAGTGTCCAGAATATACTCCAACTTGGACTTTACTTCTCTGGGCTTCTTCTTGTGTCTTGGATTTCTCTAGCACCAAATTCGATATCACTAGCACCAAATTGACATTCCAAAAATTTTCATTTCGAAACGAATCAATAGCCCTAATACTCATAGCCGTGCAACGGCGAGTTCTCCCAGTTGATATTGTAAAACGAAATCTGCTTCAACAAAAAATTCGTAACTCAATGGGGATACGTGGCCATGGTGGGTACGCCCTTGCCTCCATGGCTGTCGCAGAAGCCCTATCCACAAACGTGGTAAGAAACTATGTAAACCATCAAAATTAATTTCCTCTTAACCACAGTATGCTTGAGTGTTTTTGGGGCGTTTGTTTCTCAGGATAATGGGTTGCATAACAGCGGCTGCCCCTCGCCGGAATTGTTTAGCGAACCGAACTTTTGTAGTACTCTCTCATACAGAAACAAAGAACAACTCGAATGTAAAAGAAGATAGGAGAATTGTTTTCTGGCGGGTTGAAACAAAGAGATGAGAGGCCAATTTGTAATATTCAAGGAAACCTCTGTCATTAATATGGGGAGCCTCAAATTCACTATTGAAATCAATACAAAATTGAATTTTGTAACAACAAATTAAATTTACAGGAATGAATTCAAAACAGTTATAAAATTAAATACGCTATTCAATTCACAAAATTCAATTATCAAATTAATTTTTTGCAACAAATTAATTAAGACAATTATTCTCATTTCATGAAACAAAATCTCATTCATTCCTCAGTGTATTCTGTTCACAAATTCCCCTGTTTTCACCAATCCCCCACATGAATGAAATTGGCTGAATAATGATGCAAAGAATAACACTGATCCAAATGACATTTGACTCGGAGAGAGAGTACATTAGATAATTCCCATATAAGGATAGGTAGGTTTCGGCTTTAAAACTTCCCTTGTAAAAGTCTATCGAGTTCACTGGTTGTTCACTAAACGCGATATCTTGAACTGTTCTGCCGTTTGTGTAAACTGAGACAATAAACTTTACATGGAAGCTTTACATAACAAAGTTTAGTTCTCATTCTTGTGCTCATTACGGCCCTGAAACACTTGTTTGGTTCAATGAGTATTTCTAGAGAATTCTGCCTTGTCAAATTCTCATAGAAGTGGCCTCACTTCACTCTGACATAAGTGACCTTTTAATTAAGAATATCCTACTATACCCTACCTAGAATCCCAAAGTTTCTAATGCATAAGAGTCCTGAAAAGCTATGCTTAATCTCTACTTTGCTAGCATTATTGTTTGACCATAGGAATGGGCAAGATTATTTTACTCCTCAGTGATACTTTTCTTATTACACGCGACTAGGTTGTCCCCAAGAACCAATTTTGGGATCTCCAGTCAACTCGGTTGGGTTTCCTTTGTGGTAATTTTTTAATGTTATAGGCTTTAGCTCCATTCCCCTCAATGATTTATTTACAAGCTCTCTATTTTACCCTTTGGTTGATAGATTCATTTTATTCTCTTTTGACTTTACATAATCAATTGTGACAGTCCCACCCGAGAGCATTTCTTATGAAGGCACCCCCACATTTGCCCGGCAACCCACATTTGTATTATGATTGATAAGTTCTAGTCTACCATGCGACATTTGGAAAACATAAACAAGTAAGGAAAAAAAGCAGATACTTTTATTTAATTAATAATAGAGGTAACATCTTGGGGAATGATTTCTACACCCCCAAATTGTTATTTACACCCTTTTTTTTTTCTTCTAGTGAAATTTTCATGTGTAAAAATTTCATTAGAAAACAAAAAGAGGGTGTGGATAACTATTTGGGGGGTGTGAATATCAATTACCCACCTTATTACATTGAGCTTTAAATTACCTGTTAGTATCCCTTTATTACATTGAACTTAGATTGCCCTTCAATTAAGTACCCCTTCATCTTATTAGCAGAAGGGATAACAATAATAACATTTAGCTTAACAACCCTTCAATTATATACCACTTTTCTACATACACTCCAGCCTTGATCACCATAACCTTGTCAGCTTAAAAAACCATTCAAAAGCCATGTTTGCTAGCGGGGATCCAAAAACCAGATTCTTACGAATGTCTGACACATACAGGTCATTAGTAAGTGACAGCTCTTTTCCTAAAGTCATCTTCAGGACCAGTTTGCCTTGACCCTCCACTTTAGGAGTCGAGGAATTTCCCATGAACAACTGTTCTCCACCCAGTTGCTGCTGGAAAGGTTATGAACATCTTCTGGTCTGAATAGATATGGTGAGTAGTGCCAGTGTCCCCGCACCACTCCTTAGGGTTTGAACCCACCTGATTCACCTCTGATACCATTGCTGTAAAATTTGTATCAGTTTCGTCTCTCTCTCAAGACTCCAGCTCAACCACGTTCTTAGGCGGCTGCTTCTTGAAGTTCATACTTTATACCATTGAACTTCTATGACTCCTCATCATGTTTCACATGATGGACCGCTTGCACTGTCGGAGCCATCATCACACCAGCCGCACTACTAATTCCGGTGTTCAAAACGGTGGTCACCTCAGCAGTAGCAGAACCGCTTTCGCTTGTCATTTCTAACATTAGAATCAACTGCCAATTAGTGTTCCAAAATTTTAATGAACCAAAAACAAAAAAATTAACTCAAGGATTTTCAAAAAGATCACACCACTGAAATTCGAAAGAAAATCGCCACTGATCCTAATTAACACAATAGCCAAAAATCAAGGTTAAATAATACCAGTAGTGATATATATATATGTAGGGAAAACTTCTAGTCCAAACCTCCCGAAAATAAGAAAAAAATGATTTTTTTTGTGTTACAAATTATTTTTGGAAAATCCGATCCGTCCAATGTGTTCAGAAGGTGTTTTCTATGGTCTCAAATTATTTTTGTGTTGCACCAACCCCCTTTCCTAGTATACTAGTATACTGTGTCGGTTCTCTTTCATGCCGTCTTTTCGCTTCTTGCTCCCTTCTCGGCCTAGTTGTTCTCTAGTTGGTCTTCCGGTCGATTAGTTCCTGGGCTAACCGTGCTTATGCCTAACGGCAAGGCTGATCTATTGGTTTTGATAGACTCCCGCTGGTCAACACTGTTAGGGTTCCGGTAATCGCCTAACGGTTTGGTTGAGTGCTCGAGACAGCTTGGGTTCACCTCTACAGATTGTTCTTTCAGGGATGTTGGCATGTGGTGCTTGATGGTTGCAATCCGGTGGTGTGGTGGTGGTCTATTTGAAGTGTGTTTGCGGGTTGATGGCGTGGGCGGGGATGTTGGCATGTGATGCTTGGCGATTGTGGAGGTGGCGATCTGGTGGTGCGGTGGTGGTCTATTTGAATTGTGTTTGCGGGTTGACAGCGTGGGCGCTGTAATTGTACAATTAGTCAATTACAACACTGTAGGGTTAGCTTTTAGGTTTCTTGGGCTGGGCTTCATTGTTTATTTCGAGCTTTTTGGCCTTAAGGTGTTTTGGGCTTTATTTGATTATACGGGCATTTTAAGTCCTCGAGTGTGCACGGCTTTGTCCCATTTAGTTGTTTTTTTTTCTTGGGCTTTATTGGTTTTATCCGGGCATTTTAGGCCCTCGGATGTTTAGGTCGTTGTCCATTTGGCTGTATTTCCAACTATTGGTTAGAACCCTTTCCCCCTTTAAGGCTAAAAAACCAAAATAAAATATTGGAAATTAAGCCAGAATGGTAATAACTTATCTAAACACTAGCTAGTAGCTATCTCTATATTGTAATACAGAGTGGTTTTTGTCTCAGTCATCATATTACATTTTATCCCTCTTTTTGCCAACTCACTTCAGCTCTCTCTCCCCTTTTCCTCCACCAGCCCACCACACCCAAAATTTCAAACCACATTCTTTCTCTTCCTTTTTCGAAATTCAAACCACATTCTTTTTCACTACCTCCTCTCCTTCCCCCTCTCTAAAATTCGAAGGACCATAAGAATGGGCAAGGGCACGAACGTCTATTGTCGTACCTTCAGACACGGGCACGCGCATGCACTAGTAAATCAACAAGACCACAGCCCCACCTACCCCACCTCCGGCAAACCAAGATCGTGATAGCTTTCGATCTGAACGATGGAGGCTCTATAATCAAGATTGATTTCAATCGACAGCGACGACGACCATCAACGACGAAGAGGTAACGATCGGACGATGAGATTGACCAAATTGTTGGTTGTATTTACATTGAACAGATCAGAAGTTTCTTGTGGTATATGTGTATGTGTATGTATATGTATATATATGTGTGTGTGTGTGTGTGTGTCTATATATATATACCCAGGGCTTCTCCTCTGGACTCCCAGATTGAAGCCTTGGGGGTGTTTTTTTTGTGTTGCAAATTATTTTGGGAAAATCCGAGCCGTCCAATGTGTTCAAAAGGTGTTTTCCAAGGTCTGCGCGGGAAATCTTTAAAAAAAATACCGGGAAGGGCTTGATCCAAGCAGTTTTTCGCAAAAACTGTATATTTACAATTTTGAGAAAAACTGTCTGGATCAAGCCCTTCCCAGTATTTTTTTTTGAAGATTTTCCAATATACAGTTTTTGCGAAAAACTGCTTGGATCAATCCCTTCCCGGTATTTTTTTTTAAGATTTCCCACGTCGACCCTTGAAAACACCTTATGAACCCATTGGACAGATCGGATCGTAAAAACAAATGCTCGGATCACGGAGGTCCGGATTCCCAGAGTCCGGAGGAGAAGTGTTACCTATATATATATATATATATATATAGGTAAAACTTCTAGCCCACACCTCCCGTTAATAAGAAAAAAATGGTTTTTTTTGTGTTGCAAATTATTTTTGGAAAATCCGAGCCCTCCAATGTGTTCAGAAGGTGTTTTCAAGGGTCCACGCGGGAAATCTTCAAAAAAAAATACCGGGAAGGTCTTGATCCAAGCAATTTTCACAAAAACTGTATATATATATTTTTTGCGAAAACTGCTTGGATCAAGCCCTTCCCGGTATTTTTTTTTTGAAGATTTTCCGCTAAGGACCCTTGAAAACCCCTTCTGAACACATTGGACGGTTCGGATCGTCAAAAAAAAAATTGGATCATGGAGGTCCGGAAACGGGAGGTCCGGACTAGAAGCTCTCTCTCTCTCTCTATAGGATGAGCTTCTAATGAGGACCTCACCATGAGGACTTCCATGAGGACTTCACCATCCGGACCAAATTTTCATGATCCGAACCGTTAGATGTTTTTAAAATGCGCGTTTTTAACAAAAACTGTGTGGATCAAGCCCTTCCGGGTATTTTTTTTTGAAGATTTTCTGCGTGGACCCTTAAAAATGCATTTTAAAAACATTGAGCGGTTCGGATCGTCAAAATTTGGTCCGGAAACACAAAAAAGGGGCAGGTCCGCATAGAACTTCCAATGAGGGAGTCCTCATTAGAAGCTTAATATATATATATATATATATATATATATATACGGCAATTATCCAATCAAGGATCCCGGATGGGAGGTTTTTTGGTGTTTTGATGCTTTTAAAAATTGTTTTTGGGAAATCCGAGCCGTCCAATGTGTTCAAAAGGTGTTTTCAAGGGTCCACGCGAAATCTTCAAAAAAATACCGGGAAGGGGCTTGATCCAAATATTTTTCGCAAAACCGTGTTTTTTCAATTTTGCGAAAAACCGCTCGGATCAAGCTCTTCCCGGTATTTTTTTGAAGATTTCCCGTGTGACCCTTGAAAACACCTTTCAACACATTGGACGGCTCGGATTTTCAAAAATAATTTGGAAGGTGGAGTCCCGGATCCGGGATTCTTATTAGATCGGGCTCTATATATATATATATATATATATATATATATATATATATATATTATATATATTTATAATGAGTACACTTCCTCAAACTCCCATTTAAAAAAATCCGAACCTCCATGGATCGATCGAATTTCGACGATCCGAACCATCAATGTGTTTAAAAGTGTTTTCAAGGGTCCCCATGAGAAATCATCAAAAAAATACCGGAAGAGCTTGATCCGAGTAGTTTTCACAAAACTATATATACGGTTTTATGAAAAACGGCTCGGATCAAGCCCTTCCCGGTATTTTTTTTAATGATTTCTCACAAGAACCCTTGAAAACACCTTTTAAACACATTGGACGGTTCGGATCATCGAAATTCGATTGAGATCTATGAGGTGTGGATTTTTTTAAAATCCGGGATCCATGATAGGAAGTGTGGTGTATATATATATATATGGAGTCCTTCTAAAACGGGATTCCCGTTTCCAGACCTCCATGATCCAAATATTTTTTTGACGATCCGAGCCGTCCAATGTGTTCAGAAGGTGTTTTCAAGGGTTTTGCGAAAACTGCTTGGATCAAGCCCTTCCCGGTATTTTTTTTTTTGAAGATTTCCCGTGTGGACCCTTGAAAACACCTTCTGAACACATTGGACGGCTCGGATTTTCCAAAAATAATTTGCAACACAAAAAAAATCAATTTTTTCTTATTTTCGGGAGGTGTGGACTAGAAGTTTTTTCGTAATATATATATATATATATAGGTAAAAAATCTTGATATAAAATAGTACGGCTTGGCTCTTCACTTTGGACTAAACACCAAAAAAATCCCTCAATCCGTCTTTTAAATTACATTCAGACAAGTCTGAATGTATAGGTGGACATAATGGGAAATTCACGGAGAATGGTTTTGAATTCATTCGGCTTTACACGACTTCCTAAGGGCATCTCTAGTGCACTACCTAAATAAAAGAGTTCCCTAAAGTGTCCTAACTAGTTAACTAAGAAAAACTCAAAAATGGTCTCTAGTGCACAAAAATTAGCTCTCTAAAATCCTTAGGTGTCACCCCTCACTACCTAAATTGCCCTAAGTGACTACCTAAAGGTTATGGTGAAGTACCTCGGGCGTCAGAAGTTTCCATGTTATGAATGAACCTAGATTTTTAGGGGTAAGAGCTCTTAGGTTGTATAATTATCTTGTTGTAGTTTTTTGGGGCGCTTTCAGGAGTGTTTTTATTCTGGTTTTTGGTTCAGTTTCTGGTTGGCTTTTTGTCACCCTCCTTGTATCTTGTTTTTCCCCTCCGGTCCCTTGGCGTTTTCAGCCTTGGGTCCCTTTAATCTTTGTAATTCATTTTCAAAGATTAATAAATTCTTTGCTTGGCAAAAAAAAATGAACCTAGATTGGACCGATTCTACTGGAATTTTTCACTGAAAACATTTAAAAGAAAAAAATTTGTTACTCCTTCCATCCCTTTTTTAGTGTTGACATTTCCACTTTGGGATGTCCCTTAATAAGTGTGTTTTAAAAAGTCATTGGGTAAAAATTTATACAATTATCATTTTGTCCTTTTGAAAAGTGTGTGTAAAGAGTTAATAGGTAAAAGTGGAGGATAATTTTGAAAAGTAGAGGTAAAAGTTAATGTAAAAAGTGTAAAGATGTGCCAAAAGTAGATGCGAAAGGTGTATTGATGATGTTTTTAATAAGTTAATTACGAGCAACACATAGAAGGGACGGAGGGAGTATGATAAAGGTAACGTACAAATTGGATTTTTCATATTTTAACCCCCAAATACTTGAAAAGCATATGATACAAGGTTGTAAATGCGAAAAATATTGTTGTCAACACTCGTTAACGAAATTTGGGTACTCCATCTATCCGAGGAACTGATCAAATTAGTTCCGTTACTAACAATCGACTGAAAATGGTATGTGTGCTGAAAAGGAAATTGAAATTTTTACACCAACTGCAATCTTGCACAGCCTAATAGGCCACATGCTTCCATGGTACCATAAAATATGTACTAGGGAAGCTTTTTACTCCTTTTCTGAGAAGTCTTTGCAAGAGCATCACAAATCTCTCTTTTCCTTTTGTTGTTGTCATTGTTGTGGTTGGTTTCGCCTGTACTTGCAGCACTCTTCCCCTGAACCTGCAGTGCTTCCTTCACAAAAAACTTCAACCTCCACAATGTGGATTCACTCTGCGAAACGAACATAACCCGGTCAATTAACTTGATATTAGATAACATTTTGACTGCATTTGTGGAGGAAAAGAAATCCATCGTTCCCTATCTTTTTATTTTCCCTCCACAAGTCACTCCATAAATCCAAGATCCAAGTGCAGCCATAGTTTTTGACTCGGAAGAAGCATATTAGCCAGATTGAGGAAGATAGATGTTAACCTGGGCATCTATGTCAAGGTCAACCTCTTCTGCTGTTGCTTGGAAAGCTGGGTTATTCTCAGCAACGATCAGCAGCGCCTTTTGTAGGTCATCCGGAGACAAACGGGTGAGAGCTGTCCCAAGTCTTCTTTTTTCTTCTGTAGTCATCCTTCTGACATGATGATACCAGAGTTAGAATTGATTGCATTAGAAAGGACCTTGTCGTTTTTAGATACAAAGAGGACAAACCAAGTTTCCTTTACTTGGTTTAACCAACATGATATAATTAATTTGCCTAGTTAAGTCAAACTTCCTACTTGAAGCAGTAGAATTGGAAATGTAGAAGTAAGTAGTATTAGGACACGTAGTATTAGGACACACCTACACTTTTGAAGCACCATTTCTCTCAGTTCTTCGAGATACAGGTCAACTTCATCAAGCTGAAAAAAGAATCAAAATTCAAGCCATGCCACATACTCCTGGTATCAACAATTTATGCCAACAGGAACAGATACATAATGATGCCAGCCGAGCTTTATAGCATCGATAGTGAAAAGCTGTTGAAAATTCGACTACCTCATCACTTAAATCCCTAGCCATTTTGGCATGAGCAGCCTCTTGAGCAAGCTGCATATCTATCTGTGCCTCTGCTTCTTCCTCTTTCCGTCTTTTTTCCTGAAGGAACTTAACCAATGACCCTTATAATAAAAGCAGAGATTTGAAATGTTCCCCCTACTAAAGTAGCAACACTACCAAAGAACAGGTAAGACAGACTAAAGCCATCAATTCATAGAGTAGCAAATATACCTCTTCATCAACTTTTGGCAAGAGTTGTAACCACTTCTCCTCAAATTTTGCTAATAGAGTTTTGGCCATCACATGAACATCGTCCCTTTCCTCATTATATCTCATTGCATTCTTAAATATCAACCTCACATCTGCACACATCTCCCGAACATTCTTGTAGCCAGCACCATCCTTGGCCTCCATTTTGGATTTAATAGTACTAAAATCCATAGGTTTTTCAATGACCTAACACATAACTTCGACATATTAATTGAAGATAAATCCTTGAAAATGCAAAATAGAAATAGTCGGGAAATTAAAAGGCCACAAAATTTATCTCAAATTAATGCAATTCAAATTCTACAATATTAGCGGATCGACCTGGTATGGTAGCATGTATAAAGTTTCTTTATCCTTTCGACAAATACTTTGTCTCAACTCTCAAGCCATGTAATAAGCACTTCACACACTTTTGTAGAACGAAATATCCAACATACGTTACGAGTGAACATTTAACTTGAAATATCCAACTTATGTTCTGTTTTTACTAAGGTCACAGGTTCCAAATGGAGCTTTGTTTGTGTCCCAAAGGAAGAAGAAGAGCTTGGGTTTAGAGGGTTGAGAGATTGGAACAAGTCAGCTATGTCTAAACATCTCTGTGCCATAGCAAAGAAAGCTGGCACTTGATTGGATAAAATGGATAAATGAGTATGTGATTAAGGACCAATGTCTGTTGTCTATGAAGGTTCCAGTTCGTACCTCTTGGACGGTGAGGAAAATCTTTGGCATCAGAAGTTTGATTCAGCCATGGGTTAAAACATACAATTGGTAGTAGAAACAACACCCTTTTTTGGCTGGACAACTGGCATCCTCTGGGCCTTCTTATGGCCAGGTTGGGGAAAGAATGGAATCTAATCTGTCAAGAAGTCTTAACTCCCAAGTGCCTTCAGTGATAAACGATAATTCTTGGGTTTGGGCAAGAAGAAGGAATGCCATTATCAGAAGAATTATGGAGTCTATTCCTAGTTCCTTGGTTCCTAATTCTGCTCACAATCATTCAGTTGTCTGGACTTTGAATGCTAATGGGGGAATACTCCTTGAAGTCAGGTTGGCAGGTTCTCAGAAACCATAGGCCTGAAGTATCTTGGAGCAATATGGTGTAGTTTAACCATTTTGTTCCAAGCTGAGCTATCATGCAATGGAAGGTCATTTGGGGCAGGCTTTCCACCAAGGATAGAATTCAAAGATGGGGCTTGGTGAATGATGCCTGTTGTGTTATCTGTGCTGATGGGATTGAGGACCATGATCATTTGTTCTTTACTTGTCCCTTTTCCTCTCAGTTGTGGGGCCAAGTCATGGAGAAGAATTGTATTGTTAGGAGGCCTGGTGGGCTGTCTCAGGAGCTGGATTAGATGGAATTGCATAAGAAAGAGAATGGTTGGCCCACTTGATAGCAAATGTCTCTGTTGTTGTTCCTTTTCTTCTGTCTAAAACTTTGATTCTTTGTGTTAGCTCTATGCTGGTTCTAAAGCATAGAGTCCTTAGTTTTTTGTTAGCTATTCCGGACTTGGCTCAGTATCTGTTTAGGGGAGGCTTAGCTTGTTTTGTTGTTTGTTGTTTCAGGGGTATACCCCAATGAGGTTGTTATCTTTTTGGTGCTAATGAATTTAGTTTCCAAAAAAACAAAAACTTGACATCTCACGCACACATAAAGAAAGAGACAGAAAGAAGGCCAGTAATTCATATAACGATTGATAAACATGCGGGTAATTTCAGAAGGAAGAAGCTATACCTCATAGTAATCATGCAAACCAAGGCCTACCACATCAACAGGTTGCATAAACGGTCCTGCCCACTTGTGCTGGGTTATCTGGTGAGTAAAAGCAGAAGCAAAAAATAAATATTCACAACCATTTTAACAATGAAAGTTACTTGTATTGGTAATTAAATCTTGAAGCAGCTAACTAAAAAAAGGAGCCAAGGAATAGCAGTAAAAGGGCCACAGAGGGAACACAAACAAAACGTTCAGGAAGGAGATAGGTAATTTTTACAAATTGCAACCCTGCCAAGCATAGCAAAATCACATTCCTCCCCCCCCCCAAAAAAAAAAAAAAAAAAGACAAGAATAGTTACATGTGAAACACCACCCAAACAAAGGAAGGAGGATTGAAACCTATATAGTTACACTTTTTATTTTTTGGTAAGTATTACCTGTTTAGTAGCACATATTATACACAATCACAAGGCAGCAATTATTGCCTAATTTCATCCGGTGTATAGAACACATAATTCATCATCAACTGGCATTTTGGTCATGCAGTGCCATTGGAAGTTTCCACATATTCCACAAATAACCTGAACATGATAAGCATATCGGGAAAAACAAGTACCACTGTATGTTTCTTACGAAGTGAGAATCATGATCACGGACAAAATTGTCATAAGAACATGCAAGTCCGTTCAACTCTTGCTCATTCTTTATGAAGTAAGTTCTCATAAAGACCGGATCATGATTAAGTATTGTACTTCTATTGATAAGTTAAAGACCGGATTGTCATATATAACTTACCAGGCTTTTCAAAAATAAGTATTCACATCTCTGTGAAAAAATTACCACACAAAGATAGTGATGTTTCCAAAACTAAAACGTCAGTAAGCATATATGATAGCAACCGCTGCACTCATTTCATGGAGCTCACTGTACATCTTAAGTATCCATGCACATATTGTAACAAGAACATTGAAACATGATAATGCATTCTGTAAAGCATATATCTGTTTGATTAAAGAACTTAAAGAGCAAAGAACATAAACGTACCTAAAACTCTAGAACACAGAATTCTTCATCTGATCCTTGTATTAGGAAAACGTGTCATGAAAGGTTTTTTTTTCCTTATTCTCAAAGGAATAAAACTTCAAAAGAATTTTAAACACCTCAAAGAGTTAAAACAAGAGACCCCGATTAAGGGAATGAATCCAAAGGTGGAAGCATAACTCAAAATTACATTTAGCATTTCAACTGAGAAATTGGTATTAAGAAGACAGAGAGGAACAAAAAGCATTGGTGATTGCCTGGCGTAATATCGTACTGAATTGGCGCATGAGTTCTTGCATTCTCTTTGTCGCGGCTGCTTCTCTACGTGAAGCATCTTGCTGCCGCTTCTTGAAATTGGCAAAATGCTTGTCTTTGTCCTTTGCAACTGAGGTGCCTTTGGAAACATTCAATTGCTTCTTACCTGTAGTTGAGTAGAACTGCTCTACCTCATTCAATGTTTGCTCAAGCTGCAAATATAATGCAGAAAATTAAGCAACATTTCAAGCAAACAGATAATATTAATAGATTCACCATGGCGGTAGAAAGGGACACATTTTCTCAACCTGTAAAAGCAGTTCTGATTAAAAGTGAGAGTTGACGGAATTGCATATCAATAGATATTAATAATCTATGACCTGTAAGCCGGTTATGATGAGTTGATAACCCATTTATCGTTACCCGGAAAAGAGCCAAGAGAAAGATAACCACAGCACAAAACCAAGTACATTAACAAAAATTTCTACTTCTTAATACATCATCTTACCTTATCAACCCTTGTGGATATTTCATCCACATGATGCCTGAAATCCTCCATATCAGCATCATTACCTTCAGCTTTTCTCTGATCCACTAATATGCCATCCGGAATCACCGAATCCATTGTTTCCATCTGATGATATTAAATCTATGAAAACCATTGGACAACAGAATAGTAGCTGATATTACCAACAGAGTCAAGAAACAATACAGAGTGCTATTTATCCAAAAAAAAAAAACAATACAGAGTGCTGAGTGCATCTCCAGCCCTTTGTAAAACTTATAGTTGAGTGAAAAGAACTCTCAAAATTCTCTCCACTCCTTTACACAAATTTGTATCAAATTTAAAATTACCCAATTTCACACTCAAAGCTAGGCTTATTGATCACTAATTTCCAAGGCTTATTTTTCTACTTTGCAAATGAAGCTCAATGTAGCAAGGACACGGATACGGAGGTGGGAATTCTTAAAAATGGAGACACAGCAAAAAAAGGAAAAACGTACATATGATATAGACAAAGTATTTTTCATTCTGATCGATATATATACTTATGAAACTCATAGATATATTTACTGATATGGTAATATCTATTTGTATTTCCATCGCTGCTGTTTCAGTGCTGCCGTGCTGGTTCATATATAAAGATGTAGTATGCCCCTATACATTCATATACTTAAACATGCATACACACATATATGCAGCCGTGTTGTTTCATGCTTTTTATATATAGTTGATATGTACATACTTCACGCTTGTAGCAATAGATAGAGAAATATAAATATTTGTATATCTATATACTATGTATTTCGTGGTTGCACGCGCACTCACACACACTGATGCAATAGATTTAAGGGTAGTAATGTCATTTTAATGCCCCTTAGTGTGTGTAGGGTTTTGGAGTCTATAAATACGTGTCTAGAGTCCTCATTAGGTAGTTTTGATATATTGATTAAGAATATTGAGAGCTTTTGCTCCTTGTATCCCATTTGGGATCCTCTATCTCTTAATTAAATCCATCTTTTATCTCGGTTTGCATCATTTGGTATCAGAGCTTCAAGGCTCGATCCTAGCCCTTCATCTCGCCGGAACTTCGTTGGAACCCTACTCCTCTCCAGAAATGGCGCCGGAAATCTCGCCGGAGCTTCGCCGAAAATCCAAATCAACCCATTCAGCTCATTTTCTTCAGATCTACCCATTTCCAACCCATTTGAACCCTAAATCGACCCATAAAATCACCAATCGATCCTTTTCGAACCTGTTACGGTCCAAACCGAACTAGTTTGAAGCAGATTCAACCATTCCCGAACTCGAAATCAAGGTTTAGGCACTCGAAATCTCTGTTTTGACCTTCGATATAACGATTAGAGGGCCGTACGACCTTCGATTTGTTGGTTACAAGACTGTTTGAGCAAAATCAGCCCTTGTTCTTGCTCGAAACAGTGGTTATTGTACAAATCGGCCCTTGTTCACTCTCGAAACAGTGAGTCAGACACTCGAATCCATGGTTCCTTCGAAATCAGTGTTTGAACCTTCGACAGCCCTAGGTGAGCATCGAATTAGTGTTTGAACACCCAAAATTCACTTTTTAACATTCGAGGTGGTGTATTGAGGTCAGATTTCAACTGGGTTTCTCTCATGTGTTGAGTTTGTGGTGGTCTGTGTTGATTTACTGCTGTTTGTTGCGATTTGGTTGATGTTTGGAGTTGTTATCGGTGGTTGCTTGTGATTTATTTGAAGTTTGGGGTCCCAATCGATTGGGTTTTGCTTGACTGGAGTTGAATTATTTGTTTGGAGTTGATTTTGGTGTTGTAATGGCTCATAGAGGAGCTAGAGGTAGGAGAGAAGGTAGAAGTAGAGATGTTATGGGAAATTTAGGTGATGACACTGATAACTTTGGCAACCAAAATCATTATAGGAATGAGATTAAAGAGTTGAGTGAACAAATTGCTACCTTAAGTGACAAGGTGCAATTATTGTTAATGAAAATGCGAGTTGCTACCTTGATTAAGAAGGTGCGCCGCTTGTTACCACCAAGTGAATGTAGGAATGGTTCTCAAGTTCGATTTGAGTCCACTTTTGACTACAAGAAGAAGGAGAACATTGGTGATGAACTTGAAGAATCCTACGGCCCCGTCAATCCGGCCAAGTTTGAGGGGGAGATGAACCTCACTCCGGATGTGTTTGAAGAGGCAAAGGAACATGGTTATTTCAATGGTTTTTCTATCTTTGATGAATATCCAAGTGAAGAACTTGAAGGTGTTCTTGGGAATGATTGTGCATTTGAGATTGAAGATGAGTTTGAGGATTTGCCCATCTTTGACGAGTCTCCAAATGAAGACTTTGGAGGTGATTTGGAAAGAGTTCCCGTCTTTGATGAGTTTGCAAATGAAGAGTTCGGAAATGACTTTGAAGATGTTCCCATGTTAGAAAAGTTCCCACATGAGGAGTTTGACAATGATCCCCTCTTGGAGACTAGTGGTGATTTTGATGAAGTTCCCATATGGGACAAGTTTGAAGAAGAGTTTTGTGTTGACAATGAAGAGGGTAAACTTGTTGATAGGCGAGAAAGCAAGGAAGTGATAAGTGAAGACCCTTATGCTTTGGTTGTGTCACCAAAGTTGGATGAAGTTGTTTTTGACAATCCACCAATGAGTGAAGAGTTTAAACAGCCAAAACTTGATGATTGCTTCCATTATTTGCCTTCCGAGTTGCACATGGTGCAAGGGGTGTTTGAATTGGTTCCTTTTCCTAGACATGCGATTCGGGATTACCAAAAGAAGGAATAGATGATTTGGTACAGCTTGTAGACCCTTTGGGTTTTGTCTTCAAGCAAGCAAGTTTCGAGCATAGTGTGGTGGCTTTTCCACGTGCTAAGATGGATAGTTCTTGGTGCGACTTGGAAATGTGTGTGATGTGCTACTACGATGATATTTTGATTTACAAAACGCATGGTACATGGATGATTTCATTGCACATAAGCATGGACGCGGTGGATGTATACAAAAAGAAGCTGATATTGAAGATTGGTTATGGGGTGACGCGTTGAACAAGGAATTCAGCAGCATGTCTACTTCGAAACTGCACAATAAAAAAACTTTACGTTGTCTTTATTTGGTGTCTTGTGTCATGTAGTCCAACTTGAGGACAAGTTGTTTTTCTTTAAGAGGGTGAGTCATGATGCAGTAGATTTAAGGGTAGTAATGTCATTTTAATGCCCCTTAGTGTGTGTAGGGTTTTGGAGTCTATAAATAGGTGTCTAGAGTCCTCATTAGGTAGTTTTGATATATTGATTAAAGAATATTGAGAGCTTTTGCTCCTTATATCCCATTTGGGATCCTCTATCTCTTAATTAAATCCATCATTTATCTCGGTTTGCATCACACACACACACACACACACACACACACACACACACACACACACACACACACACACACACAGAGAGAGAGAGAGAAGTACTGATTGATTGAGAGGGAGAGAAGTACATATGTGCACCTAGGATAGAGTGTTTCTTTTCTCTGTTTGAGAATCGGCTGATTGATTCAGTCATTTGGAAACTTTTAATATCTTTAAAAACATGATTAACCAAATATTTGAAATTTTGAAGCAATAATGTATTATCAACCCTAAAAATATAGATATTACATATGGCACCTCTACGTGTCCCCCAATGTTACAATTCAAAAGATCAAATAAATTTAACCATATGTTTTCTGGCATGTCCCTAGCGTGTCAGACAGGAGTTCAACAATGTCCGAGGAGTGTCGGTTTTTCATAGATGAAGCTTCTACTTACATTTAAACTTAAAGCTGAATTCGCTCATTCAAGAGCTCCATATCAAACTTCTACTCGTATTTTTACACAAGTACAGGTTTGAGTAAAGGGCTTATCGTAGGAAATATTTGATGCACAAAAAAATTATTTATCGGCTTTGTGACCTATTCATTCAGAATTAGCCTCAGACCCTCAGTGCATACGGACTTTGTTTCTCAACCCAACTGTGTCATTGAGCTCAAGACTTGGCCATTGGCATTCCTTGGTATGCCAAGGGCCAAGTCTTTTCCACTGAGACCTGAGTATAGTGTCAACGATAAAGGGAATAAGTATGCAAAACGTATGGCCCTTCTTAAGGTCGATTTTGGCAAAACATGGAATCAATTCACAACACTACCCTTTAGTCTTACAAGTCATTGCTACAAACTTGCACTAGCCTAATCATTGATCTCAACCAAAAAATGTCTCATCCACAAAACCAAAAATCATAACTTCAAGGGCAAAAAAAAAAATAAAACCAAAAAAACTCCAATTAAATAAATTCAGGTGACATAAAAATTTTTCCATCAACTAAAAGAAGAGTACCAATTACCCTCCACGCAAAAATTCAGAATAAAGCCCTAATTTTTCCATCAAAACTAAAAAGAAGAGTACTCTAAATGCTCATAGACGATATGAAAAATCGAAAAGAAGATAGGAAAAACCGCCGAACTAGATATTACTAGTCAAACCGACGCCGTCTACTTTGTTGCTAGGCGTTTTTAACTTTTAACGCCTTTGTTGCTAGGCGTAAGCTTTTTCCCTTCCGGACGGGTAAGAATGAATTCACCGTTAAACCGTTTTCACTTTCGGGGTCTAGTACATTACTAGGGTTTTAACACTTTTAACCCCCACTATCCGAGTTTTCTTTTTCCTTCCCCAATCTAAAATGAAATACTTAACATCTTTGGACTAATAAGTAATAAATTTTTTTTTTTTGGTTATTTTCAAAATATGATAGATTGGGGAAGGGAAAAAAAAATAATAATAAATAGATAGCTAGGGGTTTAAGTAAGTGTTAAAAAACAATCCATCAAGAGGCAAAATTAGAAATTAATGAAAACAATGGTTTAACGGTGAAAAATTCTGGACCCGTCCGGACATTCACATACGAAGGCTCTAGCCTAAGTGATCATGGAAGGACTAAGTGTTTGGGGACGGGTTTCGGGTTCTAGGCGATAGAATAATCTTGACTTGTTGATGTAACTTATACTAACCATTAACACACTAAAACTATCAATGTGGTGAAAAAAACATCTCTTTTCCTATCTTCATTTATTTTCATATAATTCGTCTATGAGCATTTAGAGTACTCTTGGAGGCTTTTAGTTTTGATGGAAAGATTAGGGTCTTTATTGATGAAAGTTTTGTATATACTTGTATTGTATTTTATTAATTTTTAATTTTGCCTCTTGAGGGTAATTGTTAGTTAGTATTGCAATTTTTTTTTGTTTTTAATTTTTTTGGATTTCTTTGGACTAATAAGAAATTCGGATTTTTTTTTTTTTTTGTTTTTTTTTTGCCATTTTGCCCTTGAAGTTATGATTTTTGGTTTTGTGGATGAGACATTTTTTGGTTGAGATCAATGATTACGGTAGTGCAAGTTTGTAGCAATGACTTGTAAGACTAAAGGGTAGTGTTGTGAATTGATTCCTTGTTTTGCCAAAATCGACCTTAAGAAGGGCCATACGTTTTGCATACTTATTCCTAGAGGTGGAAAATGGGTGGGTTGGGCTCGGTTTGTGTGGGTTGGTATGGGTTATGGGTTGAATGTGGGTGGGTTGAATATGGGTTGAAAGTGAATGGATTCAATATGGGTGCGTTGAATATGGGTTGAAAGTGAACGGATTCAATATGGGTGGGTTGAATATGGGTCAAGCCAAACCCAACCCAACCCAAAATATTTTTTTTTTTTTTTAAAAGAGTATGCGTTGTTATATTTGTGGATTCAAATCATGCTAAAAAAAGTGGATCACAAAGAAAAAACTACTACACTTTGCCAAGGCACATGAATCAATTGTAATAAATATGTAACTAATTCATTCATCTGGCATTTCTAATAATCGACTTCAACCTGATAACTACAAGAAACAAAATAAGCAACCAAAATGAAGAAATTCATGCAAAAGCAGTCTCTCTTTTGAATATACTCAAAAAGCAGTCTCAGATCCAAACTTTCTCAATGCGGTAACAAAGGAAACAAGCACTTTCTCAATAACAAAGGATATCCAAATCCACATTTTTCTTCCTCTCAAGTCTAGGCTCTTCTCATTTTGATCGGAATACTCCAAATGTCAAAATCGAGGTCCTCTTGAGGGTTAATGTTGAAATTAAGGTTGAGAATTGCATCTCCAATCTTGGAATCCATTCAACGAAAAATAAACAAAAAACAAACACAAAGCAGTCTTTCTGTGTTGGTCTATTCAATGAAAGGAAGACAGCCCACAATGGGGAGATACTTATAGAGTAGGTGAACGGTTAGGAAAGTGGCACGAAATTGTTTGGTTCCGTAGAGAGGTGGCAATTCAAAATCAAATCAAGCTTCATAAACTCAACACAATTTTAGCGAGTATCGGTCTCGTAACTCTCGCTAATTGGTATTTCTACAAAATAATCTCTGGTTACAAACCTCAACAACAAGCGCAAGAAATTATAGATTCATACCTGCAAATGATTTTTACGAATCTGTTCAGAAACGATTCAAAAAGTCGCCTGGTTGACACAGCTCGTGCAAGTAATTCCTACGTCGCTATGCGGAGAGAGTTTGCATCGATTGACACAGCTCGTACTGGCTTGAAAGTTCGATTGAGAGACAAATCACCATTGTCTTCTGGCTTGAAAGTTCAATCGAGAGACGAATCTCCACCTTCGCAGATCTTAGCTCTCCCTCTCTCTCTCTCTCCCCTAATCGTCGAAGCCCTCTTTTTGTTCCATCGGGTTTGCCGAGAAAAATAAAAGTGGAAAATAACTTTTTAATTTTGGATCCAACTAGGGCTGTAAAAAAATAAACAAAGAACCGAACCGCTTTTTATTTTCGGTTTTTAAACTTAGCTGGTTCGGTTCGGTTTCCGGTTCTTGACATTTTAACCGGTTATATATATATAATATACACTATTATTACTTAAAAAAATATCTAATCTGCAATGCCATTAAAACCATAAATGTTATTAACCATATGTTATATATATCTAAATAAAAATTACTTTAAAAATATTGAATGGGTGTAGTATAATCAAACCATGTCCATCCGTGGGACCTATAATGGAAACACTGCAATGCCATTGAACACTATTGACAGCAAATAAATATACAAAGGATTATTAATTGCAAGTTTATTATAAGAAGTATCAAAAGATCAATAATTTACAAAGAAGTTCGCAAATGATATGGAATTATTAATACAAATCACATTTTGATTATCGAACCGTCCAATGTTTTAAAACGTGTTTTTAAGAGTCCTTACGAAAAGAAATGGCATAAAAATCAACAAAAAGATCCAGGAAGGGCTTCATCCCAACAGGAAATTATGGAGCAAACTTGATGAAAATAAAAACTAACATAAGCCCCACTTCCCGATGTTTAATCATCAAGATTTTATGCAAACTAAATTGGGCGGTTCGATTAAAAAGGGTTTTTCAAGAAATGAAAGGTGTGGATTTTGTGGACTTTAAGAGTAATCAACTAGAACATTGGTGTGATAGATATATACACACAATAATCATCCCATAAGTGAGCTTCCCCGATGGAAGTTCGCGTCTTGTTCGACCTCCCTTTCAAAACCAACGTGAAAATCGAGAGAAATAACCATTCGAGAGAAAATGCACCCAGAGAGAAAGGGTAAAACGAGCAATCCGAGGTCTTGTTCTTATGTAACGGGTCCTTCATTTCACCCAAATTGAATCTCTCTCTCTACAGAACACGATCAAAGACAAAAAGGTAAAGGAGAAAGAAAAAGAAGAACAAGATCGATCGATTTGGAGAAGAAGAAGCGATTTGAAGAGAGAAGAACGATCGATTTGTCAAAGAAGAGGAAATCGAAGAAGAAATCAACTTAGGTTGAACTTCTCGTTGGATTAGGAACCAACGAGGCATCTCAAGAAGAACAAACAAAACATCCTTTGAAGAAGAAGATGGATCCCCCAGGTCTCTCTCATTCTCTCTCTCTCTCTCTCTCTATATTTCTTTTCTTCCAATCTCTTGGATTCGAAAACTAGGGATTTGGCAGTTTTTTTTCTTCCTCTCATGTTTTCTCTTCTTCCCAAATTGGTTTTTTAAAAGGTTTTTTATGTACTTTAGGGTTCGATTATAAACTAGGGTTAGGGTTTTCATTTCACCCGCTTTCCTTGATTTCTTCATTTTTTACGTGTTTCGGTTTTCACGGACCCTTAAAAACACCTTTTAAACACATTGGGTAGCTATGGGTTATTGCCAAACATGATATTGTATTTGATGGGAGAGTACAACATTGGGGCTGTTGAAATCTAATTCATATCTAGGTCGATCAATTTCTTTGAAATCTAATTTTTGGTGATTTGCAGTTACGTGATGGCTTCCTAGTTCCTATGCTCAGTTTCTTTGGGACACCGAGGAGGAAGAAGAAGAAGAGGAAGATAATGTAATTACAGTGCTTGTGGGTTTCTAATTACAGTAATTGTAAGACAGCATTTGAATTGCAATTTTAGAAGAAGTTCTGGCCTCTGGGATCATGTTTTGGCAAATGAGCCTCATTGTTTCAGTAGATTCTAGTTTGTGATCATTTGTGCTTTGCCAATGTGATTTGGGTAGCATTCTCTAAATCTCTTGTGCCTTTTGATGAATTTTGTACTCTCTTTGTGGCTGATTCCCTAACATAACAACTGTGAAAACTTCTCGGTCTCCCAATTTGTGAGCAATGCTAATTTCGCATAATCAAATACACACAAGGTTTTCATGGCCTATCTGATGTAAACGATATTTCTTTGTAAAATTTGTTTTATTTTCTTCAAGCATACAGGATTAAGCGGTCAGGTCTTCAAATTGCACTGAAAAAGAACAAGGCAACTTCATCAAACTGCAGTACACTTTCAGAGGTTTGAATGCAGAATGAATGTCTTTACAATAATAGAACATAGCTAGTAAATTGTAGAATTTTTTTTGGAAAAATTGCATTGTTTTTAAGTTCTCATTTTGCTAATAATTACTATTTTTTAAAACCTCTTAATCTCAGCTAATT
This sequence comes from Vaccinium myrtillus, assembly GCA_016920895.1. Classification (NCBI taxonomy): domain Eukaryota; kingdom Viridiplantae; phylum Streptophyta; class Magnoliopsida; order Ericales; family Ericaceae; genus Vaccinium; species Vaccinium myrtillus. The sequence goes on from CM029270.1 coordinate 29,473,540, forward strand.
GAGCTCAAATATTTGGATTGTGCTTGACTTTACATATCTGTATCAATACCGAGAACAGCAGCATCAGAAAAAGGAACAAATTGGTGGATTCAACTACATATGGATAGGGAATTGCAGTAGACTATGAAGAGAAACCAAATTGGCACCTAATGAATCCCTATTCCACTCCACCTATTCACTCAGTTCACACCATAACCTTATGAATGAAGAGATAAGAGAAACCCTAGAAATCGAAACCGCTTTGAAATCAAGCACGAAACAGACACACAAAGAGAAAACGAGAGAGAGAGAGACCTTGGATCGCCTTCTTCTTCTTCTCCAGCAGATCGATCGAGCTTGAGCTTGTTCTCCGTTTTTCTTCTTCTCTCTCTCTCTCTCTCTTCGATCGTGTTTTCTGTCGATCTCAATTTGGGGAAATGAGGAAGAAGGGGGAAATAAACGTAATGACCCGCGAACCAAATCCCCTGACCCGAAAAGATTTAACCCGGTTGGACCCCTCTTTTGACCCGCGAATAGGATTTTAAAATCTGAGCCGTTGAATGAGATCTAACGGCTGAAGGGATGGGTGCGAATGGAAGGCTTCCATCAGGGTCCCTTATTAGAAAGGGGTTGTATATATACAATATATACAACCGTCCAATGTGTTCAAAAGGTGTTTTCAAGGATCCACGCGGGAAATCATCAAAAACAAATACCGAGATGGGGTTGATCCAAACAGTTTTTCGCAAAACTATAAATATACAATTTTTGCGAAAAAACTGCTTGGATCAAGCCCTTCCCGGTATTTTTTTTTTGCAGATTTCTCACGTGGACCTTGGAAAACACCTTTTGAACACATTGGACAGCTCGGATCATGGTCTCAATACACCCAATCAGTGTCATACTAGGCAGCAGACCATGCTTTCTATCTTTAGTTCCTAGCTTATTCAAGCTAGAAAGCCATGAAATAAAACTCATCCTTGGCATATGATTGCTAAACCAAAATAAAACTGGCCAAGGAAACTGAAGGAGAAGAAGTCCTTATAGCATTCCAAGCAATACCAGTGCGGATTATTCTGTTGCCTGAAAGTTTCCACACAACAATGTCAACTATGTCTTGCTTATGAGAATAACTAGGCATATTATTCTTATTTGATCTGAGACCACATAATTCTGAATGGGTGGCCAAATCCATTGATTCCCATTAACAAGACTCCTAACATGGGCATCCCTAGGCAAGTTGGGACAAACGGGGAGACTATCGCACCACTTGAGTCTTAAAAATTTTGTCCCATAGATATGTAGACTTACAATTGCCAATAGTATGTAGTATATCAGGCCTAAGCCAATTCCGTAATATTCAATATTCTTTGCCAAGACCAAGAGCAGATGGGGATACTTTACGAGTCCAAAAGTATCTACTTTTTACATGATATGTGCGAATCCATTAACAAAATAACTTATGTTTGTTGGCAAAAATATAACTATGTACTTCATTAACAATGTTGCATTCCACTCCTTAAGCCCGTTGATTCCCGTTTACCTTCTTCTTTTGGATTACATAAATTCACCCAAGCTACCTTTGCTGCATTAGATTTAAGCTAGGTGCCTAACGACAAAATTGGGTTTAAAGTAATTACTAATGCTCTTCATTATTGGTATTATTGGAGCTTTCTCCTCCGTCGAAGCACCTTTCGTTTTTCCTTGAAGTCGAGCATTCTGGTGATTCGGATGATTCAAGTTGGTTGGTTGGTTGGTATCGAGTTAGTGATTTCGAAACCCGAAGTTGTTAAGACCTTATGAGTAGTCGTCCGATGATCTAATAATAGAATGGTCATCGGTTGGTCATATTTTGCTACCCACAAAGACTTCTATAGAGATGGTAGTTTTCTTTTAGAGAATGGAGCTAGGTATTGGGCAAAAATGCACATGTTAAAGGAGGAATTTTTATCCAATGATACTAAGGCATCGAGGGAGCTTCGAATCTCAATTTCTCAAGATGAGATTCTTAAATTTCACATATGGAATACATAATTTTCAACCTTTAGGCCTTTAGGCATGACGAAAAAAATTCAGCAAAGGGTTTCAAGAAGGGGACTATTAGCTTCAAATTGGTATGCTTATTTAACTTATTCTAGTTCTGTCATTGATGTAAATTTTTTCCAAGGTGGCCCTAATGACACGACTAGTTTTTTTAGTGCCATGACTAATCTCTGTAGTTTAACAATTTTGCCCCCAACTTGTTCCACCTTTCTTTGTTTTTCCTCATTGTGTCCACTTACAGATCCACTTCAGACGTGAACTTGTTTACTTTCCTCTTTCCTTTATATACTCTCATGTGCGAAAAGAATCTATCTTCTCGTCCTAATCGATCGCTTCAGAATTTTGATCCGGATCCAAGTCCAACCTTTTCCTAGTTGACAACCAGATGTCATCAAGACCTTTCTCGGTGCCAACAATGACTGTGAAAGGCCTCATTAGTGGAGGGTGATGTCTAACTCCGTCCTTGCTCATCTTGGAATGGAACATTGTCTTCGTTTTCGGAATTCAATTTATGTTTTCCATTTAGATGTCTATGGAACACAGAATAGATAACCATCCTCAAAATCAGACCAATTATAAACTGGATTGGGGATTCTGTTGTGTTTTTCTCCTCTACTCTTTTGTCTTCATTATGTCTTGTGATGAGGGGGCTTTGATTTTCATTTTTAATTCACGAAAGTTTTCATAAGTTTGCTGCTATTACACTATGTGAGTTGGATCTTGGAAGAGATGAGATACGTGTATCCAAGAAAGAGTGGAAAACAGGTGATTGAAACGGGGTTTGATGTGTAGTCTGTAATGAGAGTGGGGAAAAAAAACAAGAAGGCGAAGTAGATGAAGTAAAATCCCTACATGAGTGGAGGTATCCCAGTTTGGTTGGAGGACGGTATAATTGTCAATGCAGAGGGAGGGTATAATTGTTGTCACCTTAATATTTACCATTTCAAATCTTAATTAATTTATGTTTTGTTTAATGATTGTTTCAGGGGTTTGGTTATCATAAGGATTTATATGGGCATCATTGGAGTTGCATACACCACATCGTGGTTTGTCTTGTGTGATCAACTTGAGGATGACTCTAATGAACCAATTATATCCTCGAAAATGTGTTAAGCAAGCGCTTATGGTATCATCGAATCGTAGAAACGATGTCAAGTTTATTCAAATAGAAGTGTCAAAATCCAATAATAGTTTTGTGTGATGAGATGGGTCTTCTTCTTTGTGAGATATTAGATAGTTTCAAGAAAAATATAAAAAGAGAAAATATGCACTAATCCTTACACATCCATTAATATTTTCTAGGTTTTGGATCTTGATCGCACTGAGCATCATTAATGTATTGCTTCTAGACTTCTAGCACAAAAACAAGTTGTAAACGCAACACCACAATTACATGTAAGACACATTCGTCAGAATTTGCGTCTATAACTTGTTTGTGTGCTAGAAGTCCAGAAGCAGTACAGGGATGATGCTTAGTGCAATCAAGATCCAAAACCTAGCAAATATTAAAGGATATGCGAGGATTATTGCATATTTTCTCTTTATATATTTTTCTTAAAACATCACAGATTTGCCAACAGACCTATATATCCAGTATCTCACAATAAAGAACCATCGTCTCATCTCAGAGAAATCATTCTTGGATTGTAACACTTCTATTTGAATAAACTTGACATTATTTCTAGAATTCAATGATACCATAAGCTCTTGCTTCACACATTTTCTAGGATACAATTGGTTCATTAGAGTAATCCTTGAGCTGATCACACAAGTCAAACCACGATTTGGTGTATGCAACTCCAATGATGCCCATATAAATTCTGATGATAAACAAACCCCTGAAACAATCATTAAAAAAAATTAAATTAATTAAGATTTGAAAAGGTAAATATTAAGGCAACGACAATTATACTCTCCCTCTGCATTGACAATTATACCCTCCTTCAACCAAACTGAGATACCTGATAGGCGCGCAATATTGTAAATATAAGTGCCTAAGTAGGGGGAGTTAGCGCGTTAGACGTGCGATTTAATGTTTATTTTCCGTTTAATGCGTGCACAGTGGTGTTCTTGGTATTTCTGTCAGTTTTCCAGGTATAATGGCGTTTGGCTTGTGTGTGTGCATGGCTTGAAGTGGAGACGCGGGAATCGAGGCTTGGGGAGTTGGATTTTGAAAGTGCATGCTGAAGGAGATAGGTATCGATACCCCTAAAAGCCGTATCGATACTAATTGATTAGAGAGGGTGCAATTTCGTTCCAGAAGGTTTAGTATCGATACCCCTAAAAGGGGTATCGATACCTATGGCTTACGCAGTCAACGAGTCAGTCAAAGGGGTTTGGTATCGATACCAGTATCAGGGGTATCGATACCGAATGGTTACGGGCAAAGCTAAATGATGCCGTTTTGATGTGTTTATGGGGCAATTACTATATAAACGTTTTTGTTATCATTCATTAGGGTTCCACGAATTCTCTTTAGATTTTTACCTTTCAAGTTTTCGCTCGCTTCTTTTCTTCCAACATTATACGTTCAAGCTTGTTCCAGATTTTCAGAGTTACAGCGTTTGGATTGATGTTTCGTTTTGATATTCGAGTTTGATTTCTCCTTGCAATTATCGGTATCGTTCTCTATTCCTATATTTTAATTCGCAAAGCATGTCTAGATCTAGGTTCAATTTAATTGCTGCAATTACTAAAATCATGAGTGAGTAGTCGTATAGAGTGCGGCATGCTGGCGGGCGAAGGCGCTACGCACTAGACTAATTGATGTTTCACCTCGGGACCGAATTAACTTGATTTTTGAGCAATTTTAGGAAACGAAAACTCTTCTAATAAACAAAACCCGTGCATCGCGAATTCGAATGCGCACGGAATCAGGTGACAGGTGGTGAGCATTTGTTAGGGATCCTTTTTCTTATTCTAAAATCAGTAAAAAGAGTAATTGTGGCCCGAGTAAACATTGGTTAGGCTAGTCGCGGACGCTGGGTTCCCTCAGCTGTGCTCTCATTATTAATCTGCGTTGAGTAAATTAGTCCAGTAACTTAGTTAATTAATCTCATTAATCAAGGGGTGGCTACCTAAGAGCCAGGTTAAACTATAATTCTACACATTTGAGTCAAGCACTTCAGTCGTCTCTGTGGTTCGACTCCGGTACTTCCGGAATTATTGTGCTACACTGGTCGAGAGTCCTACGCTTGGGACGCGTCTTTATTCGTCTTATTTTTAGTCACCTGGTCGGTCAAGCATTTTTGGCGCCGTTGCCGGGGACGGCAGCAGTGTTTTAAAAGTGTAGAGTCGTAGTTAATCTTATCCTTTAGTCGAGTCACCATAGGTCGGAAACAAGACCCTCTCTACTATCGCGACCCGACACATCGGTTAGTGAGAAGAGAGCTGGAGTCAAGTCAGCCTGTGTTGTCGAGTTCTTTATTTTCCAGTTCGGGGTCAGACTCAGATCAGTCAGAGTTTTTTCCCATTAGTGATCTTTACATAGAATTACCTTTTGAGTCGGTAAGTGTTAGTAATCCACTTTACCAGTCAGAGTCATTGATAAGTGATATGGCCGAACAAAGAAAGTTGTGCAAATGACCATCTTTGAGGCAACATCTTTATCCGAGAGGTCCACTCCTGAAGGACCCATTGTGTTTCCGCGGGAGACACAAGAGGCACGTAATGCTTTCACGGTTAAACCCGGTGTCCTGAACAGCCTCCCTAATTTCTATGGGAGGGAGTGCGATGACCCATATGAACATGTGCGGACATTTGAGGGATTGGTGCGCAACCTCGCGTCCAATACCCAATATGAGAATGCATGTCTCAAGTTGTTTGAGGCAACACTAAAAGATGGCGCACTAATGTGGTTTAGGATGCAAAAGTCTCAATCTCTCACCACCTGGGCGCAAGTGCGCGACGCTTTTTATAGGAAATACTTCTCAGAGGCTAAGACTACGAGCTTTAGGCGTCAAATCCAAGGCTTTAGGCAAGAGAGAGGTGAGTCATTTCTCAAGGCTTGGGAGCGATTTAAGGAGTTGATCCTCAGATTACCACACCATGGTTTTGAGAGGATTCAACTAGTGGAGTTTTTCCGTCTGGGCCTTAATGCAGAGACCGTCCAACACATAGAGTATTCTTGCAAGGGGGACGATTTCTTGTCCAAAACAGCCGATGAGGGGTGGGATTTCTTAGATAACCTAGCTGATAGGCAGAGGGCGTTAGAACCCTCTGATTTCGATCGGTCCGGACCTTCTGGGTCCAATGTTATCCCCGTCACCATACGTGACCAGCGACTCCGTGCCCAGTTGAAAAGATGGCGCGAAGCTAGAGGAATTAGAAGTTAGGCGGACTGGCCCAAAGGCATGAGGTCAAGATAGAGGAAGTCTGTGTGTGGTGTGAGTGTAAGGGGCACATTGCAACTGCATGCCCCGGATTTTTAGCTGCGAAGGGAGCGAGTCAGAATAATCAGGAAGAGGTAAATGCTGTGAGGAATTGGGACCCATACTCAAATACGTATAACTCGGGATGGAGAGATCACCCCAACCTTGGGTGGTCGACCCTAGACCCGCAGTGGAGGTCAAGCGCAACTCCTTGCGCCGCCTCCACCGCAAAGGGGCTTCATCGGTCCCAAGCAACCAGCCCCCTCAGGCCAAGTCATCCCATATAACTACCAAATACACTGGTAGGGGGCAGTCCATCCACTAGTGGTCCCCCTGTGTTATTCACAGATGACCGCGCGTGATCATAAGTTAGAGGATAATGTCAATTCCCCGATGCAATCACAGATGACATTTCAAATCAAACAAGGCAAAGAAATAGGAGCCCTTACAACCCGGATGTCACAACTCATTGCGGTTGTCGGTCAACCGCAGCAGAGAGGGGTAGATTTCCACTCGGGGTAGTTCAATGGTGCCCATTACTTAGGACATCCTACAGTCCTAATACTCGGAGTCGAATCGGAGGAGGCTAAGTCGATCACCATTCTCCGAGTGGGAAATCGATTGGTAAGACCATTCGAGACAAAGCAAAAATAGGTTCCACCCTTGGAGTCAAAGTGGATGTACCGAGAGCAACTCCCGATATTGTCAATGTCCCTAGGAAGGAGGTAGAGGAGAGTGAGGAGTCACCTAAGGTGGTGGTGCCCGCGTTGCGGCCCCACGACTCCAACGCCGCCAGCCGATGCCATTAGCTCCATTTCCCAAAGGTTGGCGGTGAAGCCTAAGAGTACGAATCATAAGATGTTAGAACTTTTAAGAGGGTGCGCTTTCCTATTACTCGATGGAGGTGATTGAGTCTTTTCCCAGGTGTGCGAAGGTTCAAGGACCTCTGCACAACAAAGCGCAAGAGTCGACAACGTGGTTTTGACCGAGGTAGTGAGCTCCATTTTTCAAACCGAGATTCCCGCCAAGTGCAAGGATCCAGGTGTCCCACCATCCCTATAGCTATCGCAGCCGGACATTCGATAAAGCATTGTTGGACTTGGGGGCGAGTGTTAATTGACTCCCTTATTCCGCATACTTAAGACCGGGCCTAGGCAATCGAGCTTCTCCGTCACGCCAGCTTGGCGGATCGGAGTGTGAGAGTACCAAAGGGTGTGGTGGAGGATGTGATGATTAAGGTAGGTGAGTTCCAATTCCTCGCAGATTTTATTGTCCTAGACACCGCTCAAATCCCGAGGTTCTAGAAAAGACTCCCATCATTTTAGGTCGTCCTTTTTGGCCACCTCCAATGTCATTATGAATTGCAAACCGGCAAGGTCCAGCTTATCTCGTTGGCAAGGAGAAAATGGAGGTGGATGTCTATAGTGTTAGTACTTTGGGTGAGGATGATGAGGAGGTAGGAAGTCCTGTTAGGGATGTTAAATGTTGAGGAGAGTGTGGAGGTTGAGTATAGTGTGAAACCTTTCTAGGCAGCCTCAGCCGGCACTTGAATCCCCATATGGAAGAGGTGGTTCTGGCCGAGGTTGTGAAGCTTTTAGACGCAGCCGAGTAGGCTTTTTCACCATGTTTTGACGGGTAGCTCACGCGTACTATGCTCTTCATTGAGTGTGGACCCGACCCCTAGCAATAGGGGTACCTATCATTGACTTGGGTATTTATAGCTTCGCACGCCGCTATTAAAATAAGGATCGTGTGCCCACTCCTGTTAGTAAGGGCAAATTTATGTCTATTCGTGTTTGTTTATCAATTTAAAAAAAAAAAAAAAATTTAATGGTCCTAAGTTAGCCACCTAATTTCTAGCCTTAACTTTGTGTATCCGGTTTCTAACAATCTTATTGCCGTGTCTCGGATAGTCATAAAAGACGATTGGCTCTGATTTCTTTAAGGAAAACCTTGAGTGATTTAACTGTTGAGTCATGACTTACCCGGGATTGTTATGATGACCTTCTACACAAATTTAAGTGAGAAAATTAGGGAGAAAAGTAGTACCCGTGTCTTTCACGTGAAAAAAGTGGTGGTGTATTTCTTCTTTTATTTCTCTTTTGTTTTCTTTCCGTACGCCTGGATACCACGTGCCGGGCTGGACTAATGTTTTTGCAGGGTGCACGGAGAGAGAGTACCCGAAATCCCTCATACATCGGCCGAGGTCATGATGGTTGGCTGCCATCCAACGGTCCATCTCTTTCCCTTGTTTTTCCATTTTTATGTTTGTCTTCATGCTCTGAGGACAGAGCAACTTTCAAGTTGGGGGAAGGGGTGTACTTTGTACACGTTTATTTTTGTTTTGAGCGTTGTTAGTAGGTTTAGGTTCATTTTTAAAATTTTTGGTTAATTTTTAGTGTGGGGATACGATTGTTATGCTTGTTTGTATGAGTTAGGTGAGCATGCTAGATTCTTGTCTCATTGTTTGCCTGTTTAACTTGTTCACATGCATATATCTGGCATCTCTATTTGAGTATTTTCCGCACCATAAGCAAATTTGAGTAGGGGTTCCCACGTTGTGCACAGTATATCCTTTAAACATCCCATGTTTCGTTGTTCTTCACTTTCCGCACTTGCACAAAATAGTAGGCGTTTGTACCACATATCATAGTTTAAATATTTTACATGCATGTGTGAGAGTTGGTGATGTGCTTAGGGGATGAAACAAGGCCATCTTTGCATGATTAAACCACTATACGAGTCCCTTTTGACCCCATTTTAGACCCGACCGTGTCAGTTTCTGCGTCGAACCTAGGAAACCGGTGTTAGGGTGGAATTAATTTGGTGGTCCAGCTCTGTGCGCATTTTAGAGGCCTCGAATCAATGGAATAAAGGAGCTTCGTCGTTGTGGAAAAATTTAAATGTTGCTTTTGGGTGCCATGTCTTCTTGCCAAAAAAAAAAAAAACCTAGCCAAAACCTCAACCCTTAAACCATTGTCTACCCACCAATAATCCCATAATAAAAGAGAGAGTAAATCATAGTGGCCGCGTAAAAAAAAAAAAAAAAAAAAAAAAAAAAAAAAGGAAAAAGAAAAATGAAAAAGAAAAAAATCGCGGTCAAGTTGAGGGGGACCATCCGATTTCTCCCCACTCTCTCTCTCTCTCTCCACCCCATCATTCCCTTTTTCCCTATTCCTTCTTCACCATTCAAACCTTAACTTCTAAAACCTTCCAAACCTAAACGCACCAAAGTTATGGAACCTTAAGAGGCAAACTGAGATGGAGATTGAGCGTAGAGCTGGACTGGGGTGGTGTTATTGCATGTGTCTTTGTCATAGTCCTGTTATTCTATGAGTTATTTCATGTGGTGGTGTGACATTGTTCATGTACTGGGAGTTTGATGTGAGTCGGTGGTTTGGGTCTTGTCATTGTATGTGTAGTGTAATAACTCGATCTTTCGATTATGTTGGTGACTAATGTTTTGTGTTGAGCACCGGTGTGGTGCCGGAGTCGAGGTGGCGCGCCTGCGGGGTAGACTGTCCATGCGCTTCTATAGGCCGTCACCCTTTCCATGTTTCCTTTTATCTTGTTGACCACGGTCATTATAAGCCTAACGAAGCCCTTAGTTGACCCGAACGCACGTCATTTGACTCTCTCGCATGCATGTGTTATATTTAGATCATGAATGTGTGGTATCTTGATTTGTGAGCTTTCATTGTATATTTCGGCGTTGTTTTGACCGGCACGTGGCGATTCGGTTCAATCCACGTTGATCGCTGGCGCCTCACATGGGATGTAGAGTGTTTCGGTGAGTACGAGTGATATTGTGTCACGTGGGAGCATTTTATCTCAAACCTTGTTGAGGAATGGAGTTATTCGGATTTTTGCTAGGGCATGCATGTGATCGAGTTGTGGGCGCGATGAGGAGGAAATTTTGTGTTCACTTGATTTTTGTACAGGGATGCATAACCTCGTATCCCCCGTTGAGTTGTTATTTTTCTTTTCTTTTTTTTTTTGTCTCGTTCATTACTAGGGACTAGCAACGCTCAAGTTGGGGATGTGATAGGCGCGCAATATTGTAAATATAAGTGCCTAAGTTGGGGGTTAGCGCGTTAGGCGTGCGGTTTAATGTTTATTTTCCGTTTAATGCGTGCACAAAGTGGTGTTCTTGGTATTTCGCGCTTTTCCGTATAATGGCGTTTGGCTTGTGTGTGTGTGTGCATGGCTTGAAGTGGAGACGCGGGAATCGAGGCTTGGGGAGTTGGATTTTGAAAGTGCATGCTTTGAAGGAGATAGGTATCGATACCCCTAAAAGCCGTATCGATACTAATTGGTTAGAGAGGGTGCAATTGCCTGAGAAGGTTTAGTATCGATACCCCTAAAAGGGGTATCGATACCTATGGCTTACGTGAACAACGAGTCGATCAAAGGGTTTGGTATCGATACCATCGTCGGGTATCGATACCGAATGGGTTACTGAGCAAAGCTAAATGATGCCGTTTTGATGTGTTTATGGGGCGATTACTATATAAACGTTTTGTTATCATTCATTAGGGTTCCACGAATTCTCTTTAGATTTTTACCTTTCAAGTTTTCGCTCAGTTCTTTTCTTCCAACATTATACGTTCAAGCTTGTTCCATTTTCGAGTTACAAATGTTTGGATTGATGTTTCGTTTTGATATTCGAGTTTGATTTCTCCTTGCAATTATCGGTATCGTTCTCTATTCCTATATTTTAATTCGCAAAGCATGTCTAGATCTAGGTTCAATTTAATTGCTGCAATTACTAAAATCATGAGTGAGTAGTCGTATAGAGTGCGGCTGCGGGCGAAGGCGCTGCGCACTAGACTAATTGATGTTTCACCTCGGGACCGAATTAACTTGATTTTTGAGCAATTTTAGGAAACGAAAACTCTTCTAACAAACAAAACCCAGGCATCGCCGGAATTCGAATGTGCACGGAATCTGGTGACAGGTGGTGAGCATTTGTTAGGGATCCTTTTTCTTATTCTAAAATCAGTAAAAAGAGTAATTGTGGCCCGAGTAAACATTGGTTAGGCTAGTCGCGGACGCTGGGTTCCCTCAGCTGTGCTCTCATTATTAATCTGCGTTGAGTAAATTAGTCCAGTAACTTAGTTAATTAATCTCATTAATCAAGGGGTGGCTACCTAAGAGCCAGGTTAAACTATAATTCTACACATTTGAGTCAAGCACTTCAGTCGTCTCTGTGGTTCGACTCCGGTACTTCCGGAATTATTGTGCTACACTGGTCGAGAGTCCTACGCTTGGGACGCGTCTTTATTCGTCTTATTTTTAGTCACCTGGTCGGTCAAGCAATACCTCCACTCATGTACGGATTTTAGTTCATCTACTTTGTACTCTTGTTTTTATTCCTGCTCTCATTACGGGCTACACATCAAACCCCCTTCTTGGTCATCTGTTTTCCACTCTTCCTTGGATACAAGTATCTCATCTCTTCCAAGATCCAATTCACATAGGGTAATAGCAGCAAACTTTAGAAAACTTTCGTGAATTAAAAATGAAAATCAAAGCCCCTTCATCACACGACATAATGAAGACAAAAGAGTAAGAGGAGAAAAACACAACAGAACCCTCAATCAAGTTTACAATTGGTCTGATTTTGAGGATCGTTATCTATTATGCATGTTCCGTAAACATCTAAATGCAAGACATAAATCGAATTTTGTAAACGAAGATAATGTTCCATTCCAAGATGAGCAGGGACGGAGCTAGACATCACCCTCCACCAATGAGGCCTTTCACAGTCTTCTTTGGCACGAGAAAGTTCATGATGACATCTGGTTGTCTATTAGGAGAAGGTTGGACTTGGATCCAGATCAGAATTCTGAAAGGGTCGATTAAGAATAGAAGATAGATTCTTTTAGCAAAGGAGAGTACATCACAAAAAGAGGAATGTAAACAAGTTCACATCTGAAGTGGATCTGTAAGCGAACACAAGGAGGAAAAACAAAGAAAGGTGGAACGAGTTGGGGGCAAAATGTCAAACTACAAAGATTAGTCGTGGCACTAAAAAAGCTATTCGCGGCATTAGGGCCACCTTTGAAAAAATTTATGACAATGACAGAACTAGAATGAGTTAAATAAGCATACCAATTTGAAGCCCATAGTCCCCTTCTTGAAATCCTTGGTTGAAAATTTTTTCGTCATGCCATAAAGGCCTGAAAGTTGAATTTTTTTGTATCATCCATATGTAGAAATTAAGAATATCATCCTTAGAAATTGAGTTTTGAAGCTCCCTCAATGCCTGGGTTTCTTTGGATAAAAATTCCTCCTATAACATGTGAATTTTTTCCCAATACCTAGCTCCATTCTATGCAAGAAAACTACCATCTCCATAGAAGTCTTTGTGGGTCACAAAATATGCCAACCCATGGCCTTTTTATTATTAGAGCATCAGACCACTAAGGTCTTAACCACTTCAGGTTTCAGAATCACTAACTCGATACCAACCAACTAGCTTGAATAGCCAGAATGCTTGACTTCAAGGGAAAATGATAGGTCCTTCGATGGAGGAGAATGCCCTGGCACCAATAATTAAGAGCATAAGTAATTACTTTAAACCCAATTTTGTCGTTAGGCACCTAACTTAAATCTAATGCAGCAAAGGTAGCTTGAGTGAATTTATGTAATCCAAAACAAGATGGTGTACGGTGTAAGCTCCATAGGCCGAGCTCCTTTTCGGTTGGCAATTCCATGACATAATACACATTTACATGTATCCCAATTCTCGAGTTGTACTTTTTATTTTTATTATTTTTAGAGTGTCTGTATAGAATGTGGAAGGAATTAAATATATGTCTTGTAACGAGGGAGTGTGAGCGTATACGTGTGATGAGAAAGTCAATCAGCTGAATATGGAAATTTGCAAAGGAAGGGCGCGGGCCTCATCATCTTTGGAAGATCTTTATAATCTTATCTTATCAAGGGAATATTACAACATCCTTAATGTGACAATTCTTCTCTTGTCAAGAATGGGAAATATCTTGTATTCAAGTCAATGTTTCACGTGCAAAATATTCGGAGAAAAGGGCTGGGATCAATTGAAGATTTTCAGCAACAACAAGGTTTGGAAAATTTGACTGCTATTAAGGAAATCCTTTTTCAACAAGGAAGGCTCTTGGCAGCCTTTCTTATTTGGAACGGCAGTAGCAAAAAAAAAGCAAAAACAAAGAGAGGCCATATATATGAGAAGAGAGGGACGTGTGGTTTAAATGGATCACTGGTGATGTTCACTTTTATATAGCCATATTCTTAACGTCAAAATATTAGAGAGTAGCAACACCATCTAGGGTGATTTTTTTAATTGGGTCTTGGAGTACATGAACGGTCGACCAACACAATTACATACTCCAAGAACTGTTTTGTTGTGCCAAAACTCGAAGTAGAGAATATAACCAAACCAACAAGAAAACAAGAGACAAGGATTTACGTGGTTCCCCCCCAAGCACGAAGCTCTAGAGGTACGTCCACGGGGAAAGAGCAAGAGGATTCACTATCAATGGGGAGAAATACAAAGAGCCGGCTATATCCGTAACTCTACTTGAAGCATCCAATAGATATCTAGGAACAAATCTCTATTAGAAACCCTAACAAAGCATCAAAGTTTCACATACACGAAAGAGACGACTCAAAACCCTAGATATCTCAAATCCCAAGACAAGACCAAACCAATGGAACAGCCAAGAAACCCTAACACACTACGGGAACCCCATGGGGGCTCCCTCAAAGGGATTCACTCAAGAAGTCCAAACCCTAATAGCCCCCAAGGCCTATATTTATAAGAAACACAATCAAAGCATTACCATGGAAGTCTAAACACAATAGGAAATCCTAAACGCAATAGGATTTCCTAAACGAAACACATTAAAACGCGCAGCCGCCGCCCCGTTTGACCGGACCAAGCTTACCTGGTCCGGACCCAAGATGCTGGAGCAAAACTACACCAACCGGTACCCTTCGTCCGGACCTGGTCCGGACCAACTGCGGACCAACTTCGGACGAACACTGCTGCGAGCTCCCAAAACGTCCCAGATTCGCTGGTCTGGAATCGGTTTCCCTTGGTCCGGTCCAGAGATGCTGAAACTGACATTCTCGCACCAAAAATTGTACCTTTCTTCGAACGTCTTGAATTCAAGGCATATCTCCAACAATCTCCACCTTGACTTGAATTCCCTTCCAAGCCAACAACATAGTGCAATCCTCTCAACACTCGCTCTTCCCTCCAATAGCACACGGGTAGATCACTAATGGCACCACCACACAAGGCTCAAACACACCTGCTTGACCTCGCAAACACGACCAAAAACTTGCCGCAAGTGCCTCCAAATTGAGCCTCCATCTTCAAACGGGTACCGCTCACCCAATGCACCCCTCCAAGAATGCCCACGAAGATCCGCTCGAACTCCACCCGAAGCTAAACGCCAAAACAAGCAACCATCTTCCACCAATTGTGCACCCAACGCATCCATGACTGATGCCAAAGAAGACGTGCTCATAACTCCACACGGAGTTAACCGACTCTACCGCAGAGCCCCATGACCCCACCACGGAGCCTTGTATGCCCTCACGCATACTCCCAATAGTTGAATCGGAATTATTAATGGACCCAAATCTCCACAACAAAACCCAACATGAAGCACCCCAAACGGCCTCCATAACTGTATCTCAAAAGGAGCATAACCAAAAATAATCTGAAACAACTCACCAATAGTCTTTCTCAGGCGTACCTCCTTCATACGAATCGCATAAAGGCGCTGCTTCAAATCCAAAATTCTCTCAAAACCACCTTCGCATGAAAATCCTCGAAAACACCATCCTACGTATCAGCAGGCTTCTCAACTTTCTCCAACAAAGCCTTGCTTGTTTCTTGTTGCACCAACAACCCCTTCATCTTGATACGCCACAAACTATAAGAAGCGCTTTGCCCATCAAACTTCTCAACTTCAAAGCGAGTCGCCATTGAAAACGACTCCAAATGCACAAACGCAGCGGAAAAACACAAGCCTTGGTTTGAACCCGGAGCTCTGATACCAGTTGTTGTGCCAAAACTCGAAGTAGAGAATATAACCAAACCAACAAGAAAACAAGAGACAAGGATTTACGTGGTTCCCCCCCAAGCACGAAGCTCTAGAGGTACGTCCATGGGGAAAGAGCAAGAGGATTCACTATCAATGGGGAGAAATACAAAGAGCCGGCTATATCCGTAACTCTACTTGAAGCATCCAATAGATATCTAGGAACAAATCTCTATTAGAAACCCTAACAAAGCATCAAAGTTTCACATACACGAAAGAGACGACTCAAAACCCTAGATATCTCAAATCCCAAGACAAGACCAAACCAATGGAACAGCCAAGAAACCCTAACACACTACGGGAACCCCATGGGGGCTCCCTCAAAGGGATTCACTCAAGAAGTCCAAACCCTAATAGCCCCCCAAGGCCTATATTTATAAGAAACACAATCAAAGCATTACCATGGAAGTCTAAACACAATAGGAAATCCTAAACGCAATAGGATTTCCTAAACGAAACACATTAAAACGCGCAGCCGCCGCCCCGTTTGATTGGACCAAGCTTACCTGGTCCGGACCCAAGATGCTGGAGCAAAACTACACCAACCGGTACCCTTCGTCCGGACCCAGTCCGGACCTGGTCTGGACCAACTTCGGACGAACACTGCTGCGAGCTCCCAAAACGTCCCAGATTCGCTGGTCTGGAACCGGTTTCCCTTGGTCCGGTCCAGAGATGCTGAAACTGACATTCTCGCACCAAAAATTGTACCTTTCTTCGAACGTCTTGAATTCAAGGCATATCTCCAACATGTTAATTTCTCAAAGTTCGATTCAATTTTTTGAGTTGCTCTTCCAGTGGATTTCTGGGATTATTCGGAAGGCTTGTGTGATTCAAGGCACGCGGCAATCAAACACTTGGTGCAGTGAACGAGGATTCGGCAATCGTCTTTTGGTCAGTCGGTGAGGATTCACGATTGTTTATTAAAGTCGTTTGTAACTGCACAATGTTATTTTTAGTGTTTTGATTCCTTCCCGTGGTTTTTACCCTATTCGGGGTTTTCCACGTATATCGCGTGTTCGTAGTTGTTTGTTTATTTTCTCTTGGTTGCACTAATAATCGTGATTACCTAAATTGGGCTTATTGATAATTTACCCTTTTTAATTCTTTTCAGAGCCAGGAGGTCATGGGTTCGAGTCGCGGGAGCGTCATCGTGAGGGAGGGATTGTTGGGCCCGGAGTGCCCCCATGGATTTGGTTACACAATGCCATTCCCTGCGACCGCTCTAAAAACAGACTTGCGGGTGCGATGTCGAATGCCATAAAAGACTTAATTGAAACCCTTCCTACCACCAATTGGTTTTAGGAGAGTTGGTGGAAAAGCGGTCCGACATTTGGTATCAGAGCGGGTCGCTCATTATATCAGAATTTTTTTCTTAGAGCGGATCCTTAGCAACAATGAACAAAAACATGACTCATAAATCTAGTCGGATACCGATTTTGGATAGTGAAAATTTCGATTATTGGAAATCTAGAATAAAAGCTGTAATGAGATCAGCTGATGAGGAAATTTGGAATTCATGCGTTAGAGGGTATAGTTACCCCATGCAAACCATAGAAGAGAAACAAGTTCCTAAACTTACTTCTGAAATGTCTGTCACTGAAAAAGCAGCACTACAAGCCAATAATCGTGCTTTAGACATATTATTTAGTGTTGTTGATATTAATGAACATCGTAAGATAGCTAATTGTGAAATTGCTAAAGAAGCTTGGGACATTTTAGTGACTTGTCATGAAGGAACAGACGTTGTTAAACAATCTAAGTTACAAAGACTGACTACTGAATTTGAAATAATTAGAATGCAAGAGGAAGAAACTTTTAATGAGTTCTACTCTAAATTGATCTCTATTGTTAATAGTTGTGAAACCCTTGGTGAGCCTATTCCTACTTTTAGGGTTGTTAAAAAAATATTGAGGTCTTTGCCAAATCGTTTTAAAACAAAAGTCACTATGCTTGAGGGCAAACGTAAACTCAAAGAAAAATCTGTTGAAGAAGTGGTAGGTCTCCTCCAGACTTATGAAGCTGATATGATACAACCTGAGTCTCAGAAAATAAATTCTAAACCTTCGGCTAAGCCGATTGCTTTTTCTAGTTCTCAAAGCGAAAATAGAGATTCAGGAAGTGATAATGATTATGACCTAGAAGCTATGAGTTTATTTACAGAAAATTTTAAAAAGTTTTTCAAGAAGAAAACCATTGGTAATGATTTTAGTAACAAAAATTCTAATATAAAAGAAAAACACGAGGTCTCTTCCGGAAAAAGGAAAACGAGGGTTAAAAAATCTCCTGAAGGGCCAAAGTGTTATGAGTGTCAAGGATATGGTCACTTAGCGCATGAATGCATTAACAAATTAAAGAGAAAGACTAATTTTAAGGCCAATATAACTTGGGATGACGACAGTGAATCTGACAACTCTAAGGAAGACCATGTAGATAACACAAACTTTATCGCTTTTGGGGCATCTTTACAATCAAACTTTAGTGAGCAGGAATCCTCTGATGAGAGTGAGGATGAAGAGAGTGATGAGGTTTTGAGTTTTGATGAGTTGAAAGAATCTTATGATTTGCTTTATAAAGAGAGTGTGAAGATTAGTGAGACTAATTTGAAATTAGCTGAAAAATATAAAAATTATAACATAGAATTAGTGATAGTTAAAAAGAAAGTTGAAGAGCTACAAGGGTCATTGAGCAGTGTCACTACTGAGAAAGAAAAGCTGGATAATGAGGTTGAGAGTCTTCGAGAAAAGAACAAGGTCTTAACTGATTTAAACACCACATCGGAAGGAAAAAAAAATGTTAAATATTGAAATTGATAATGCTAATATTCTATTTGAGCGTTTAAATACAGGGTCAAAGATACCGGATGACATTCTCAGCATACAAAGACCGGCAAGTGACAAAACAGGGCTTGGATTTTATGAAGCTTCACCTCAAAAGCACTTGAAGGTAAGGCGAATGAGTTGCAATAAAAAAGGTAATATCGAAATTCCACACTATAAATACTGTCGATGACGTGATTGAAAAGGCTCATGATGTTAAGAAGGGTAATTATGTTAAATTCATTCCTACATGCCATTATTGCCAAGTAAAAGGTCATATTAGACCTAATTGTTTCAAACTTCACGGCTACCATTGTGTTGATCATAATCATGTTAACTATGATAATGATAGAAACATGATAGTGAGAAGCTCAAGACCTACTTTTAAACCTGACAATCAAATTAAGACATCTCAAGTCAGGACTCGATCCATATGGGTCAAGAAGTGTGATTTGCATTGTTTTGTTGCTCAAACGACGTTAAATGCTAGAAACTCTCACATGTGGAATTTTAATCGTGATTGCTCAAATCATATGTTTGGCGATAAGTTTGGTCGGGGTATGCCTCGTTGATTGAGTCTCTTTGGAGTGACTTAGTAGTGTTTTGGTTTATTTTATTTCTTTAATATATATTTTTAATATTTTTTATTGTGTTGATGCTTTTATTTTTGCTCATAATAAAAAAAATATACAAAAACTTTTATATTAAAAAAAAAAAATTGGGCTTAGCATGATTTTTGAGGATGAGTCGTCAGTCATGAGACTCACACATATGCACATCGTTGGGAATGCATGTACTTTTCTTATTAATTCCACTCATGAGATGCATTCGGTAATTCGTTGTAGTATGCTTTATGTCTCTGTGATCACCACCTCTGCACATCAAGGTTAGAGAGATTACTTAGAAAGGAAAGTGAAATCTCATGCACCTGTGTATGTCTTGTCATTTCTCTCGGCGATTGACCATTTTTTTTTGCATCACTGCTTTTGGATAGAATGGATCATTAAGAGCAGTTGAAAAAGAAAAAGAAAAAGGAGTATAGTTGGAAAAAAATATACATCTATATATATGCTTATCCGGGCGTTCATTGAGTAACCGGGCAATCGGGGTGAGGTACTCTCCCTCTGAGTGTTCGCGTCAAAAGATGGATAGACTTTGTGAAAGCATTCGTGATTGGACCATTCGCTTAGTAACCGGGCATTGGGTATGAGGTACTCTTACTCCCAATATTCGCGTCAAACAGCAGTGGGGTAAAAGCGAAAACAAGACTATGAAATTCTATCAAATATTAAATATTCAGTTGAGGGGGAGTTGTTTATTTTTGGTGGCACAGAATTTGTATCGATGAGTGCCTGGTTTGACTTCGTGAGGGGGAGAGTGCTTGACAGTCTATTGGTACATGAGAATTTTCGAATACTTGGATGATGATCTTAATTTCCTATGATGTGTCACACACTCACTTTGTCATAGATTCATCTTGCATGTTGCAACTTATCTCCAAATTCACTCTTGAGTTGGTTTAATATAAATTTGATCATGCACTCCTTCAATTTCGTCATAGTGTTTGAGTCTCATTTTTGAATAATTGTACTTCGGATTAGTGCGTTGCCTTGTAGTATTTTTTATATATAAATATTAGTAATAATAATAAAATCTTCGATCATTATTTTTCAGTTTTGTGTTAAAGTTTTTGCTCCCAGAAAGTGCTTAGCTAGATTTCTGCTTTCAGTTAGTACTTGGCTTCTGTTAAATTTCGTAGTGGTTTATGAAACTCTTTATCATTGCATATGTTTATCTTAGTTTAACTCTTGCTCAGCCTTTTATTCCTTATTAATGCCTTTTGATTCTTGAAATGCCTCCACTGGAAATTTAATGCCTCTTAGATTCTTAATTTATGGATCCGGTGCTTATTACTGCTTGCTCTACCTTTGTCCTTCCGTGACAAAAAGGGGGAGTAGCTTATTGACTATAACAGATTGTGCATTTTGGAGTATTTCTGCAGCTTCACTGGTCATGAACTGGTCATGACCACAATTTGTTAGGGGATAACTGGTCATGACCACAATCTGTTAGGGGATAGGTTTTTCCTGTTAAGAGTGTTTTGTCAAGGAAGTGCCAAAGGGGGAGATTGTAAGGACCATAGAACACGGTCTCCTTTTGTTGGCATCTTTCACGACAAAACACACATGTAATTGTATTCCCATTTATCAAGTTGTAATTTATTTTTTACTTAGATTTTAGAGTATCTATTTAGAAAGTAAATCATGTGTTTATTGAGAGGGCGAGATTTTCAGGTTATGGAAGTGTTCGGATATCAGGATAATCAAGAGATCGTGTTTACATTTTTGGCTACTCATTAATGGAAGAGGATATGACAATCAGGAGCTAAAGAAAGGAAGAGAAGCAATTCTAGGAAGTTTCTTTAACAACTAATTGCCGCTTTCGGTAATATATCAAGGCAATATTTGCGGCTATTTTCATATACAGATTTTTGATATTATATGTGGCTGCATTTGGTATTGAGGGGACCAAAAGACATAGTGCAGTTCATCCTTTGCCTTTCACGTTAAAAATATCGATCGAAGGTGATCTCGTGGATTTAGCTACTCTATAAGGAAGGAGATCAAACAATCAAGGCCTGGCCTTTAGAAGTCTATTTATATGGTGGCTGTGATGCAATTTTTTATACACCGAAAATATTGAGAGTATACACGGCTGGGTAGTGTGAGTTTGTATCTTGGAGTACGCATGATCAATATGATCACCAAGCTTTTCGATTAACTCCAAGAAGTTTGTCAATCTTCCAATTCAACAAATTGGATCATTCTTCCGGTGGATTCTGGAAGTATCTCAGAGGACTTGAGGATTCGAGGCGTTCGGCAATCAACCACTTGGTGCGGTGTACGTGGATTCGGCAAAACAATCTTTGGTTAGTCGCTGAGGATTCACGATTATGATTATTGAGATTGTTTTGTAACTGCACAATGGTAATTTTTAGTGCGTTGATTTCCTCCCGTGGTTTTTACCCTTTTTAAGGGGTTTTCCACGTATATCGTCGTGTTCGTCGTTTATTCGTTTTTAATTCTTTTTAGTTTGCTTATTGAGTATTGGATGAACACACGTATAAATTACGCTCTGATAAATCCACGAGGTCAGGCACCTAACTTAAATCTAATGCAGCAAAGGTAGCTAACTTATCCTATCTAAGATTGGTGTTAACAGTTTCTCGATGGACGACTTTATCTTTAGGCTGAAAAGTATAGTGCAATCTCTGTAATATGTTGCTTGTTAGCTTCTTTTCGTTATCCTATCTGTTTGTTTCATTGTATTCAGTTGGTGTCTTGCCAACTTTTTTCTTGGGGTCTGAAGTGGCTGTGATCTTCTAGTGGGTTGTTGTTCCCCTAGTTTTGATGCCGTTTTGCTTCTTCCCCCTTTAATCTTTGTTCTTCCCAAAGATTAATAAATTTTCTGCTTTTCAAAAAAAAAGGTAGCTAACTTAAATCTACCTTAAACCCAATTCTAGAAATTCCATAAACCCAATTTTGTCGTTAGGCACCTAACTTAAATCTAATGCAGCAAAGGTAGCTTGAGTGAATTTATGTAATCCAAAACAAGATGGTGTACGGGAATCAAGAGTCTTAAGGAATGGAATGCGGCATTGCTAATGAAGTACATATAGTTATAATTTTGCAAACAAACATAAGTTATATTGTCAATGGATTCACACAAATCATGTAAAAAGTAGATGCTTTTGTACTCGTAAAGTTTCCCATCTGCTCTTGAGCTTTGTGCTTACGCACCAACTTTGCATTGTATATTGGTGGCCCGAAGCATAGGGCAATAGTTGGTGTAGCACGATAACCTGGAAGTTCGAGATCGAATCCACAGGAGTGCACGAAGGAGCACTATGTTGAAGTTTGCTTTGCTCGTAGGAGTTTTAGTGTTAGGACCGCCGACCGTTTTGTTTGGAATTCTTTCTTTATATTTTAACTTAATGAAAACAGGATTTTGCTAGAAATTAAACAGGGGCTTGGTAAGGGGTTCAAACCACTCATGACTTAGCATATTAACGGTTTCTCAAAGATAACTCAAGTGAGAAATGATATACCTTGTTCTCACCTAGAAGATTTAACGATGAAAATCACATTTAGTCACAAGATTGGGTTTGGTAATGGAAAGAAATCTCTTTTAGACATTTTATTGTTCTGTTTGATCCTGGTCTCGGCCATGTTTGAGTGAACCGAAAAAATTCAAGAGAGAGAGAGATTTACAGATCTCAAAAATTCATTTAAAAAATACACAATCTACAGATTAGTCCCGGTCTACACATATACAAACAGTCCCGATCTCCATATACTCAAATACAAATACCCTTTTCTTCCATATCTACAGATTTACCCATTAATAGATGTGTATGTGTACATATACAAAGTTGCACACATATCGAGAGAGAGAGAGAGAGAGAGAGAGAGAAACGAACACAGATCGCGACGGAGATGGACGGAATCGACCATGGAAACAGATCATGACAGATAGATCACAACGGACGGTCGATTGGTAGAGAGATCGCGACGGAGACAGGTGGGAGTCGGTCGGCATTGTTGTGGTGGTGTGAGAGAGAATGGTAGAGAAAGAGAGAGAGAGGTGTGGGGGTCGGTCCCCTAAGGAGTAGAGGACTGAGGCGCTGCTACAAATGGATGAGAGTTGGGAAGAAATTGTGTCTGGGAAGGTGGGTTTAGTGTATATATATATATATATATAGAGTCCCGATCTAGTCCGGGATCCCAAAGTCCGGAACTCATAGTTCCGGATCAAATTTTCATGATCCGAACCGTCCAATGTGTTCAAAAGGTGTTTTCAAGGGTCCACGCGGGAAATCATAAAAAAAAAATACCGGGAAGGGCTTGATCTAAACAGTTTTTCGCAAAACTGTAAATATACAATTTTTGTGAAAAACCTGCTTGGATCAAGCCCTTCCCGGTATTTTTTTTTGCAAATTTCCCGCGTGGACCTTGGAAAACACCTTTTGAACACATTGGATGGCTTGGATCATGTAAAAACATCTTTTAAAACCTTCAAAACACCCAAAAACCTTCAATCCGGGATCCTTGACTGAATCACCGGTGTATATATATATATAAAGGTAATTTCAAAATGATTAATTTCCCACATGTAACGGAAAGGTGTTAGCCAACAGTGTTGGTAAGACCTTTGTTCTCCTTGTGCGAGGTTGGGTGTTCAAACCCACCAAATCCTTTTTTTAAAATTATATATTATATATGTGTGTACATCTGTCGTTATTGGGAGACGTTCTCTTTTTTTTTACAGTGAAGGTTCTCTTCACTGGATGTGTCTGGTTGGATGACGATGTGTCCGGTTGGATGAGCATAGATGTGTCCAGTTGATTGGCTATATGTCCAGCCTCTTCTTCACTGGATGTGTCCGGTTGGATGACCATAGTTCCAGTCTCTTCACTGGATGTGTCCACACGGATGGTGCAGTATGTCCGGTTAGATGACCCTATTTCCATTCCCTTGCACTTGTTTGGTCCCAAAACGTGTTTTTCACTTAGGTAACATGATGTTCTTTTACAGAAAGATTTATAAACCAAATGTAATTGTGGAATGTGTTGCTATGGTTGTGATTGTTTATTAGTTAATCATGTCGGGACGCCGTATACAAAATGACACTTTTCTATGCTCTTATGTTCTGTAGTGAGTAAATGACACTTGTGAAGGGACGTTATGACATATGGATTATATTGACATGAGATTGAGGTTGCAACTTGTTAAATGAAATTATGAATTTAAAACATGTGATATGGGGCCCGACAAGGTATGCCCGGAGTGACACGGGGCCCGATAGGTATGCCCGGAGTGACACGGGGCCTTTATGGTTTGCCCGAAGTGACAAGGGGCCTATATGACACGCTCGGAGTATAACGAGATTGAGGTTGGAACTTGTTAAATGAAATTATGAATTTAAAACATGTGATATGGGGCCCGACAGGGTATGCCCGGAGTGACACGGGGCCCGATAGGGTATGCCCGGAGTGACACAGAGCCTTTATGGTTTGCCTAGAATGACAAGGGCCCTATATGGCACACCCGAGTATAACCTAATGTTTTAAAGGAATGAGATGTGTATGCTAAATGTTTAGGAGACATATAGAGTGTCGGGTATGTGTCTGGTACGATACATGATCGAAAAAGGAATCTAGTAGCTTATGAGTTGATTTACAATCCTTTAACCATTAAATTTTCTTAAAACTTGTTGCGTGACTTGTGTCTAACTTGTTTATCATTCACTTGCATTTCATTGCATTTAGAATTGGTAGAATTTTCTCTACTAGGCTAGTGAGCTCACCCTAATAATTTCAGGTATCAAGCATGGAGCGTAGCTATTTGGCATGGAGTGCTTGGATGTTACTTGAGGATTTTACATGAGAGTTATTAGATCATCTTTGTCTCATATTTTAGAAAGAAATGAATTTGTAACTTATTAATTTCGATCTTTTGACTTGGGTATTGTTATAACATTTTAAGACTTATTTACTTTATATTTGGAATTTCGGGTACCCCTTGACTAGTATCGATGTGAGACTTTGACTTGTGAGATGACTATGAACTTGGACTATTGAAACGTCAACTCTTATTTTCAGAAAGCTTGTTATTTATTTATGTTATAAATTTGAGGGCGTGACAACTTGGCATCAGAGCTATAAATTAGAAAACCTAGAGACCGTGGGGAGATATGCTGTCTCCCCACGGTCTAACAAAATGCATGTCTCCCCACGGTCTAACAAAATGAACCACTGTTTGGTCTCTCCCTCCACAAGTTGAGTGAAGTTGGACTGTGGAAGTACTTAAGGTGATCGATTTTGCATAAAATTCGTCATTTCGTACAATTTTTGCTATGCAATGATATGGAAATCCGTTTATGTGTTATTTCCAGTGTCGAGTTGACATTTTCGTTCATAAAGGTGAAGTGAAGTGTAGATGTGTAATGTCTTTTTCTTCCTGGTCAATTTTTATTATATCCCTTCGACTGTACATCAAACTTTATTTTAGTCCTTCAAGTTTTAATTTGGACAATTTTATTCTTGAATTTTGTTTCAATGTCAACCCTTAATTGCTTTCCATTTTTTTCTAGACGGAAAAAGCTTGTCAACCCTCTTCAGTTGCCTTCCCTCCCCCGTCCCCCGACCCACTTTCCTTCCCTATCACAATGCAGCGAAAGCACTAGTATTCTGATAATGAAATAATATTATTGAGTTTGGGATGGTGAATAGTAGCTCAATAAAAGAAGAGTTGGATAGTTAGATCTTTACGTTTTGTGATCATATTAGTATCACCAGATTAGCATTTTTCATTGTGACATTTCACAATGCCTCATTGGCGATAGTTAGATCTTTGATTAATAAAATTTTAGATCTTTGATTAATAAAAAAATTTGCTGTTCAAAAAAAAATTCACAAAGGTAATTTAGCTAAGTCTTTATTGAGCCCTTGAAAGGCTCTTTTTGTGATGTGGCTAGGTAAAATACCTAAATGAGGGCTCTTTTTGTGATTTTGCTAGCGCTAGGTAAAATACCTAAAAGAGGCATTTGGTGATGCTTGTTGGGCTTGTGTGAAGTCGGCCTTTATATAAAAATTACTAAGCAACTGTAGTTACCAACGAGGGGTTCGTTCAACGCTGAAAACTCAAGACTCGGTTGAAGCTAAGCATACTTTTAACACCACTTACATGTAGCGAGGACTTTAGTTTTGCCCCTAATATAATTGCGGTTGGGCTCCTACAGATAGTGGTGTGTGACGGGATAATACTTACTGGCGGAGGTGTTGAGATACTATTTCTATTTTTTAAACAAAAAAGTAGGAAAAAACAAGTTTCTTTTAAGAATTTATTACTAGCATTCCTGTACGCGAGGCAAAACATGCAGCCGCAAAAATGAAAGAGGGGGGAAGTTTCTCCCAATGCTCTTTTTTCTTTCCAATGATAAGGACTAGCTAGCTGTCCTGTAATCCAGGAGGGATAGAAAACATGTGGCTGTCTAGCTATTCAATCTCCCCGGGAAATGCTAAGTGCCCGAAATTTTTTTCTGAGCCACTCATTCCAATTATGTAACAGTGCTATTCAATGATTTCAATCTGCCCTTCTCTCTCTCCGTAACCATTTTCCAACGTCCTTGTTGACTCTTAACTCTCTCTCTCTCTCTCTCACACACACACACACACACACACACACACTCTCTCTGCTGATATTTTTTGCGTTCAAGATAATTGATTGCAGTAACTCTGGTGATCTGTTCTCTCTCTCTGTGCTGATCTTTTTTGCGTTCAAGATAATTGATTGCAGTAACTCTGGTGATCTGTTCTATGTCTCTCTCTGGTTGTGTTTTCCTGCGTTGAATTATTAGCTAGGCTTTCTGCTGTTTGCTTTCTTTTCTTCCTGTCTTTTGGCTTAATCTTGTTTTCTTATCATTTTTAACTTGCACTGCTATTTTCTATCATTCTTGATGTCTTTTGATTTTCCATCTTTTATTTTCTTTGATTTGTTTGGAGCACCAAAGGAAAAAAATGCCGAAAAAAAAAAAAGAACAAAAGAAGGGAGAAAATATCAAAAGAGGGGAGAGATGCATGGCTGAAGCCTTTGCTCTTACCTGTCTGAGAAAAATTGCAGAATGAACAAGTACTACTAATTATGCACTTCACAACTTTGAAATCTGTTTGGAATACAAAAGTACATGTCCTCCATGGTTTCCGCTGATATATAAGTGGGTTTTCGAAAAACAGGTCAACATTAACATGTTTATTTGAGATATTGTCCTCGGGCTGAGGAGTGTCCACATGAGTTCGTTGAGGTGTCTACACAGGCCTTTGGTCCTCTTTTATATTTTGTTGAGAGTTTGGATTGCTCCACCTAATTAAGTAGAACGAAAAGAAGGAATAGTACATTGAAAGGGGGAGCCAGAAGCTTCGCTTCCGGTAGCTTGCTTAGCCTCTTAGAAACCTTTCCCGTTGCGGAACTGGCTTAATTCGCTGTCTAAATAAATTGGGAGCTGTGAAGTTCAATTGTATTGTTTTTTTTTTTTTTTTTGATCGGCGTATCATATGTTACTATGTTAGTTAGAAAGGTGGATTTTTTTTGCAAGGCAAAGAAGAATTTTATTAATCTTTGAAAACGGATTACAAAGATTAAAGGGGGACCGATGCAAAAAAAATGGCAGTACCCATGCCGCCAAGGACCCAAAGAAAAAAAAAAACATTGACAAGATGTCAACCAGAAGAGAAGACCGATAGCAACTCTAGAGCTAATACTACAGGGCAGCAAAAAAGAAAACACTCCTAAAACAGTAGCAGGTAGCAGCTCAAATCCTCAAAGCAATCATGCTTGATGGCTTCACCAAATCAACTCCCCCAATCCATAATTAGCTCCAAAACTTTTAAAACACTCTACCGAATATAATATCCCAGACTCCCACCCAGAAAATTGATAGCTTTTCCACCTCTAAACTCCTTGCAGCAGCAGTACCCATCCATGGTAGTATCATCCTCAACAAAAGTTAGAGAGGTTGATGAACTACTATGATCTATAGATTCCCCATCCAAATCCAATCCCTGGATCCCAATGAGAATAGACCAAGTCGCTTCCAGCTTGTCCTATTTTTGTAGTTTTCTGTTTAATTTCTAGTAAATTTCCTTGAGGTTACTTGGAGGCTACTCATTCAGCTCATCTGCTCATTCAATGTAAACAAAACAATTCAACATATATAGTACTACTACTATTCAAGTTTCAAATGTTATTAGTTCTACCACTAGCTAATGACTTGGGAATTTGGTAAGTTTTGCATTGGAATTTCAATGGACAAATAGGCAAAAGAAAATGAGGCCATGCGCGACATTTCACCCGTATAATGACATAATCCCGAGACCAGATGACAAAATCCTAAACTTTGTTCTAATTGAAAGCTAAAATCAGCAAAGCGAAAGCAAAAACTTGTTTTTGCAGCTTTTTTTTTTCTTTTTTTTTAAATTTTCGTTTCATACATAATCTAAGCAGAAAATATTTGCTAGAATTTAGCTGCCCATGTAGGGGGGACCAGCCTTATAAATGACAAAAAAATTCAAGACTAATTTTCCAATGTTTGAAATGTAAAGGGTCTGCGAACACATCATTGTGACTGAAATTTCAAAATGAGCAAGTTGGCCTAGCTAGCTCCCCATATTGACTATACAAGATTCTGTTCAATGTTCATCCAATGCAAAGACTCACCAATATATAGTTTCAATAGCTTATAGCTAATGTGAAAATAGTTTGCATTCTGCAGAGACTCTACGTCATCGGATTCGAAACATTTGGTTTGATTTTGAGATGGCAGGAGGTGGTGAACAATTGCGTTACGCGAAGCTGACTACAGATGAACAAGGTCCGTTCGAGGAGATTAGGCCCGGAGAACTCAATCAGCCCATTGATGTTCCCAGATTGCTTGTTCGCAAGTGCAATCATTGTCAGCAGCCTTTACCCGAAAACTTCGTCCCTATCACGGATGAACCCTGGACAACCGGGATTTTCGGGTGCGCTGAAGATCCTGATAGTTGTTGGACAGGACTTCTCTGCCCGTGCGTTTTGTATGGTCGTAACGTTGAGAGGTTAAGCGACGGCTCTTCTTGGATTCCACCGTGCATTTGTCATGCCATTTCTTGCGAAGGAGGGATCGCGCTTGCAGCAACAGCAACAGCATTAGCATTTCATGGTATCGATATTTCGCTGTTACTTCTTTCAGGTGTAACCACCATATACCCATGTTTGATCGGGGTTTCCATTTTCGCCGGTAGCGGTAGGCTTAGATTGCAGAGGAAGTATCATCTCAAGGACTCGCCATGCTCCCCGCCTATGGTGCACTGCTGCTTGCACTGGTGTGCGTTGTGCCAGGAGCACCGCGAGATGAAGGAACGTCTCTCGGACAAAGATGTCGCGCTAGCGACCGTTGTCGATCCTCCACAAATTCAAGAGATGATTAATACCGGTAGTGACAATATTGTCACAGCACCTTCTTCTAGCAGTAGCGCCGAGCACAACAATTTGGAGCAAACCGTCCCATAATCTGCGGCCGCTTAGGCCTAAAAAAGTTCATGGTACTATGATCATTTTGGTTTGCAATGGATAATCACATATGCAATTGGACGGGCCTACTCGGAATTTGATTTTGAGATAGATGAACGGTTCGAATTGACCGACGCCGGTCGGTACCCTCCGGTTAGTACCTCTGGATTTTCCGTGGAAGAAATGTGGAGTAGCATATGTGATTATCTACTTACGAACCAAAAAAGAAGAAAGAACTGAAAATGTTGATTCCAGAGATAAGTGGGTTCGGCCTCAAATTGGATGAGGAAATATTGGAGGAAAAGGACACTATTACGTGAAAGAATTGCATATAGTATCATTTTAGAGAGATCTGGGCCTGTTTTAGGACGAGTTCATTGCTGCCATAGCTTTCTTTCTTTTCTCTTTTTAACCTAAAGTTCAAGGGAAAAAAATATTTTCCATTGCCTATTTTACGGATTTGGCTAGGAAATTAATGTCAAATGTGGTGACGAAAGTTTCCTCGCGATATCGTATAGCGACAAAATTTGATAGTTTAGGGACGAAATCTCGTAGTGTATTTTGTAGTTTATTTTTTTGTTGGTTTTATTATTTCTGTAATTATGATGCCATTGAAAATACCATCAAATTTTTATTTGATTACATAAGTTGTTTATGCGCAAAATTTACGTATTTTTAAAAAAATCACAAAGGGTCATAACAGCGTCAACCCAATCGCGGCACGGCTTTAAGCAGGTCGGGTTTGAGTCAAGATATTTGACATGTTTATATTGACAGGTGATACCTAAAACCTCAATGTAAACCCTATTCTCCGATCAAAAAAAAATGTAAACCCTATTCTACGAAAAAACCTGAAATAATTAGGATGATAAACGAAGCATTTAGACCTAAAGTGGAGCCCCTAGCCCACAAGCTGTTGATTTGTTTGTTTTGATTCTTCTGAAGCTTTAGGAGCTTGATGCCAAACTTAATTACCAAATGTTTAAAACAAGAAAATCTAGGATACATCATAGTGATTTTGCAGCAATAATGCATTTATCTATCTCCAAAAAAAAAAAAAAGATAAAGAAAATAGAAAAATATGATCCACAAAAGAAAGAGCTACTGTAACGACCCGGTTTTTCGTAAATAAAAATTTCGTTTAATAATTTAATTAGCTATTTTTAATTTTCGGTTTATTCGAATATTTCTCTATTAAAATATTATTTTATTCTTTTAAATCGATTAAAGGAAATTCTAGCCATGTCTACGCGAGTACGAGACCGAGTAACACATCCGTTACACTACCGTAGCACCCGGGGACCGAGCCTAATACCCGAAACCTCCCCAGCTACCACCATTACTTCACTCCATCTACCAAAGTACGTCATTGTTTAGTCTTTCCCTCACCATTGGGAATTGTTATTTTGACCAAGGTTAGAGAGAGCGAGCCTCGGGGAGAGAGAGAGAGTGAGATGCCGAGAGAGAGAGAGAGAGAGAGAGAGAGAGAGAGAGAGATCGGTAGAGAGAGAGTGAGAGTGTGTGTGTGCATGAAATGGTACACATGCACATGCATGAGTTATTGTCTTGTACAATTGTGCAAGCAATGGAAGGTTAAGGTTGCCAACTAAGCCTAAGGTTTTGTACACAACACTAGTTAGAATTAGCCTTGCTATTTTTGGAGTAACCTACACATACCCACACAATACATGCATTTGAGCACAAACTACACCACCTAAGCCTAACCAAACTAGGCCTTGGCTCCCAAGTATCTAGGGACAAGCTTCCCTAAATTAAGGAAGGAATATTCCACCTATTCCTAGCTAGTTAGGGCTACCCTTAGCCTATTAATGCATTCACATGCATATTGGGTGAATTTGGTTCCTAAAAACACCCCGTAACAAAGGTGACCGTGCAAAAACCTACACAGCGGAACGCGTTATTTTTTCCCCCACCGTGGCTACATTGCATTTACCCTATTTTGGTTCATCCTAGCAAGAATCTAGCCTAAAGTACCTAGATTCCACCTAGATTCCTACCTAGATACCTATCTACACCTAGACATGCCACATTTGTACCTCCCATGTGCCAACTTAATGCACATTCACCTCCCCCACCCCTTGAATTTTCGGTAGAGAGAGGAGAGAGGCCACCGAAAATTTTGAAGAGAAAGAGAGAGGTCCATTTGTCTATTTATAGCTCACTTTTGTGTTCATTTGGCCACCTTAAACTTTCCTTCTTTGTTTGTCTCCCATATTCCCCACAAACCAAATATTCTACCACCTTTCTAGCCACCCTAAACTAGTTCTAATTAGCCACTTACTTGGCTAATTAGTGTGTAATCTAGTTGGTTTAAGGATTTCTTCTTCAAAGGCTAAGCTTTTCGGCTTCCGGTTTACACCCGGAAATCAAGGTAGTTTACTAAACTACTCATCTAATTAGTAAATTCTAGCTATAATAAGTTGTTCTTACTAGTTTTCTAAGCATGATTTTAGAGTTGATTAAGTTAATTTTATGCATGTGTTAATTACTAAGCATGTTTTCTTAGTAATTTAGAAAGTGGTTTTTCTTGTACAAAGATGAACAAGAATGTATTTGAGGTTCTAATTAATTTAGTTCTTCATGAAATTGGAAGTGGATTAGTGAAATTAAAGGTGATTAGAAGTTAATTAGAAGATGTATTTTCTTAGACAAGTTCTAGTATGATTATTTCTTGGGAAAATTAGTTAATCTTGGTTGATTAGCTCACTAATTGATTGTTGTAGTGTTGTTCTTAAATAAGTGGAGTAATTTATTTTATGAAATTGTTTTTGTTGAGAGAAAGGCTATTGGTTATTTTTGGTGAGAAGGTATGGAGTTTTATTTAGAAAATATGAGGAGAGGATTTTTCCTTGGTTGTTATCTAGAAAGATTTTACCAAAATAATTGTGAGTTTACTTGATTGGTTTTTTAGAAAGAAAATTGTGATTTTTCCTAGATAGAGGAAAATATGTTTTATTTGGAGTTTATTAAAAGAGAGTTTTTCTAGAAATATAAAGAGTTTATTTTTAGAGAGATTAAATATTTTTGGTGGATTCATAAATTAGTGAGTTAATTTATGACAATGAATTTTTGGGAAAAGAGTTGGTATTTAATTATTTTTAGAAAGAGCAAGTTGTTTAGTTTTATTTCTTTGAGAAATAAAATGGTTTTGAAAGAGGACAAGAAAGAAGTGGGATTTTTGGATGAGAAATATAATTTTATTTGGGTGAATTGGAAAATAGTATTTTTGGGGAAGTTGGTATATTGAGATGTATGATTTTATGTGGGAAAAGTTTCTAGAGGAAACAATTTATTTTAGAGAGATGAAATATTTCATTGCATGATTTTATGTGAGAAATGTATGTTTGGAAGAATATGATTTTTAGAGAAAATCATGGATTATTGCATGAGCATTATTTTGAGCATGTGACACCGAGCACGTACGCGATACGTTTTGTCACCGGACGCGAAATCGAATATCGGTTAATGAGAAAATAGAGATGTGTTTGAAAAATAAGTTTTGAAATGAGAAATGAAATTTTTGTGAAATGAAATGAGATTTTCGTGAAATGAGATGAGATGTGTTGTTTGGTTGCCACCTCAAATTCGCGGAGAGAATTTGGAGGAATGGTATTGATTGCGGTAGTGCAGCGAAAGCGCCACCTCCAGTTCGCGGAGAGAACTAGGACGTTGGGCTAAGCTTGTACAACACACGGTGAACGAACTTGCAAACAGGCTGTTAAGTTCGGTGATGCAAGACGGCCGGGACTGTGTCGTGTGAGTCACGGGGTGGTCGGACCGTGCAAACAGGCTGTTAAGTTCGGTGATGCACGATAACCGAAACCTCGAGCGGAAAGGTTGGTATCCGTCAGCTGAAAGGAGGCGTAAACGGACCAATAACTTTCGGAGTGATGGGAGCATTGGCAGATATTGAAATTTGATTAAATTGCCGCGAGAGGCACCGATTTGAGATTTATGATTGATTATGAGAAAATGGTTGATTTTTGAGAAAACGGATTTATAATGAGTTAAGTTTGAGAAACCGAACGAGAAATTGTTTTGACGAATTGACATGTGACACAGTTCGAGACACTGTTACGAGATAATGTTATCTGCGCATGTTTACTCTGATCCGCATTGACACGCATGATTTATTGCATGATTTACTGTTCATAAGTTGTTTATGCTGTTTATGAGCTTATTGTTCTAGAATCGCTACTTAGACGTGTAGCTTAGTGAATTACTGGGCTTTGCTCACGGTGTTGCATTCGTGTAACCCTGGCATAATACCATGATGTTGTCTGTGCGACTCGGACGTATTATGTCAGATTATCTGAATGGACAGGAACAGTACTGTGGAGACCAGTCCTATGGAACTGGAGGTGCTGCCGGAGTGGGGAATGACCCGGCGCAGGGATAGACGAAGACCTAGAACCACCCCGGTTATTATTTATATAGTGTTGGCAGACATTATTATTTGTATTAAAGTTTGGGATTAAACTTTATTTTGGTCTGTAATAACATTTAACGTGCCCAAATTTTGGGGGCGTTACAGCTACAATATCAATTATCCACCATTTGATGCATTACAGAAACACTACGTTGAAATACATTCAACAAACGACAAAAACAATCTAGTACAATTTGAAATACGGCCTTTCAAAATCTTCTTCTATGAACACGGCCTTTGTGCCCATAGGGTGAACACTGCCCAAAAAATGTTCCTTAAGTCGTGAATTTGAAAGAAAGAAAAGACGAGGCTCTCTTCACCCTGTGATGGAGCACAGTCTCCCTTTAATATCTTTCTCATAAAAGGTGGCTAGAACTTCTTTTGTAACGAAGACAAAAGAAACATAGAGGACTCCACAAAGTCTTGTTCACTCTCTTGATGATATGACATGGACAACAACCTCTCTCTAGCCATCCGGGAATTCTAGATGAACGCACATTGAGAGGAAGGAGAACTACCAAAGAATCAATGAAACTGTGTAAAAAAAAGGCAGAACGACGACCAAAATAGAGCTTATCCTGCTTGGCTTTTAGATGCGTGGACAAAAGATTGGTTGACGCCTTTATATAGATCTTGGGGGTGTAAGAAATTGGAGTCAGTGTGTAACATACTATTTCCTTCATTTATTACTATATATGGTGTGAATATGTTTACTTTACGAAAACCAATTACTCCAATTACTATGGTGTGAAATAATCAAATTAACTATTTTTATTTGATTGTATTACCAAATATCCCGTGGTAATATTTTAACGAAACTATTATATCCTTCTCAGGTACAATATGCTCAGGTAGAAAGCAAATGAATTTTATTCTATCTATTGATCATCTATTTTCAGAATAAAATTTATACCACACTAAGGAGTAACATTATTTACTAGCAAAATAATCAAGAAGACGAAGATTACGCAATTATTCTTTTCACAATCACCAAAAAAGGCACACTTTGCTAGTGCAGATTCATTTATTTTTCACAATCACCAGAACAGATTCCCGTTACTCAACATTCTTTACTACCGAAACCGTTACACTCAAAACGTTACGTTTTGCGAAACCGTTATTTAAAACCTTGGTCGTAATCCATTCCCCACCTCCCTCGAAGACCTCCATCTCTCTCTCCTTCCTTGATCTCATTCCCACCTGTCTCTCTCTTCTTCCCCACCCTCCCTTCCTCCACTCTATTCGGCCCTCTATTCCATGTAGGCATAAATGAACCACAGACTTTTTTAGTCCACCATCTTTTTTTTTGATTGGGTTCAGTCAACTATCTAACTAGCAACATTTTTTTTTTTTTTTCAAATTCGGAAGTCAAGTTTAGAAAAAACGAAATTCACAATGCAGCAAAAGCTAGTATTCTAATAATGATCACAGAATAATGAACAAGTACTAATTATACTCTTCACATACTCTGTTGTTTGTTGGAACTCTCACCTTGACATAGTAAGAGTGAGGAAGGGCTTTGTATGTGAAGTTGAACCATGAGTTCATCAGACAATGAAGGTGAAGAAGATGGAGAGGAAGAGGAAGGTGAAATCAGTCAAAATCCAAAAACCCTTGTCTTTTGGACCATTGTTTCAGTGATTTCAAAAGGGTTTGTTTGACTTGTCAACCGTCGATCATCAGATTTCGCCTTTCCTTTTCTCTATGGGGGAGCTTTATATTGTTTTTTCATCACTGAATCATTTATCCGCACCAGTCCAAAAAGGGAAAACCGCTCTCTCTACAGATATGGATAATTTGATCTGACTGATCTATACACACTAATATGATTTGCTAGTCCGTTGATCTGAGCTTATCATTCATGGATCATTTAGCTGCAGAACATCTTTAACGATATTCTAGCATGTTTATGTTAACCCATATGTTAGGCAAAATGAATTGGTTTCGGAATCAGGACTGATGTATCCAATTGTTAATTTCTACTAAACTTCCTTGATTGGTATTCTGCAAAACATGTCCTCCATTGTAGTTTTTCAGTTAAATTTCTAGCAAATTTCCTTGATTTTCTAAAGTTTCACTCCTCAATTGTACGAGGTCACTTGAAGACCATTAATCCGGGTCCAGGACCCTGTAGTGCCCAAAGCACTATAGGGTTGTAGTCCCCCAATCACAGCCATCTATTTGCCAATCAACAGCCCGGATTATTCTATAAGTAAATACTTATCTATACGTGAAGATAGCGTGAAAATAATCCAGACCGTAGATTGTCAAATAGACGGCTGTGATTGGGGGACTACAATCCTTTAGTGATTTGGGGGACTACAGGGTCCCCGGATCCCACTCATATGCCTTCAGCTCATGCAATGTACACACAAACAATTCAATATATATATAGTACTATTCAATTTTCAAATGTTCTACCACCAATGACTTGAGAATTTGGTAAGTTTTGAATTGAAATTTCAATGGCAAATAGGCAGAAGACAATGAGGCCATGAGCTACATTTCACCCGTATATAATGAAAAAATCTCCAGACCAAATGACAAAATCCTAAACTTTGTTCTAATTGCTAGCTAAAATCAGCAAAGCAAAAGCTTAAGTTTGTTGGAAATTTTCGGAATTTCGGATGAACATAACCGGGGCATTCGGAGGGTCTCTCAATGCACCTGAAAGGTCACTCCGAGTTCAACGTTACTGGACATTAACGGAGTTATTACACGCGGCTGGTTAATGCCATGATCACCCCATATTATGTTATCGGGTTTATGGCATGATGTCAATTTGGTATTGATAGTGGCAGTTTCGTTATTCATTGCTGCCTATATGTTTTTGCAATCGTATTGGGAAAAACACCAGATTCTCAGATTCCTATCACTACATCATGAATTCGATTTTTGTAATAGAGAGACAGATAAAGTTCAGCTCAATAAGGCGTTTATCGGAGGTGTTCCGATGTTCGTGGTTCAACCGTTTTATCCTAGGAGACAGGCGTCGATTGACCTACAACACCCATGATAGGCGGCGAATCTAATTTAAGGAGACCGTGGTTTTTTTTTTTTTTTTTTCAAATTCGATTTATTTTTCATGTAATTTATATTTCCGTTTATGATATCAATGGAATGATCTTTGAAATTCTGTGCTGTTGTAAATCTGAGCGGAGAAGTGGGTACAATTTCAGGGGCTCTTGGATAAAATATGTGTCGTAATTTTGGAATGATGTTCTTTGAAATTCTGTGCTGGATGGGCGGCCCAGATTTCATCTTGTAAATTTGAGCAAAGGAGAAGTGGGTCCGACAATTTCAGGGGCTCTTGGGATAAAATTTGTGTCCTAATTTTGGAACCCAATTGATTTGCATTCTGCGGATATTGCGTTACGCGAAGCTGACTACTACTGATGAACTCAATCAGCCCATTAACGTTCCCAAAAAACGTGGCAACTAGTGATAGTGTAGTAATTTTACATGTCTACATATTCTCCATCGGACTTTTTTTTTGTCAAACGATAGGATTAGATTTTATTAATAATACAAAAAGATAATGACATCAGATCGGGCATCCATCTCCCTGTAGGGAAGGTAAAAGCCACAAAGGAGGGTTGAATTCCCCAGTACAACTTGTCGGGCAACACTATGAGCGACTTTATTGCCACTGCTTCTCACAAAATTCACCTTGACTTCCTCCAACCCCTCCATGGACTGAAGGACGTCCGTCACGATAACACCAATAGTCCGATGCTCCTCCTTGCAATGTTGCAACATTTGCAATAGTTGTTGACAATCATCCTCCACCACTATTCTTCCTATCCCAAGCTCCTGCGCCAAAATGATACTTTCCCTCAACGCCAATGCCTCATCCACAAGCGGGTCCGTAATATACTGCCTATGAATAGCTCTTGCCGCAATAAATTTCCCTCTCCAATCTCGAACAACCATTCCCAACCCACAACGCTTGCTTTGTCCATCAATACCCCCATCAAAATTAACTTTGAACCATCTAGCACGTGGGCAATGCCAACCGCCCGTCTCATGTACAAATGTGAGCGAGTCTAAAAAATGTTGATTTGATTTTATGCCAAAAAGCTTGTGCATTGGCAAAGCCTGTTTCTATTTGACACTGTTTTTTTTGGTTGTGTCAACTTAATTTTGAAATTTTAGCCCATAGACCGAGCCAAAATGGGCTAAAATTTGGGGTTCTGACTAGCCGGCGGCCCACTTTTGTGGGTCTTCTCCCATCCAAACCCACTGCATGTCAATCTCTATTCATTGAAGCCCTTCTCACGCGCATCAAACTTCTTTCTCTCTCTACTGTCACGCGTGATCATTACTCTCTCTTTCTCTTTTTTTTCTTGCTCTTCTCCACGTTTTGGCTCTCATGTGCAGGTGTAGTAATGCTTTTTATAATAAATACTCTCTCTCTCTCTCTCTCTCTCTCTCTCTCTCTCTCTCTCTTACAATACTTGAGAAATGTGCACTGAAAGTTAGTACTTCAAACATTTTTGATTTATGAATTTTAAAATAAAATAACTTTTATTATTCACATTCATTTTTTATAAAAAAAAAATTATATTTGAAATCTACTCGATGAGATCTTAGAAACAAGATCTATTTTGAATATAAAATTGTGTACATGTAAAAAAAAATATTTTATACTCATTAATTAAGAATTCACAATTATTCTAAAAATTCACACTCTCCCAAATGAAAGAATTTCACACCTCTAAAATTGTAGAATTCACACATTATAAGTCACTCTCCAAAATACTCAATTCACATCCCTCGAATACAGAATTCACACCGCTCGGATGCAAGGTCTATCACAAGGCCGCCTCCCACAATGGCAAGGTCTATCACAAGGCCCTTTGAAGGGTCTTACATGGGAAGCTCAAAATCAAGGTTTTCCTTCTTGGTCTCAGGAACAAGTTCCAAAAGGGCACTACTTTTTGCCTTCGGGGAAAAATTCTTCCCCAATTTCAAATTAGGTTTCTTGGGGACAAACTTAAATTCATGGTTGTGAGGCTTTGAAGGGCTCAAACTGCTGGTTTTTTCTACAAACCCATGAAGTGGGTGAAGAAACTCAAGTTTGTTATGAATCTTGAGCAAAGTATCCATGAAATTTCAACAGTAAAGGTCAATTATATAAAGAAAATCCCAACTGGGTCGAACAAAATCCCTTGAAACAGAATCAGGTTTCCAAGGATTTTCCAAGCTTCTCCTAAGCTCCACAGAAACCCTTTAATACTCCACAGAATTAGGATGTACCGAATCGACAAACACATCCTCTCCTAAGCTCACATTCACACCTCTCTCCTAAGCTAGTACTGCCACTAACCAGCCCAAGTTTTGTTGAGGTTCTTTCTAATAGATTGGTGCAAACCCCATGTTAGTGGGTGTAAATCTGGTTGAATACTGTCCAAAACCTCTCTCTCTCTCTCTCTCTCTCTCTCTCTCTAATTAATATGGCATCGAATGGGGAGGGGTCGGAGGGTAGACAAGAAATTTGACGTTTTTACCCTTGGTTTTGGGGCCATGATCACCCGGAATGTGAACACAATTCATTTTCCATCCATGAAACTTATTGTTGTTAAAAAAAGGACCACATGCACTTCAAATAAGTAGTTTATGGACTATATAAAGGATTTTGAAATTCAGGGACGAAGTAAAGAAATGGGTGATAGTTTAAGGAAAGTTTTGAAAAAAAACTCATTTCTATATATAATTTGGCAAGTATAAGAGGCCCTGAAGTTTGGCATGGAACAAATGTGGTGAAGGATTTAACAAAAGGCTACATGCTTAAGATTCATTTAGTGATATGAAAATTTGAACAATAAAGAGACTCTAGTTTGTGACACTTTTACAGCGGTCTGCACCCTTGTGGCCTTGCATATAACAAAACAAGTTAGGTGTTGTGTGATATAACAAAACAAGTTATAAAACGCCGTTTTTTGTTGCATTTAGCGTTTATGCAATTCAATCAAAGACCTTGGATCGGATTGAGTCAGGGTTGGAAAAACTCCCCTTGGACTTTTTGTCCTAAACCCTTTTCCAAAGTGCCTAAACCCAATACTCATAAACCCAAGTGCCTAAAACCACTACATCCAAGAGTTGAACAAATTGGTAACATTCAAATCCCCTTCAAATTTTAGAAAAATCCAAAAATTGAACCTCAAAATTAACTTCCAAATGGTGATTATTTTATGAGGACCATATACGTATTAAAGAAATATCCATTCAAAACTACGTACTATACCTTATTTTTTACTCAAATTTGAGTGAAAATGCACAAAAGCTCCATTTGAGATTCTAGTTTGTGACACTTTAACCACCGTATTCCGCCGCCTCGCACCCTTGTGGCCTTGCATATAACAAAACAAGTCATGTTCTTTTTTTGCCTTTTTTTTTTTGTTACATTTAGCGTTTTTGCAATTCAATCCGTGGATAATACCGGGATCGGATCGTGAGTCATGGGTTGGTTCGGAACCAAACCGTAGGACTTTTTGTCCGGATACCGATTGTTTTTCCTTTTAATCGTGACTCGTTGTTCGGTCCTCGGTTCATACTCATTCGACTAATCCGACCGTTGACAGCCCTGCATCCAAGAGTTGAACAAAATGGTAACATTCAACTTCGTTTCAAACTTTTAGGATAAAATCGAAACAAAAAATGTTACAAGGAAAAAATTGAAATGGTGATTATTTTATGAGGACCATATACGTATTAATCTTTGGCTAAAAAAACCATTTTGGTTTATTTTTCGTCTTTATTCACAAAACTTTAAGTTTGAAAACAATAATTTTATACAAATGGATTTCTCTCGGACAAAACACTGGATAAAAACCACTTTTTCATGCTAATTGTGTTCGATGAAACTAAAAATCCGATCAAAAAAAAAAAACTTTGAATAAGACGAAACAAAAAAAAACAAAAAAAAAAAAGCACGGTGCTGTGCATGGGGATGTTTTTTTCCTTTTTTACCCAAATTTGGGTTTGGGTTTGAAGCCAATATCCATTCTACTATGGAAAGGCGACCCTTGTAACTATAAAACCTCCCAACACCTCGCAGTGCCACTTATTTGTCATTCATATCATCATTCGGCCTCCGCGAGCAGCAAGTTAGGGTTTCGAATCTACGCTATTGTTCACAATCTCTCTCTGTACATCTGAACCTTTTTCCTCTGTTCAACGTACATATAATTGCAAGGAGAAGTTGAACGCATTGTCCGTACACCAATGGCTTCTGATTCCAAAAAAGATGAGACTAGTTTGAAGAAGCTAGAGGAAATCTCGCTAGTCTCAAAAATTCTTACGGAAATCGAGTCCCATCTACGGATTAGTGACAAGGTTTTGGCCGAATTCGTTGCCGATATTGGGAAAGAGAGCGAGACACTAGAGGAATTTGTTTCGCAGTTAAAGAAAGATGGGGCAGGCGAATTGTTTTCCGATTACTTATTTCGAACTCTTTTCACTATAAGTCATGCGATTTCCCCCCCAAAACCTAGAACAAATTTTAATAAGAAATCGAGTAAGAAGCCTCGTTTTCCTGCTCTGGCGATTAAGGGTAGTAGAGGAAGGAATCAATTGGGTGAGGCAGAATTACATCAGGTGTATAAGGGAAGGGTATCGAGAGTGATGGACACAGGTTGCTTTGTTCAGCTCAATCATATTACGGGCAAAGAGGGTTGGTCCATGTTTCGCAGATGGCAACTCGAAGGATTGCCAATGCCAAGGATGTTGTGAAACACGGTCAGGAGGTTTATGTGAAAGTCATCTCTATTCCTGGCCAGAAGCTGAGTCTGTCGATGCGGGATGTTGATCAGAATACTGGTAAAGATTTGCATCCGTTGAGTAAGAGATCGAATGATGATGCTTTTCGGTCTAACCCTTCAGAAAGAGCAAACAATGGAGGGCCTTTGACTAGGACAGGTCTTTCGGGGATCAGAATTGCTGATAAGGACGATGTGGTCCCATCGAGCAGGCCTCTGAAGAGGATGAGTTCACCGGAGAAATGGGAAGCTAAGCAGCTGATTGCTGCGGGTGTTCTGGATGGTAGGGAGAATCCAATGTACGATGAAGAAACCGAAGAGATTCTCTATCAAGAAGAGGGTGCTGAGGAAGAACTTGAAATCGAGCTAAATGAGGACGAGCCGGCCTTTTTACGAGGACAAAGCCGGTACTCAATGGACTTGTCGCCAGTAAAGATTTTCAAGAATCCTGAAGGTTCCTTGAGTCGGGCAGCAGCCCTTCAGTCTGCTCTGATAAAGGAGCGGAGAGAAGTAAGAGAACAACAGCAGAGGACGATGCTCGACTCTATACCGAAAGATCTAAATCGACCTTGGGAAGACCCAATGCCAGAGACAGGTGAGAGGCATCTTGCGCAGGAGCTTCGGGGAGTTGGGCTATCCGCTTATGACATGCCTGAGTGGAAAAAGGATGCTTTTGGTAAAGCCTTGACTTTCGGTCAAAGATCAAAGTTTTCTATACAGGACCAGAGGCAGGGTTTGCCAATATACAAATTGAAGAATGAGTTGATTCAGGCTGTGCATGATAATCAGGTAATGGTTGTAATTGGGGAGACGGGGTCGGGTAAAACAACACAGGTGACACAGTATCTTGCCGAAGCAGGTTACACTACAGGGGGTAAAATTGGGTGTACTCAACCCCGTAGAGTGGCTGCTATGTCAGTGGCCAAGAGGGTTGCTGAAGAGTTTGGATGCCGATTGGGAGAGGAAGTTGGGTATGCTATTCGTTTTGAGGATTGTACTGGACCGGACACACTGATAAAATACATGACAGATGGTATGCTTCTCAGAGAGATTTTAATTGATGGGAATTTGACTCAGTATTCAGTTGTAATGCTTGATGAGGCTCACGAGAGGACAATCCATACTGATGTCCTTTTCGGGCTGTTGAAGCAACTTGTGAAGAGGAGACCAGACCTCCGTTTGATCATCACTTCTGCCACGTTAGATGCAGAGAAGTTTTCCAGTTATTTCTTTGACTGCAATATCTTTACTATACCTGGTAGAACTTATCCTGTGGAGGTACTGTACACGAAACAGCCAGAAAGTGATTACCTAGATGCAGCTCTAATCACTGTTATGCAAATCCATTTGACGGAACCTGAGGGTGATATCCTTGTCTTCTTGACTGGTCAGGAGGAGATTGATCATGCATGCCAATGCCTTTATGAGAGGATGAAAGGTTTAGGCAAAAATGTTCCGGAATTACTTATTTTACCGGTCTACAGTGCGCTCCTAGTGAAATGCAATCCAGGATATTTGAGCCTGCTCCTCCTGGGAAGAGGAAAGTGGTCGTGGCAACCAATATTGCAGAAGCATCATTGACCATTGATGGTATATTTTACGTGATTGACCCTGGATTTGCAAAGCAAAATGTTTACAATCCCAAGCAAGGGCTTGATTCATTGGTCATAACTCCCATTTCACAAGCTTCAGCTAAACAGAGAGCAGGGCGAGCTGGACGAACGGGGCCTGGAAAATGTTATCGCCTGTACACAGAGAGTGCGTTTCACAATGAGATGTCCCCCACCTCAATGCCAGAAATCCAAAGGATAAATCTGGGAATGACAGCACTAACTTTGAAAGCCATGGGGATAAATGATCTTCTTTCGTTTGATTTCCTGGACCCTCCTTCTTCACAAGCTCTCAATTCTGCAATGAAACAGCTGTACAGTCTAGGAGCTCTGGACGAGGAGGGGCTTCTGACCAAATTGGGTAGGAAAATGGCAGAATTTCCTTTGGACCCACCGCTGTCTAAGATGCTGCTTGCTAGTGTAGATATTGGATGTAGTGATGAGATATTAACAATTATCGCCATGATTCAGACCGGCAATATCTTCTATAGGCCTAGGGAGAAGCAAGCTCAAGCAGATCAAAAAAGAGCCAAGTTTTTCCAGCCTGAAGGAGACCATTTGACTTTACTTGCTGTTTATGAGGCTTGGAAGGCCAAGAATTTTTCCGTTCCATGGTGTTTTGAGAACTTTGTTCAGTCTCGGTCTTTGAGGAGAGCACAGGATGTCCGGAAACAGCTTCTTACCATTATGGACAAGTATGTTCTTCTAGCTCTGGGTTGCCTTCTGCCTTAGTAGATATGTTTGTTAAGGCATTTTGCTTAATTCAATGATTTCTCATTTCTCACTTCAAACCATTTTATTTGCATATGACCTACTTTTTGTTACTTATCAAAGGAGTAATTTTTTTGTGTGTGCATCTGACCTGTTTTGAATTGCATATTTCTTTGTCGTTTTGTTGTTTTGTGTGGTTGTCTTGTCTAGCTCTGTTGCTGGTAAAAGTAAGTATAATGGAGATGAAAAAAGTAACAATCTGACTTTCCACTGTTTCATCAGTCTATTCTGTGGTTTATCACCTCATCTAAATAATGACGATATAGTTTTGTCAAAGACCTCTTTTGACACTGGTGACATTCCAATCAAGCTTTAAGTTTGCCATTGCAGATTTTTGCTATTTCAGAGTCAATTTTGACCTCGTTTCTTTATACTTGCTTATTACTATTGAGGGTTCAACCTAATATTTGGAAGGAGATGGTTTTAGTGTATGCTGCTTCTTTTGTCCTGTTTTCCCATCAGTTTGTTTACTGGAACGTCGTATACTTCAAAACCAAGTCTGTTAGACAATATACGTTATTCCTAACTAATGCTCCAGCGTATGCTTCTGACAATGCTTTTCTTCCATGTGAAGTTTTCCTTAATTAAATAGTTTTGTCAATTTAAAACTAAAGGGACATCTGATTATGGTTTTGCAACGACCAAAAATTGTCTCCAACAACATTTGTGGAAATAAAAAATGGCCGAACTCAAGGTGTGCGGAATACTGTAAGAATTGAATTATGGATTAGAATGAGGGAGTTTATTCAACTTGTGTAGATT
Organism: Vaccinium myrtillus; assembly: GCA_016920895.1. Lineage (NCBI taxonomy): Eukaryota > Viridiplantae > Streptophyta > Magnoliopsida > Ericales > Ericaceae > Vaccinium > Vaccinium myrtillus. The sequence continues at coordinate 29,518,304 of CM029270.1, forward strand.
TGAAATGGTTTGTTCGTTAAGCAAATGAGACTGAGATGTTCATACTGTTAAAAAGGCTTTTGTTTAGATTTGAAATGGTTTGTTAGTTACTAACTGATATTGTAATGCAGGTATAAATTGGATGTTGTGAGTGCTGGTAGAAATCTCATAAAGATAAGGAAAGCCATCGCCGCCAGTTTCTTCTTCCACGCAGCAAGGAAAGACCCACAAGAAGGCTACCGAACCTTGGTGGAAAACCAGCCTGTGTATATCCACCCAAGCAGTGCCCTATTTCAGCGACAACCAGATTGGGTCATCTACCACGAGTTGGTAATGACTACGAAGGAGTACATGCGAGAGGTGACAGTGGTCGATCCCAAGTGGCTTGTGGAATTGGCACCGACGTTCTTCAAAGTAGCAGATCCTTCAAAATTGAGCAAGCGGAAGTGTCAAGAACGAATTGAACCACTATACGACAGATACCATGAACCCAATTCTTGGCGTTTGAGTAGACGACGCGCTTAATGTTCTGGTTACATGTGTTATGTTTGTGGGTTGGCTGCAGTTTGCTCTTTTTTCTGTATTTCACCGCTAGCGTCGAAATACAGAAAAAAGAGCGATGGTTGTGCTGCTTACCTTATGTGGGAAGCCGTGGAGGGCAGTGGTGGTGGGGGGAAGGAAATTGACAGCTGAGATTAGTGGGCTTGTGATGAAGATCTTGATTAAGGAAGGGCTTGCCACTGTTTGTGCCATTTTGGGTTATTTTGGTCTTGTTAGGAGTAGCAGAGAAGATGTTGGCCTGTTGGGACTTCTTAGATTTGTTTTGGAATTTTATTGATAGTTTTTGGTTAAGTAAACGGTAGTTACTGCTAATGGCTACTCATGCTTGATGCAAAGAGGTGGAGGTTTCCTCAATTTCAAGGGTGCTTTTATGCACCTTCATGTCTGATTACCTTATGTGGGTGCCGTTGAGGTTCAGAATGCATGTGGTCATTTTTGAAATCATGAGATATGGTTCGATTCAGATTCACGGTTCACGAATTTTTTCTGACAGCCCTACTTGGACTGTAAATGCATATGTTGATAACTGATGGATGAGGCACGCTCCCCCATCTTCATTGCACTAAGAGATGTTCAAAAAATTTTAAAATTTCGTCTACCGACTTTGGTAGAATTTCGTCAACCTACTTTGGTAGTATTCAGGATTTCATTTTGGCATCTAAACTTTAACCCAAGTGTCCCAAGTGTCCCATGAACTAGTCCTCATTCAACTAAATACATGTACTTGTAAAAGTCCCAGAAATCTGGTTGAATAATGTCCAAAACCTCTCTCTCTCTCTCTCTCTCTCTCTCTCTCTCTCTCTCTCTCTCTCTCTCTCTCTCTCTCTCTCTCTCTCTCTCTCTCTCTCTCTCTCTCTCTCTCGGAGATGGCATCGAATGGGGAGGGGCCGGAGGGCAGACAAGAAATTTGACGTTTTTACCCTTGGTTTTGGGCCCATGATCACCCGTCAGGGGCGGATGTACATTGGGGCTGGGGTGGGCCCTGGCCCCCGCACTTGAAAAAAAAAAAAAAAAAAAGTGTAACGAACAATATAATAAATATATAGCGGGGAAAAACTTGTCGAGAAATGAGCTTTGGCTCAATGGTTAGATTGCCCTTGCTCCACGCTCCCCACCCTGGGATCAATTCTCCTAAGGTGCAGTTTTCTGTACTTTTTATTGCAACTAGAGTAATACTTCTCTCTCTCTCTCAAGGATTCTAAATTTTTTTTATTAAATGGAGAGAAACATGAAATCTTTGGACATTAAATTTTTTCTCAAAGTTTTGCATTTTACTATATGTTTCTTTACTTTTTATTGCAACTAGTGTAATACTTCTCTCTCTCTCTCTCAAGGATTCTAAATTTTTTTTATTAAATGGAGAGAAACATGAAACCTTTGGACATTAAATTTTTTCTCAAAGTTTTGCATTTTACTATATGTTTCTTTACGGACTATGGTAGGAATTAATGTACAATCAAAATTAAATCACAAACATGTCGATTTACATATTTATATGAATAAAGCACGGTTACTCATTTTTTTATATGTAATTATATGACTTCCTAGTAATTTTTTTCTTCATATTTTTCCATACAACATGTAATTAGTTTTTCCTTGAATGGAGCCACCCCATGGCCGAATCTGGGCTCTGTCCTTGTTTTCCAGTGTCTCAAATTATCAATGTTTACATTGCCTTCAAGCTTGCAATTGCAAAGCTAATTTGACTATTGTTATATATGGACAAAGGTTAGTCCTCTATTCGTAATGCCACCTATGAGAGGGAGCTCCTTCGTCGTAGGCATCAACGGAGCTATCACCCGTGATGTGAACACAATTCATTTTCTGTCCATGAAACTAATTGTTGTTAAAAAAAAAAGGACCACATGTCCACATGCACTTCAAGTAAGTAGTTCAGGGACTACATAAAGGATTTTGAAAGTTTAGGGACGAAGTAAAGAAATTGGTGATAGTTTAAGGGATTTTTGATTTAAAATAGGACTTTGTGTGGGCCTTTAAAAGACATCATATGTGGACTCTTGTAATAGCAACTGCAATAGGATTACATGGGAGAGGGGGGAATGAGACTCAATCCCAGGATGTAGTATGAGACATCTAAGAGCTCTACCGCATGTGCTAGCCACCACTTGCATCTTCAACCCCCTTAGTCAGGTTAATCTTAGCATTATCCACAGTGTGGAGGATTCCTTATGCAGATTCTGTTCAACTCACAGTGAAACCTTAGACCATCTATTTCTGCACCGTGTGCCAGTTTGGATTTTGTGGTCCAGCTAGGGATGGCAATTTCCCCTACTCAGTGGATATCCGCCCCGCTCTGCCTATATAGTTTGTGATGAAATATCCTTTATTGTTTGATTATAAATTAAAAACAAATGCTACTGCGTGGTTCATTTCCTATAGTAAGATTATTCATTTTCTATTTTCCATTTATGAAAGTAAGATCGAAAATTCATACAAGGGAATTAAAAAATTAGCACTGTTTCCTGGTAAAAAGGGAAATGCGAGTATTGCAAATTTACGCCTCATGAGGTCAATTTTCTATGCTCTATTGTACAAACACATTATACTCCCTCCGTCCCTTTTTAAGTGTTGACATTTCCATTTTGGGCTGTCCCTTAATAAGTGTGTGTTTTGAAAAGTTAATGGGTAAAAGTTTGTAGAATTATCATTTTGCCCTTTTGAAAAGTTAGTGGGTAAAAAGTTAATGGGTAAGGGTGAAGGATAATTTTGGAAAGTAGGAGTAAAAGTTGATGTGGAAAGTGAAAAAGTTGATGTGAAAGGTGTAATGATGATGTTTTTTTAATAAGTTGGATTTACGAAGCAACACATTTAAAAAGGGACGGAGGGAGTATGTTTTTCCTTTATGAAATATAGAACTCGTGCACACGCGATGCCTGTACAAGTCAAATTACATTAGATGCAATTTCTACATTTAATCAGGAGTGCACATAATTATTTTTAACAAAATGACATTGGGCATTCTTTTTTTCCATTCAACAGCCGATTCCCGTTGTACAACGTTCGGTACTACCGAAACCGTTACACATTTAAAACCTTGGTCCATTAATCCATTCCCCACCCCCTCACAAACCCTGTCTATTTGGCCCTGCATCTGGGTATAAATGGAACCACTGACTTTTTCAGTCCACCATCTTTTCTTTGAGGGTGATTCTATCCGCAACCCTTCATTTACTCCATGTAACCCACAAAAAACTCCTCCACATTTTCATTATTGTGTGAAGACCAAAATGCCCCCAAACTCATCTTCTTCTTCACTTCACTCCACCGCCACCCCCACCCCTCTTCCACCTGTTAACTTCTTCTTCTTCTCACTCTCAATGGAGAATGAAGGAGTAGACATCGAATCAATGATGGGTTCCCATTTGAAGATTCGAACACCAAGAACAAATCTGAAAAATGGCGTTTTTTTTTCGACATTCATACCCCGAAATATGTAAACTTTTTCAACATATAGATGTTGAAACTTTTCACTTAACCGAAATTATGCAAGACAAAGTTCAGTAATAAATTGTCGACTTAAGTTACTTTTTTCATCATCATAATATTGAATTCTACGCATTACAACAACATTTGCATTCCGAAAACGACACCTGAGAAATTCACATGTTTGATTTCACAAATTTCGACATTAAGAAGCTGAAAATATGGTTATATTTCGACATGTTATTGCCGAAAACAACAATATTTTATCCACATGTATCTAGTTCGACATTCGAAAGTTGAAAATAGACATAAATTTTGACATGAGGATGTCGAACATAGACAAGGTCTAAATTTTGAAAATTCATCCTTCAATATAAATCGACATGTGGTTGTCGAAAATGAGTGTGTACTTCGACATTTAAAGTATGAAAACTGGTCGCGAGGGTAGTTTGGGTAGTTTAGGTGTGTTTTGTGGGTTGTATGGAGTAAATTGGTTTTGGGGTTTTTTGGGTGTGGGTTACATGGAGAAAATGGGTTACATGGAGTAAATGTAGGGTTGCGGATAGAATCACACCCTTCTTTGATTGGGTTCAGTCTACGAGCTAACTAGCAAGATTTTTTATTTTACCAAAAATGAAGTCTAGTATTTTTTTATTTTACCAAAAATGAAGTCTAGTATAAGTATGTATGTGTGTGTATATGTGTGTGTGTATATGTGTGTGTGTATATATGTGTGTGTCTATATATATACACACACACACATACATATCAGAATGCAGCAGTACTAGTATTACTCTCCACAAATTTTGTTGCTTGTTGGAACTCTCACTTTGACATAGAAAGAGTGAGGAAGGGTTTTGTACGTGAAGCTGAACCATGAGGTCATCAGAGGCTTATTTACTTTTTTGGTCCCCAAAATATTGTCCACGTCTCATTGTCATCCCCAAAGTATCAGCTGCTGACATTTAGTCCCTAACGTTTCAATTTTGTACCAATTAAGTCCTTAATGGTAACTCTGTTAGCCCCATCCGTTCGAACGAGGGGTGTTTTAGGTTTTTTGTCTTGTTCTCTCTCTCTCTCTCTTAAACATTTTTGGGAAAATATTTTTTTTTTAAATTTCAAAAAAAGTTTCTTCCTAAAAAAAGTATTTTTTAGAAAACATTTTTAGAGAGCATATTTTTTCAAAAAATATTAAATATCCCTACTATATATAAAGTGTTGGTTTGATTTGGTACGACAATGGCTTTGCAATTTTTTTTGGATAGGAAGAGGATGGAGCCAATCTATATAGGGTGATTCTATTTTGTCACCCCTTTTTTTCTCCATGCAACCCATTAAAATCTCCTCAATTTTTATTAATGTGTAAAGACTAAAATGACCCTAAAAAAATCAACACCCCAAAATCAAGCCTTCTTTTCCCCGTTCATCCATGGCTGCCACCCATCGCCACCACCTATCACCATCACTACCACCCATCGCCACCAGCCATACCCCACCTCCATCTACCTCTCAGGTGCGAAAACCTTCATCCAGCCACTGTCATCGCCATCTCCTTCCACCTCCTTCGTTCAAAAAAATTTGGCCCAGAAATCTCGACATTTCAGGTTCGAAAACCGACCATTTTTCGACATTTTCAAACCGAAACAAAATAACGTAGTGGTCTTAAACAATTTCAGTAATTTAAAACCATAAATATTATCTTATTTTGACAACCAAATGTCGAAATTTGTACAAATTTTTGGTATCTGGATGTCGTTACTATATATTTAGCCCATAGACAAAAGTTCGGTAAGTGTAAGTCGAATTTGTGTCAATTTTTCGACATTTACAAGCTAGAAAAAAAATAGATTTTCGACATCGTGCTGTAAAAAATAGACAAGAAATATATGTAAAGTCCATGTATTCGACATATGGTTGTTGAAAATGGATACGTATTTCAACATTTAAAGTATGAAAACTGATCGCATTTTGGATTTTAATTTGCAGACAACGGAGAGAGAGAGAGAGAGAGAGAGAGAGAGAGAGAGAGAGAGAGAGAGAGAGAGAGAGAGAGGGGAGGGAGGAGAGGAGAGGAGTGGATGGTGGTGGCGATGGATGGTGGTGTTGGCTGGTGGTGGTGACAGGTGGTGGTGGCAATGGATGGTGGTGGAGCTAGTTGGTGAAGGTAATGGGTGGTGGAGAAGATTTAGGGTTTTTCTAAGGTGAAGGGTATTGTGGGAAGTTTAGGTGTATTTAGTGGGTTGTATGGAGTAAATTGGTTTGGGGAATTTCAGTTGTGGGTTGAATGAAGAAAATGGGTTGCATGGAGAAAAAAAGGGGATGCAAATAGAATCACCCTATATATATATCACGAGATGAAGATCACAGCCATGAATGGAAAACCCAGAACATTACTAAACGGAGAGGAAGAGGATGGAGCACCAAGCCCAGTACACAGATTGACGCTACTAAACAACGCGAAATCAGACCCAGATTGATGCTACTGAGCAGTAAGAAATTGACTCGATTGAGTGCGGGCTCAAACCTAGTACGAAATCGACACTACTGTTGATCGACGCTTCAGATCGCGGCCTCAAAGGAAGGAAGAATTGAGGAGAGGGAGAAAATGGAGAGGAAGAGGATGGCGGGGGGCAGCCGACGACCATGGCTGCCGCCCTAAGGTTTTTTTTTTTTTTTTTGTGGGATGAAGTGAGGAGAAGGAGAAAAAGGAGAGGAAGAAGCCGATTTTAAAAATAAAAAAAAAAGGAGAGGAAGAGGATGGCGGGGGACAGCCGGCAACCATGGCTGCCGCCCAAAGGTTTTTCTTTTTTTTTTTTCCTCTGATTTTCTTTGAAAGAAATTTGGAGTGGACGAAATGATGAAGATGCCCCGCATTTTAAAAGATGGGGCTAACGGAGTTAGCATTGAGGACTTGATTGGTACAAAATTGAAACATTAGGGACTAAATGTTAGTAGTTCATACTTTGGGGACGATAATGAGACGCGAGCAATACTTTAGAACCAAAAAGGTAAATAAGCCGTCATCAGACAATGAAGGTGAAGAAGATGGAGAGTAAAAGGAAGGTGGAATCTTCAAAAAAATCCAAAAACCCTTGTTTTTGGAACATTGTTTCAGTGATTTCCCAAAGGTTTGTTCGACTTGTCAACCCTTGATCATGAGATTGCGGCTTTCCTTTTCTCTATGTGGGAGTTTTATATTGTTTTTTCATCACAGAATCATCTATGTGCAACAGTTCAAAAAGGAAAAGACGACAATCTGTACATATATGGATCATTTGATCCGATTGATCTATACGCACTAATATGATTTGCTAGATCGGTTGATCTGAGCTTATCATTCATGGATCAGTTAGATGTAGAACATCCTTTAACAATCTAACATGTTTAGGTTAACCCATATGTTAAACAAAATGAATTGGTTCAGGAATCAGGACTGATGTATCCAATTGATTAATTTCTACTAGTAAATTTCCTTGATTGGTATCCTGCAAAACATCTCCTCCATTGATATTTTTCTGTTTAATTACTAGTAAATTTCCTTCATTTTCTAAAGTTTCATTTTCTAATAACTCTGCATCTAATTGATCCATGAATGATAAGCTCAGATCAACCGATCTTGCGAATCATATCAGTGCGTACAGATCAATCGGATCAAATGATCCATATATGTATAGATAGTAGTTTTTTTCCTTTTTGAACTATTGCACATAGATGATTCTGTGATGAAAAAACAATATAAAACTCACACATACAGAAAAGGAAAGCCGCAATCTCATGATCAAAGGTTGACAAGTCGAACAAACCTTTGGTAAATCACTAAAACAACGAGGCCATGTGCTACGTTTCACCCCGTATTATGAAAAAATCCCCAGACCAGATGACAAAATCTTAAACTTTTGTTCTAATTGCAAGCTAAAACCAGCAAAGCAAAAGCTTAAATTTGTCTGAAATTTTTGGAATTTTGGATGATCGAAATGTGGGCATTCGGAGGGTCTCCCAAGGCGACTGAAAGGTTCCTCCGAGTTTAACATTATAGGACATTCGCAGAGTTATTACTTCCGGTTGGTTAATACCATCATCACCCCATGTTATGAGGTTTGTGGCAGCATATCAATTTGGTATTGATAGTAGCAATTTCGTTATTCATTGCTGACTAGCACCACAAAAATCATTCTCTTTAGTCTTTACCTATATGTTTGCTATCGTATTGTGAAAAACACACCAGTTTTTCGGATTCCTATCAGGCTATCACTACACCAGAAACCCGATTTTTTCCTGAGAGAGAAAGGCATGGTTTAGTTCGCCAAGGTGTTCATCAGAGCTGTTCCGACGTTCGTGGTTCAACTGTTTTATCTTGGGAGATAGACGTCCATTCACCTACAACACCCTCTATAGGCGGCGAAACTATTTTAAGAAGACTAGGTTTTCAGAGGACTTGGTTCGCTTTTTTTTCCTATTCGATATACTGTTCATGTAATTTGTATTTCTGTTTATGGTATCAATATAATTGTTCTTTGGAATTCTATGATATTGTAATTTTTCGCAACAAAATTTGCTTTTGCATGTTTTTTTTAAACTTTTGTTTCTACCGGTTGTGGAAATAACTTAATCTCAATCAAGAAAGATGGACCAAAGGTATTACCCTGAGAGTCCTACAAGGCAAAACAAGAGAAAAATAAACATCAAACAAAAGCTGCCAGCAGACATCAACTACCTACGTAACATAGTAGAAAACGAATTGGGGGATGTTGCTGTCCCGTGAAACCCCACCCCTCAGTATTGCTTTAGAACTAAAGTGGAGGCCCTTGCCACAAGCTGTTGATTTGTTTGTTTTGATTCTTCTGAAGCTTTAGGAGCTTGATGCCAAACTTACCAAATGTTTAAATTAAACAAGAAAATCTAGGATACATCATAGTGAATTTTGTAGCACTAACGCATTTATCTATCTCAAAAAAAAAAAAAAAAAAAGATGAAGAAAATACAAAAGTATGATCCACAAAAGAAAGAACTGCAAAATCAATTATCCACAATTTGATGCATTACAGAACACTCCATTGAAATACATTCAACAAACAACAAAAAAAATCTACTATTATTAAGGGAATAGGAACTCTAGTAGCTCCATTTTGCATGGGCGAAGAGTGTTGGAGTATGGATAGAGCAATACACTATCACCACATTTATTTGTTCCCACCTTCTCGGCTCTTCTCCGTCTCCACTCACTTGTTAAACTATATTGGTGAACTCTTTTGCTCGTGGCAACAAGTAGTATGTCCCCATTCATGACGGTACGTAAAACCGGCTATGTGAGGGTCATGGTGGAGGAGATTGCAGGAGAGCAGCACCGGTGGAGGAGATCACAGTAGAGAGAGGGCTTTTTCGAGAGGGCCTTTTCTCTTCTAGCAGCAGCGGTGGAGGAGATCGCAGGAGGGCTTTTTTGCGGTGGAGGAGAATAGGGTTTTGTCTTTTGGGAAGGAGAAGGAAATAAAGATAGAGGGAAAAGAAAAGAGTGAGGGATCGAGGGAAATAAAAGGGGATGCGCGATTTTTTCCCGGCCCGGAACAAAATATGGACCATTTCCGGGGTTTTTTAAGAAACGCGGAGAAGTAAATGTGGGGAATGCCCCTTTTTGTTCTAGTGGTAAAACCGGCTATGTGAGGGTCATAGTCCACCATCCACGTTGCTCGTGTCCGGACTTTCAAAATCCCTTTGTGCCCAAAGGGTGAACACTACCCAAAAAACGTTCCTTATGTCGTGAATTTGAAAGAAAGAAAAGACGAGGCTCTCTTCACCCTGTGATGGAGCAATCTCCCATTAATATCTTTCTCATAAAGTCTTGTTCACTCTCTTGATGATATGACATGGACAACAACCTCTCTCTAGCCATCTGGGAATTCTAGATGAACGCACATTGAGAGGAAGGAGAACTACCAAAGAATCCATGAAACTGTGTAGAAAAAAGGCAGAACGACGACCAAAATAGAGCTTATCCTGCTTGGCTTTTAGATGCGTGGACAAAAGATCGGTTGAGGCCTTTATATAGATCTTGGGGGTGTGAGAAATTGGAGTCAGTGTCTAACATACTATTTTCTTCATTTATTACTATGGTGTGAATATGTTTACTTTACGAAAACCAATTACTCCAATTGGCCTCTGTGAAATATTTGAATTAACTATTTTTATTTGATTGTATTACCAAATATCCCGTGGTAATATTTTAACGAAACTATTATATCCTTGTCAAGTACAATATGCTCAGGTAGAAAGAAAATGAATTTTATCTATTGATCATCTATTTTTAGAATAAAATTTATCACATTATATTTTACTAGCAAAATAATCAAGAAGATTACACATTTACGCTATTAGCTTAATAAACCACTTTTCACAATCACCAAAAAAGGCACACTTTGCTAGTGCAGTTTCATAGTCTCTCTCTCTCTCTCTCTCTCTCTCTCTCTCTCTCTCTCTCTCTCTCTCTCTCTGGGTCAGAATAACGAGAAGAAAATCAAGATATATATAGTATGTGATGAAATATCCTTTATTATTTGATTTTAAATTGAAAACAAAAGCTACTGCGTGGTTCAGTCATTTTCTATTTTCCATTTATAAAAGCAAGATCGGAAATTCATACAAGGGAATTAAAAAAATTTGCATTGATTCCTAGTAAAAAGGGTAATGGGAATATTGCAAATTTGTGCCATGAGGTCAATTTTTCTATGCTTCTATTGGCAAACTCAGTATATATTTTCCTTTTATAAATATAGAAGTCATGCATATGCGATGCGTGTACAAGTCAAATTACATTGGATGCAATTTATGCATTTAATTAGGAGGGCACACAATTTTTTTTTAACAAAATGCAATTGGGCACACAATCTTTCATCAATTCCACAGTTTTAAATATCAGCCGTTACGTAGCATATCGGCCATTACGTAACGGGTTTTGGGTTGTCCGATACCGTTACACCCCAGTATACTGGCGATAGTACAAATTGCGTACGTATCGGACGGTTCCCGATACGAATCAGTTTGTATTCGATTTACGCACCAGTTCAGGGCCGTTAAGGCCGATACTCGACCAATGTGGGTTATCTAAGCAATTTAAAAATATTTTTTGCCAAAAAAATGATTTTAAAAATTCTTGTTGCGTAATGTCATGTACTACCGAAACCATTACACTCAAGCCGTTACCGTTATGCATCGCGAAATCGGTTTGTATTCGATTTACACACCAGTTCAAGGCCGTTTAAGGCCGATACACCTTGATATCTCTCTCCTTCCCCCATCTCTCCCCCCACCCGTCTCTTTTCTTCCCCCATCTCCACCCCCACCACCCACCCCTTAGCTTCCTCCCTCCTTTCTATTCGGCCCTCCACTCCATCTAGGCATAAATGGAACCACAGACTTTTTCCATCCACTATCTTTTCTTTTGATTGGGTTCAGTCTACTATCTAACTAGCAAGATTTTTGGTTTTTCAAATTCAGAGTTTTGGTTGTGAAAGATAATTGGAACTTGAGCTCTTTTCTGCTCTCAGATGCAACTCGAACTAAATCACCAGTGCGGCGGATAGAAAGACAAAAGTTGTCACAAATTCAAGTCTAATGCCTAGATCGGTCCCACTTCGCTTCTTTGAGACCGTTTGCACCACTGTCAAAGGAGACAAGACTTGCTCACAGTGACGTCAAGTATGAAAAAAGAAAATCACAATCCAGCAAAAGCACTAGTATTCTAATAATGAAGTGCCTGTGTTAGAATGAACAAGTACTAATTATGCTCTTCACAAATTCTCCTGCTTGTTGTTGGAACTCTCACCTTGACATAGAATGAGTGAGGAAGGGCTTTGTAAGTCAAGATGAATTCATGAGGTCATCAGACAATGAAGGTGAAGAAGATGGAAAGGAAGAAGAAGGTGAAATCAGCACCGGTCTAAAATCCAAAAAACCCAAGTTTTTTGGACGATTATTTCAGTGATTTACCAAAGGTTTGTTTGACTTGTCAGCCGTTGATCATCAGATTTCGCCTTTCCTTTCCTCTATGTGGAAATTAGTTGGAAGCCACTCTCTCTCTCTCTCTCTGCCCTCACAAGAAGGGATAGATTGATTTGGCACCATACTCCTAAGGGTGTCTATACTGTCAAGTCTGGGTATCACTTCGCTACTCAATTAAACGCCAAACCAAATCTGAACAAGCCAGGAATGTCACTTATTCCTTGCGAGAAGCTCTGGAAGAAAATTTGGAAGTTGGATATCCCAAACAAAGTTTGTAATTTCTGGTGGAGAGTATGCAGAAACAGTCATGCTACAAAAGAGAATCTACACAAAAGGAAGTGTGCCCCTTCAAATCTCTTTCCAATATGCAATTCCAAGGTTGAATCCGTCGAACACCTCTTGTTTGACTGCTCTTGGGCCCGTGCTGTTTGGTTTGGTAGCAATTTTCTCTTTGATGGCTATATCCCCCTCTAAATTCTGCAGTTAAGTGGACTGCCCATATTATTGAATCCATGTCATCTGATGAGGCGAGTTTTGTTCTTAGTTTTGTTGCACTTACTGCTTGGCATATTTGGAAATCTAGAAATGAGTTCATCTTACGTAACACTCCAGTTGATCATTTGGATACCTTGGCAAGGTCTAACTATGCCAGGTTTGAATTTATCAATGCTTCGGTGATTACTCTAGTCCATATGGTTAACCTCCCAGTTGCAGATGGTTCTCAGTCTTGGAAGGCTCCGGACTTTTTAAGTTTTAAGGAAATTGTGACATGGCTGTCAAGCCAAATCACTCTGTGGGCATAGTGGCAGTCGTTTTAAGGGATTGGAAGGGCAATGTGGTAGACGGAAGGGCCTAGTCCTCTTGTTTTCTCCTCTCTTCAAGGAGAGCTGGATGCTATCCGGGTGACATGCTTAATGATCTCAGCTTTGGGTCTTTTGGGGTTGTGGTTGAATCTGATAACAAAGAAGCCATTCACCTCAGCGTATCCGAGTTGGTTCCCCCTTGGGAAGTGTTATCGTTGGTTCTTGACATTAGGGAGATAGCTTTAGCAAGTTGTATCTCGTTCAATTGGGTTCGAAGAGCAGCTAATGTTTTTGCCCACACTATGGCTTCTCTAGCTTTAAGATGCTCCCTCCATGTTAATTGGGTGTCCTCTCCTCCGTCTATTCTTTCTGATTCTAGTTTGTAGCCCGCCGAGCAGTTTTGCTTATAAAGAAAAAAAAAAAAACTAGTGATGGTGTAGAAATTTTATATGCCTATAGATTCTCCATTTTTTTTTAACTGTCCTACAGATTCTCCATTTTTTTTTAACTGTCCTACAGATTCTCCATTGAGACTTGATCATGTCCAAAAGTGAGTGGGTCTAAAAAATATGGACTCGGTTTTATGCCAAAAAGCTTGTGCATTGGCAAAGCCTGTTTCTGTTTGACACTGTTGTCGGGTCAACTTAATTTTGAAATTTTAGCCCATAGACCGAGCTAAAATGGGCTAAAATTTTGATGCAAAGGAATTAGATGGTCCAATAGTTGAAACCCATAAGAAGTGAATATAGAACAACGGACAATTCTTCTCCCGTGAATATACAGAAAATTTATCCAGAGAAGTAATTAGAATTTGAAATTAGTGGCTCAGATTCACTTAGGAGAGAATTTGAGCCATTAACTTCAAATTCTGGATAATTTTCTGGGTAAATTTTATGAGTACCCTGCATTTTCCATTTAAAATAGGACTCTGTGGGGGCCTATAAAAGAATATCATGTATGGACTCTCGTAACATCAACCGCAGAATATCTTCAACCCCTTAGTCAGGTTATTAACTTTTTAATTTAGCCCTTTTTAAACACACAACTAAAAGTACTATTTACATATTCGGTCATTAGGTTTAGGGTTTTCTGGATTTCAATTTGGAGACTAAAAATTTCTTTTTTAATTTGATAGTGGTGGTGGGGAAGCTAAATTTGTGCTATTGTGAGGAGGATTAGTGGTTAAACGAGAGAGGGGGAAGATGTGAGAGGGGATTTCATCAGGACTTCCATCCTTTAAAGGGAAAAAAAAAAAAACAGATTTGCGGCCTCTAGACCCTGGTTCTATTTTTGGCGGGGATACCGGAGAGAGTTAGAGAAAAATGATTTAGTGTGGTAAGGAGGGCAAGTAATGGTGAAGAGAGTCAGAGAGTTAGAAGAAAAATGATTTGGTGTGGTAAGGAGTGCAAGTAGTTGGGGCAAAGAAATACCTATACAAGGGGCAAAAATAAAATTCTAAAATACATTATACTTACCCTAGTAAAATTTTCCACTTCAGTGGGGTCAAGTGACCCAGCTTGACCCCCTCCCTCTGCCCCTAGACATCCCCATACATCATTTCCATACATCATTTTTACAATCCATTCTAAATTTTGTCCCCCATCATCATACTAAGTCTCCCATTCCTAGCAAAATGATCAAGAAGATTACGCAATTAGATTAATAAACCACTCTTCTTTTCATAATCACCAAAAAAAGGCACACTTTAATTGCTATTGCAGTTTCATATATTAGTCACTAAAAAGTGATATTGATCTCATTAAATGTAGATATATAGCCAAAAAAATAAATTTACTACATATATAAAAACGAAGTCATAAAAAAAAGGCAAAAAAACCTAACAAGATTTCGTAACTTCGTGTGATTGTCTCAAAAATAAATTAATTTATTTGATAATAAATTAAAAACAAAAGCTACTGCGTGGTTCATTTCCTATAGTAAGATTATTCATTTTCTATTTTCCATTTATAAAAGCAAGATCCCAGGTAAAAAGGGTAATGCGACTATTGCAAATTTACGCCTCTTAAAGGTCAACTTTCTATGATTCTATTGGACCAACACAATATATGTTTCCCATTTATGAATATAGAAGTCTTGCACACGCGATGCATGCGTGTATAAATCAAATTACATTAATTGGATGCAATTTGTGCATTTAATCAGGAGGGCACGCATTTTTTTTAAAACAAAATGCATTGGGGCACATAATCTTTTTTCCATTCCACAGTTTTAAATATCGACCGTTACGTAACGTATCAGCCATTACATAATGCTTTTTGGGTTCTCACACTGTTACACCCTAGTCTACTGGCGAGAGTACAAATCACATATGTATCGGACGGGTCCCGTTACATATTGGTTCGTATCTGTTTATGAACCGGTTCGAGGCCTTCATGGCCGATACTCGACCGTTACGGATTATTTAAGCAATTTAAAATTATTTTTTGCCAAAAAAAGATTTTTAAAAGTTCACGACAACTAGAATAGATTCTCGTTGCTCAACATTCTGTACTACCAAAACCGTTACATTCAAAACGTTACGCTTCGCAAAACTGTTATTTAAAACCTTGGTCGTAATCCATTCCCCACCTCCCTCGAAAACCCCCGTCTCTCTCTCCTTCCCCGATCTCATTCCCACCCGTCTCTCTCTCTCCCCCTGGTCATAAATGGAACCACAGAATTTTTCAATCCACCATCTTTTCTTTTGATTGGGTTGAATCTACCATCTAACTAGCAAAAGAATTTTTTTTTTTTTCCCAAATTCGAAAGTCAAGTATAGGAAAAAAAAATTACAATGCAGCAAAAGCACTAGTATTCTAATAATGAAGTACAGAATGAACAAGTACTAATCATACTCTTCACAAATTCTGTTATTTGTTCGAACTCTCACCTTGACATAGAAAGAGCGAGGAAGGGCTTCGTATGTGAAGTTGAACCATGACGTCATCAGACAATGAAGGTGAAGAAGATGGAGAGGAAGAGGAAGGTGAAATCAGCACCAGTCAAGATCCAAAAACCCTTATTTTTTGGACCGTTGTTTCAATGATTTACCAAAGGTTTGTTCGACTTGTCAACCGTCAATTATCAGATTTCGCCTTTCCTTTGCTCTCTGTGGGAGTTTTATTTTGTTTTTTTCATCACTAATCATTTATCTGCACTAGTCCTAAAAGGGAAAACCGACTCTCTCTACAGATATGGATCATTTGATCCGATTGATCTGTACACACTGATATGATTTGCGAGTCTGTTGATCGGAGCTTATCATTCATGCATCATTTAGCTGCAAAACATCCTTTAACGATCAAACATGTTTATGTTAACCCATATGTTAGACAAAATAAATTGGTTTCGGAATCAGGACTGATGTATCTAATTGGTAACTTCTACTAGAAATTTACTTGATTGTTTTGCAAGTACACAAAACAATTCAACATATATAGTACTATTCAATTTTCAAATGTTCTACCGCCAATGACTTGAGAATTTGGTAAGTTACGAATTGAAATTTCAATTGCAAATAGGCAGAAGACAATCTACATTTCACCCGTACAATGAAAAAATCTCCAGCCCAGATGACAAAATCCTAAACTTTGTTCTAATTGCAAGCTAAAATTAGCAAAGCAAAAGCTTAAATTTGTTGGTGGAATTTCGGATGAACAAAGCTGGGGCATTCGGAGGGTCTCCCGCGAGGCAACTGAAAGATCCCTCTGAGTTCAACATTACAGAACATTCACAAAGTTATTACACGCAGCTGGTTAATGCCATGATCACCCCATGTTATGAGGTCTATGGCAGGATATAGGTAAACTCTTTTGTCTCTGGCTACAAGTATGGAGTCCCCATTAATGACGATAAATCCGGCAATGCGAGGGTCACGCTCCACCATCCACATTACTCATGTCTAAACTTTCAAAATTTCCTCCATGATTCTGAACAAACCCTTTTTGCCCATTTGGTGAACACACCCTTCGACAACATAACGAGGCATATGGAAGAAAGAAAAGACAAGGTTGTTCACCCTGTGATGGAGCAATCTCCAGTGATAATCTCTCATAAATTTGGTTTGAGCTTCTTTTGTAAAGAAGACAAAACAAGCTCAAACCCACTTTTGTCTTTGTTACAAAAGAAGCTCAAATCCACTTTTATGAGAGATTATGACTAGAGATAGCACCATCACATGGTGAAGAGACTCGCTTTCTCTTTCTTCGATCCATATGTGTTATTACGTATTCGAAGGGCGTGTTCACCATATGGGCACGAGCAATATATGTGGATGGTCATAAAGTCAGAGCAATAAGCAACATAAGCCAAAGGCTTTTGCAACCTCGCCCGACAATTGTCCGCACCAATTTCCACCTCCTGTGAGAATAGCTATAGCTGCTTCCATGGATTCAACACCTCTAAAAAAACAAAATATAACCAAAGACAAGGTGGAGGGTCTAATGGTTTGCTCTACAACAAACCTCAGAAAATCATGACAATATATATTAAACATGGGAATCTGTAATTCTACCCAGAAAGCAGCATGCACCCAAAGAAAGATCTTCAAAAAATCAGGAGTGGGATACGGTTGCATGAAGAGGAAGCTGTTGTGAAGGGACGAGAGGGGTGAGTAGCTGTCATGGAGGAGGGGGAAGGTACATGCTAAAGTGGATGGAGCAAGGGAAAGGTGGCAATCTAAGTTGCAGGTGGGTTCGCCTGAGGAGGGGCTAAATGGGACAGAGACTGCAGATGATGATGATACAGTGACAGCGAATGCGATGATCTAACCCTATTTGACTGCATACATGGTAGGTTCAGTAATGGCAGTAGCGATGGGATCAATGGTTGGTAAATTTTGTTTTATCAAGCATGGTCAAGTTAGAAATTGAGAGATTCCAGTCAAATTGAAAGAGCAACAAAAAATTTAACATGTGTGCTGTAAATACTTCGATCCATTAGGTAAGTTACAAAAAACGATGAAAAGTTGGAATTGAAATCAGAGTAGAAGATCGGGGATCATTGATACAATTACAAAATGAGGGTTTAATGAGTTACAAGGGTCATACACCGAGGTCCCTTATGTAATTACCCTAAATTCTTATGTTGGAATAGTACGCGCCAGTACATAACGAGATTAATAAACGTTGGAGGACAAACCGACAATGGAAGGCCATCCGAATGATGTTCCCCGAACATTGAGGGATTCATTTTCCCCACTGCACCCACTAAAGCAATGGGACACCAGTCGGAGGATTATATTTATTACCTCGAACCTCATCTAATATAACTCAAGTGAGAATCCAAAAATCATTGACATTCAATCTCGGTAGACCAGCACTATTCTAATCCAATTCATGCAGAAATGTCCATATACGAGTACAACTGTACAAATCTCACATCAAAATGCTACCCCACCATTATGGTTCAACCGTCGTACAATTTGAACCCTCAAAAGTTAAAACAATCTATCCAAAGGCTAGAGCGCCAATCCGAAATTGAAAGCCTGATAGAGGTTTCTTGGGTACTTATGGTTTCAACCGTGTGTAAATGTGGTTTGATATGGTGACAACTAACAAGTTAGTGTGGGTAATGAACACCGGTCCAGGGAAGAAACAAGTTGGACTTGGGAAGTGTATCCACTTGCTACCAAATGGTTAGTGAAGTTAGGGCTCACAATTTAGTCTCCCTTCCAACCCAAAAATTCTAGATTTAGCCACAGCATGATGAGGCCAATGAAAAAAGGTTTTGTAAAAAAAAAGTCCGTCAATTTTGCTCGCATCCAAGTTTCAAGTCAGACCATCATTTTCTTCTGCAGGTTAAACACTGAATTCGTAATCTGACTATTTCAGATGATCAAGTGGTAACCGAAAAGCAAACAAAAACGAAAATGAGAAGACTCTGACGATCCATAAGGACCATAACCCATGCAAATTCACTAAAATCAAGCAAAAAAATACCTTTTCTGAAACATAAAACAGAGTGAAGAAACTGAACACAATCGAATTGACACAAATGCTACAAAAAAAACACACAATCCAAAACCAATCCGACATGTGAATATATAAGAACTAGAGCTAGAGAGACGTACAGTTTCAATTAGCGATTGATTGTGTGCTAGCTTGGATTTTCGACTGAACTCTCTGTGTTGCTTTTCTTCATTGTCTACACGAAGGAGAAAGGGGCCCAGATTCTGAAACCAAACCCTCAAGTTTAGGGTTTTATACTACGGTTTTGTGGATTACATACATATTGCCCCCTGAAGTATAACATTACTTAAATTGTTGCCCTTTTAACTATAAAAAATTGAACCCTTCTACCCATATAGACCAAACAGTAACGATGGGGTACCGACGGCGCCGGAGACCCCCTTTGGGTCCCAAACGGTCGATCCGAGCCGTCCATTCATTCCAGAATTGAATTCCGAGGGGCCTATGCGAGAATCACCTCAATCTGACGCTCCTAAGTGCTCGATTCAAAATCACCCCAAAGGTAGTGATTTTTTTATTAATAATATTTACTTATAACAGTAGATTCTGTCAATTTCAAATTTAGGCAAGACCATAAGAGTTAACCTGTAATGTCCATTGGAAGCTAATTATAATAAATGAATATTCAATTATTTACCTTATTGCACGTGATACTTTTACGAAATATAAACCCATATATGCTTAAGCTTTTAATGGATGCTTTTTAGAGGAATCTTCCATCAGATTTTTTTCCTTAAAATTTCAATTATAATACATTTTAAATTAATGTCGGAAGAATTGCTATAATCTCTTTGACATTTATCAAATCTATATGTATTATGCCCATTAAACGGAAACATGACCCGAGCAAGGGAGAAAGCTGATGTTGACCCCACCCTAAACGAAGTTCACACCTGTTGACCCATCGTCATGTTATAGTCTCTCTGTAAAATTCCCCAAACACCCTAATTCAAATCACATACTACCCCGAGTATGTAGACTCGTTAAACGAACCAAATTACTCGTGTTTAATTTCATACCACTTGGTCAAAAACTCGTTCACAAAGGATTTGATACATAAATAGATTAATTAATTTTATTTAAGCATGTTAAGTTTTCAAATTAAGTTCAGACAAGCTACTTATATTATATAATAAAAATTAAATCTACTCAAAGGTATACTCGTGTTCGGTGACTTGAAACTCATTTAAAATCGACTTGCCTCATAACAAAGTGAAACGTGAACATTTGTTTGAAACTCATAAAATTTTCAAACCAAGTTTGAGCAGTCCACTGCTTCGTTTGTTTGACTCATTTATTAGTCCTACCCGCTACCTACTCAATCATAACACGATCCCCGACAATGCCAACTATAAGCATAATCGTAACTTTTTTATGTCACTCTAGAAGCTCTAATCACCTTTGTCCAAAAAAACTTGTCATTTCCTAAGGCCTCGTTTGATTCGGGTATTAGGAGGGTGGGATTGGACTATTTTTGTCTAATCTCGCGTTATCCCTTGTTTGGTTCCCGAAAATGGCATGAGATTAACAATCCCGGGACAATTTTTGTCCAATACGTATGGGATTACACAATACCTGGGGGGACTAAATAAGGCCGGACTATTGGAACGCTACTTTGTCGGCTGATATTTACGAAGTTGCCATCGTCTTCTTCCTTTTCATGCACACCAGTCCTAATGAGACTCAAACAGAGGTGGATCTGGACAAGTTGGATCAGTTGAGGAGTAAGATTGAAGAGGAGAAGGACGCAGTCATCATTTTCAGAAAAGGGGGATCTGAAGAGTATTTCCGTAATACTCAACATCGTTCTTCTCAAATGGGTCTCAGAGATCTATCAAGGCTCAAACCGCGGGTCTCAGAGCTACTCTGGGCGCAACTTCCACTGTTTCAGAAGGGGATCTGAATACTCCTTCGTATGGGTCCGATTCAGAGGATTGGGTATTTGAGATTCACCATGTCTCAACTTTGTCGAGGTGTTTGTTGGGTCTTACATTGCAAGTAGCAATAGCAACACATTCTCCCAGACTTCATTTCGGTAATTTTGTATAAACAGTATTTTTGAACTCAATGCTATTGGCTAAATATAATTTTTTGGGTTCACAATTGATTTTCTGGTTTGTTCAAAGATGGTTGATTTTCGATTTCTGGGTTGATTTCTAGAATGAGAGGGAGACCTAAAATTAATCCCAAAATTTAGTTTGGGGAACCAAACATGGGATTGACCGAAACACGGGATATCCCGATGTTAATCCTACATGAATCAAACAAAGGATTGAGTGAGATTCAGTACTAAATTAGTCCCATGATCAATAATCCCGGACTATTAATCCCAGGATTACCAATCCCACCTATTTTAGTCCGCGAATCAAACGAGGCCTAAGTGACATACTATCATTTCCAGAAGCCATGAATATTGATTGCAAGGCGAAAGGGAAGGTGGTTCTACTGAAAATAACATCGTTGATGTTAAGCCTCATCATTTGGCCCATCGGCCTGCGGCCTGCCCGAAGCCCGCGGGGCTTTTACCCTGCCCGAGCCCACCAAATTGGTGAAAGACTAGTGAGAGAAAGATCTAGGGTTTCGAATCCACCCCGACCACGTAAGTGACGTAACTAGGTTATGCATAGGTTAGGATTTCTACTCGAATCACAATTTGTCAAAAAAATAATTGAGTTGTTACCAGCTTAGACTATCCCATAGCACGGACCGTCTCGCTGGCACAAACCGTCTCTTTCACAGACTGTCCAGTGGCACGATCCGTCTTACAAACATAATCCATCTCAGTTACCCAAGCACAAGCGAAGAAAACCATTGATTAACTAAGTATTTTAGAGCGCACACACAAATACTCAACCGATAGAAAGAATTGAGACGATTCCATTCATATGTAATGAAAACAAGTTCTTAGTTAACCAATCGATTCGAAATAGAAAACCTTGGCCTACACATAAACAAGGTTACTTGATTCTAGGGCCAACCCTGGGGTAAGCTCAGCAAGCCTCCGGACTTGGGCAACCCAAAAAAAAAAAAATTTGCGATGGTATACATAATATATATTAAATATTCCGAAATTTGGCACAAGTTGGATGCTAGCATAGCTGGTCAGTGTGTGCGTTTGAAAGCAAATGGTGTGGGTTCAAGTCCCAGGGGAATTATATCCGGCCACTGAAATAATTTTTTGTTTTATTTTTCTGTTTGAACTATTAGAGATAAAAATAAAACTCTTAAACAACTAGTGTTAAATTTTAGTTATACTTTAGTGGTTTTAGAGTCCAAGGTTCAAATCTTTTGCACACCATAAATGTTTTATAAGTGCTTTTTCTCTCTTAGTTTATTTTAATTTTACTTTTAGCATTTCAAATTGAATTCACAAATAAATAGATATTCACAATTAATAAACCAAAATAATTTATTTATACTCAACGAATTTTGATAAAAAAAAAGATTTAAAATAAATAATCTTTATTGTTAAAATAGTATTTTCACGAGAGTAAAGTTGATAACAATAATTTTACTCAACAAACTTTGATAAAAAGATTTAAAATAAATAATTTTTATTGTTAAAATAGTATTTTTAACCGAGCTAAGTTGATAACATGATTAGTTAGAGAAAACAGAAGTATGAGTAGAATTTTTTTATGTTTGATTCATTTTTTCGAGGTGTATAAAATTTTACAAAGGTTTATTTTAGTTAAATTCCGAAACTAAAATACCATGTATGATGTGTTTACTTTGTCGGATATATAAAAAATCAAGAAAAATTTGCTTCAAAAAATACAAGAAGAAGTTGTTTTCTTTGAATCGGATTGTACTATCATAAAGGACTATAACCGGGATTACATTTTGATTTTAATTTGTTGATGTAATTCAAATGAAAAGCACAATGTAACATAGATATATATTTTTTACTCGTATGTTTTTTTTTTAATGACTTAATATTAAGTGGGCAACCAAATTTTTCGTCCGACTTGGGCAACTCAAACATCAGGGCCGGCCCTGCTTGATTTGGTGCTTCATCTTCCCCCTAGATTGGGGTTTAACCGGCCATGAGAGAGATTGGAGCTCTTGGAATTGAAGAAAACTTGAAGAACAATGGAGTTTCTCTTTCTAGGTTGCCTCCAAAACAAGTTGGGAACCCTAGAACAATGTTAGGAAGTTTTATTTATACTTGGAGCCCTAAAAATTATGTGAAAATATGTAAAAACCCTTATTCCCGTCGCTCTGGTCCGGACGGGGAAAATGGTGGTCCGGGCCAAGGAGGCAGATTCCATGCATTTGTGATCCTGCATGCTGGTCTGGACCAGGAATGTGGTGGTCCAGACCAAGAAGGCAGTAACTTGACTCTTGGCTCCTCTTCCGCTCCTCTTCGCATCCTTGAAACTTCTAAACCACTCCAAAGCACGCTTTTTCAAGTCTTTGTGCATCTGAACCCTGTAACACCAATAACCAACAATTGCTAATTAAATAACAACCTAATTGGCCTAACAAAGTGCAAATTAGAGAGATTAAATGGGTGCTTTTCCGCACCTATCATGCGGGCTAGGCTTTACAACTAGCTTATTACCTAGATTGCAGTTTCTTCCGACAGCAATAGTCCACTACAAGTTAAGCTCTTAACTCTTCAAGCAGTAGTCACATAGTAGTCTTTAAAGCATAATTACAATGTTGTTTATATTCGTACTAATTGTTTTAATGTTGTCATGCAGTTAGCAGGGAGATACGACTGCCACCACAGGGACAGTTTTTTTATTAACAACCTCATCTCGGAGATCAACCGTCTTAGTTTTTGTAGGATCTCTAAAGTTTCACACAAAGAGGTTGAAAGAGCGCATTACCCTGCCAAACAAGCTCTTTCTGATTTCATTTTCCATCCAGACACAAGGGACGGGGACCAGCTTGCCCAAGACGACACCTGATTTTGTTGCTTTGTAGTCGTTTATTTTGTTATTTATATTTTGTTGCTGGTCTGTATATATTTTGATACCCTAATACTTGTTCCCCTTGTTTGCTGGTTCATGTATGAAGTCTCTCTCTTTTGGCTTAAAAAAAATTCAAAAAACAAAAGAATCGTTGGTTTCCAACAGTTTCAAATCTAACCAGAAGACGTACATGTTCTTCTCTTAAGTTTGATAGAGTGATAGTTCAATGTTTTAGGAACAACTTTCATGTTTTACGCCAAGTTCGAATTCGAATCTAAACGGGGTAAAAATGTGAAAGTCAAATTTGTCACAATTTACGAAAATACGAGAGTTCTAACATTGAAATTGGTTCATTCAGATGTATAGGCGTAAGACATTAATCTGTCTTCCTACCAAGTTTTACCATAAAATCATGTCCCAATCGTCTTCTACGGGTTTTCAAAATTTCTGCCACATGCTAGTTTTGTTTGGCTTGGGTAATCTTTGTAATTCAGCCATAACTTTTTACTCCAAACTTCGATGGAGATGAGTTATATATGAATATTGTAGCGAAATCAAGGATCTGCAACTTTGTAGTTATACACTTTTCCTAATTCGTCCTCGGCATTGTCCGAAATGCGTGAACAGTGTAAGAAGTGCAGAAATGTTGTGTTTCCCCTCATTTCTCCTTTTTTTTTTAATTCTTATGTAGAAGGGTTTTGCTCTATTTCTATTTGTCCGTGGAATGTTCGGTCTGTACGGTAAACATATTTTGGTATTGTACAGTAAACATATTTTGGTATTATCTACGACCCTTACTACCTAAATCAAGCATCAGGATTTATAGAATCAAACATACAAAATGGCAAGGCATGTTTTTTTTCGAAATTCTACCTTAATCCCTGCAGATTAATTAAGCCCGAAGATTATAGACATGAATTGTTGAGTACGTTGGGGATTCGTCGATTGCTCTAAGTTGAGCGGTGCGTTAATTGGGTATGAGCCGAAAGGGTTGTTCTTCTTGGTTTAGGGAGAAATGAGAGAGAAAGAGGGATCTTCCAGAGAGTGAGAGAGAGATGGTATGTAAATATAGGGACGAGAGAGAGGACAAAAACAAAATGAAATAAAAGTTGGATAATCTACTGGCTGCAATGGAACCTTACTCAAACTGATACTCTTCTCTGTTTCCAACTGAAGGTGCCACAAGTTGTTGATTTGCTTGTTTTGATTCTTCTGAAGCTTTAATTAGGATCTTGATGCCAAACTTACCACATGTTTAAAACAAGAAAATCTAGGCAAACATGCATCATAAATGCATCATAGTGACTTTTGTAGCATTTTGATGCCAAACTTACCACATGTTTAACACAAGAAAATATAGGCAAACATGCATCATAGCGACTTTTGTAGCACTAATGCATTTATCTATCCCAAAAAAAAAAAAAAATTGAATTGATGAACCAAAAAAGAAAGAACTGCAATATCAACTATCCACCATTTGATGCATTACAGAAACACTCCTTTGATTGTGGTATGTTGAAAGGAATACATATTCAACAAATGACAAAACCAGTCTAGAATTATTTAGGGGCTCAAGTCGCTCCGTCTCTGCATTGGCGAAGAGTGTTGGAGTATGGCTACTGGATAGAGCAACTCTCTATCACCATATCTATTTGTACCATCTTCTCAGCTCTTCTCCAACTCGACTTCTTCACTCAATGGTTAAACTATATATAGGTAAACTCTTTTTGTCTATGGCTACAAGTAAATAGTCCCTCATCGGATATGCCTCATCGGACACGCGAAGCTCTAGATGCGGGTATGCCTCATCGGACATAGGCGGCCCTACACGTCCACAGAGGCCATGAATTCCAGCCCCAGATCAAGCAAGCAAAATCAAGAAGATAAAACCAAGAACATCTACTGCAGATCTAGATAAAGACTACAAACCAAGAAGCTAAAACTAAAATGACTAATCAAACTCATTACAGTTGAAACAACACAAAACCCATTACTGAGTCTCGAGTTAACTCCGAGCTTGATTGAATTGAGATGAGTCACTGCTCCGAGTAAAGAACTGAGCTCCAAAACTCGCCGCCATCGGAATCTGAAAGCTTATTCACCGGAGGGTGCCCAGGCCGCCATAACATCACCATCCCGCCTAGACACAAAACCCAGCAAGTCAGATGGGAGGAAAAGCAGGCGAATGGGAGGCGGAGGAGATTTGTGGGGTGGAGGTGGCGATGGTGATAGGATGGTGGCAGGGCGATTAGGACGGAGAGGGGGGAGATGAGGTGAAAGGGCGGCGGCCCCACCTCCCCCAAGGAAAAACGACACTAGAGGTGAGGGAGGAGTGGGAAGGAGGAAAAGGGAAGGAATTTGTGGAGAGGACGGCCGAAAATGGTGGGGCGGCTGTAGATAGGGATAAAACCCTAGGTAGTTCTCACAGAGGAGAGAGCATATCTCTATTAGCCACAGAGGAGTTTTTTTTTTTGCACAACAAAAAAGAATTTTATTAATCAAATATCCAAGATACAAGATTAAACGGGGCAAGAGAAAAGCAACAAAGCCTCTTGAGACCCAAAAGATTGGAAGGCTGACAAGAAGACAACCAAACAATCAAAGAAAAAAACAACCTACACACAACCTCAACCCCAACACCTAAGCACCTAGCTCTTCTTATGCCTTTGTTCTCCCATTTCGACTATTTTATTGATAACTTCCTCCTCATCCCCTTCATAACCAATACCATGGGCCTTGTTCATTGCCCAAATGGCCCGAGCTTCATCATAAAGAAATTTTGTTTCTATTTGAGATACCATCCGCTGAGACAGAAGTAGACAAAGCGGCAGCAGCTACGGCTGATCAAAAAACCACACATTTTTGTTTGTTTCTCCCACCCTTATAATTACCTGGAACAACCTTGGAGAAACCTAGAATCTCATCAATCGTTTTCCTCTTCTTCTTCTTCTTCTTCTTCCCTTTGAAACCTTTTGTAGCTGCCTTGACCAGAGAGAGACGGTTGGCTACGTGATGATCAAGGGGATACGATCATCATTAGCCCCTTCTACTGTATCCGCCGCCTCTTCAACATCCAAGTTGAGGTCCACATTCTCACCTTTAAAGAGACCCACCTCCGAAAAATTCCAAAAACCTTCATCAAACTCCCCTAGAGCCCTATTTGGACCATGAATCGCTTTATCAACCTCCGGAACGAATTCACCATCTTCCAAGGCCAAGGTGCAATTCCCGACGTAAGGATTAGAAGACTCTTTGCTCCTAATCAAATCAAGTTGCCTCGCAGTAGCATTATCTTCGAAAAAATGTTAGGAGATTACTAACATTTCTTTGTACATCTCTCATATAACAAGAAAGCTCAGTATTTGAATTCCCTATAATTTGAACCGTTACGATTGGAATAAGGGCTCAGATTTGCAAGAGAAGTAATTTTTAATGGCTCGGATTGTCTTAAACGGCTAAACTTTTGCCGCCCAATGCATGTCCTGTGACTTCACAACTGCTTCCCACGACTGCTTTCAACCAAAAATTTTTAACCCGCTCCTCCATCTCTTTGTATCTCACTCGCAGAATTCTGATGAAGCAACCAAAACCTCTTCGCACCTTCTTGCTTCGGAAATCTTCGTATAGCGGTACCTCCAAAACTGGTAATGATAGTTTTATAATTTTTTTGTGTTTCGCCAACGGGATACCTCAGAAATTTGGGACTTTGTGGGTGAAAAACTCTCGCCGATTATGAAAGCTGTTCAAAGTATGTTTTCATTCCAACCTACATTCTACTATTATGACCGTGATTGTATGAAATTCCCCTGCAATTTATTGGTTACTGAAGTAGCAAGTATTAAGCTTTTCCAGTTGCCAGTGGAATTGCCTTTTACGCGTTTGATAAAATGCTTCAGTGATACTCCTTACGATTGTCTTCATCACAACCTACGTATCTTTGTTGGTGTTAATGGATGTGAATAAGGGAAGTTTCTGGGTCCATTATAGTGGTGTGCAAGAAGATGGAACAAAAATTAGGTAACAGAAGATAATTGAAATAATGTAAGAGGGCCACTGGGGCAAGTTTCTAATGAGGGAGAATAAGATATGGGAGAACCAATGGGTATGTGAAGGTTTTTTTTTTTGGGGGTAAACCATATGTGAAGGTTTTTGACCACTGAAGAGCGAGAAATTCATTTTGATGGCACCTAAAACAATAATACCTTTCAGGGAACACAGGAATTGTGTGATGGAACACATGCATCCTTTGATAGCATTGATCTTATAAATTCACTCTTTTTTGTGTGAATTTATTTCAATAGGTTGACTTTGATAGAAAGAGTCGAGTTTGGATTGGATTGGTCCGAGGTGAACAATAAGAGCACGGGAGAGTTTAGCTTTATGTTGCAATGACTTGGTTCGTTGCAGGAGCTGACTCCATTCGACTTGGGGAGTATTTGCACATTTTTCCTTTTCTTTCTTCTTCTTCTTGAATTTCTGTGATGTTTGGAGCATAACCTAAAAATCATGAAAATTGGATATAGGAGAATTATAGGTGCCAAACCCAATGTTATAGATGATGCATCAGATGGTAAGTTGTTTTATTAGTTTAGCCTTTTTTTTTTGGTCTTTCTCGTACCTTACAATATGTGTGTGCTAATTATTCGAGCCGTGCTCTCAGCCTGTAAGACCGCTCTATTTCTCTTCCTTTTCATAGTTTCCCACTTAGCTATCTCTTTGTTCAAAATTTGAATTCAAATCAAGTGGGATGTGAGAGTTATTGAGTAGTGACCGTGGATACCACAAACAGTTATTGGAGTGAACTTACTTTTCGATGTTCACAATTTTATCATGCCCTAACATGGATAATAATATTCAGAGGAGCACGTGCATCAAACAAAGATGGTGGGGGCCTAGGTGTGCTAGGAAGGGATATGGAGGTGGGAGCCATAACTGATGAGGAGCTATAATTTTTATCCTCTCCTACAGTAATCTTCTAATTGTTTGGGAAAACAGTTTTTGATTTTCCATGCACAAATTGAAGTCTTCCTTTTCCATAATATTGTGTTGTTTTCTAAATCTTTCATCCCTTTTTTTTTCTTCCCAAAACTGAATCTTCTTGTCCCTTCTTCGTTGCATTTCTTATTACGTATAGTATTACTACTCCAGTTTTTTGATTTTGTGCTGCACATTGGATCAAAATCCAATTCATTTTGACACTCTAAGAGAGAAAGATTGCATACTTTATATAGTATACTCAGACAATACTGGCTCTAATATTTGTGTCATGTTGAAATCTGGGATTGGAAAAGTCCAACCATACTATAGCACGCTGGTAATTTGCTCGCTGAGTGGTTATTTAATCTGCTGTGGTACTTTTGGATATCTGCATTAGTGTGGGAAAGTTTTTCTCCTTGCAATGTCTGCGTAATAAGCAATTCAATGGACTCCGGACGAAGAAGCTATTTAGGAGGATGTTTCTTTAAATGTCTGCTGTTCTAATTTGTACTACTCCAACCAGTACTCCTGTACCATATCACGTCAGAGTACATCTCCATTAGGTTGCCGTTCTGTTTTATAGTTTAGTCGATCTGCTTTCTTGTTGGCAGTGGTGCAAAATTCAAGTTCATGTTTGAAGGCCATGAAGAAAGCAGCGGCATGGACTTCACAATCTCTCCTCAAGGCCTGTTGCTTTGAATTGGGGTGATGTGAATCTTCTAAAAGGAAGGCTTCTTTGTAAGTAGTTATAATTTGGTCTTATCATGCTAGAATGCGGTGCAAAGATAGATCAACTGTACACTCTCCACCCTATTGGAGGCACGATTAAATATTGATCACTTGTATATTCTGGACTTTGGATGTGATTGAATGGGCAAATTTCACATAATAAAAGACTTGCTGGAGAGCACCACCTTAGCAAACATTAAGATTTCAAGACAGTCTAGTGTCGTTGGCTGATTGATAGGGAGAGGTATACCAATGAATAGTCCTTCAACTATGTTTGCCTTGCAGATCCGTGATGTGCAGATGTTTTTTAAACTCCCCTGGTTACAGAATTCCCAATTCTTTTTCTGCAGAAAAACTCATGAATCCAAAGAAAATGAGAAAGAGAAGAACCACTGAAGTGGCCTATTTAAGTTAACAAATCACTTCATGAAGTTCGCTACTCGGGGTTTTTTTGTTTTGGTTTGTAAACAGCAGTGAAGTTAGTCGTATACTCCTATTCCCTGTTAATGGGCATAATTGTCAGTGGGCTGGCCTTTTAAAGGCCCAATTTAGAAATTTGATTGTGCTGAGAATGTATGATTCTTCAAATGGATCTCAACATATATTAAATCTGTATTCAAATGTATGAGTCTTCAAGAGAATCTTAAATCAATTGAAAATTCTATATTCAGTACACTGTAACTGAAGCTTCAAAGGCTCATACATTCACCTATGATATATATACTTTTTCTTGTAAACTTGATCTCTTGCACGGGCTACCAGTTGAATGGATCCAATGGTTATAAGCGGGCCAAAACATTGTACTAGATATTTCCTCCTGCAAGTAGATTTCAAAAAAACTACAGATTGAGTTTGTCCAGTTGAAACATATATGGAAGATAGGAAATATTGAGTTTGGATGTATTTTTCTGTTTTCATACATTTTCTGCTTTTTTCATTTTCCTGATGCACTAGATTGTCAATTTTAACTTCTTGTTGTTGCTGATTCCTTGAAGAGTGAAGTTTAATCTTTGTTGTTTCCTTTTTGAACTTTACTAGAAATCTTACTTGCCAAGTGAGTTCAATATATTCTCTGCAATTTCACTTTCAACTACAGTTCTTACCTAATAATACTTGTTAGGTTTTTTTTTTTTTTTTTACTATCCAATTTTTTGCCACAGAAACTGATGTACCAATTGTGAAATAGGATGGTTTTCACAGTCCTGGTTATAACTGCAAAGCTTACTTCACCAATACTTGTCCCTAGATACTGACCTCATTGTTCCTTTTAGGGCGGGTGAAAAGAACCTCAATTCTATTTCTTTTGAAAATAAAATGTTCTCCTTGTGTTAGGCTACAATGTTGCATGATGGGAACGCTGTGGGAATATGACAAAAGAGTTGAATTTTTGTTGCGCATCCCCCATTCATCGATAGCAAAGCACAGCTTTTTTGTGGTAGTTTTGGGTGCCACGTAATGCTAAATAGTAGATGTTATTATTGCAATAGCTGAATTTTTCTTTGCCAAAAAAATGAGAGTTACGTGGTTATAGGTTTTGGGACTGGAAAAATTGGATATGTTTGCATTGCTCACGAAGTTACAGGCTATGGACACGTGCATGTATATATGAGTTTTTTTTTCTTCTACTTTTGTCGTTTTTATTAGATGGGTGACGGGTCTTATCTTTTTCTTAAGTGCTGGATAAACTTTTTTTGAGGAATGGAAATGAGTGCATTATCTTCTTGATCCCCTCGCTGAAAAGCCTCTTGGAAATGAATTCGAGCTGAATTATTGATGCCAATTGTAATCTGTGGACTTCTACATTTAACCTTTCTAGGACTGGGAGCACTTTGTCTGAATAGGAATGTAATGTATGTCACTAGCTTGTCCCGTTATTAGTGACATATGCATATGCTCTTTGTCATATGACTAACTGGACCATGTGGCCTTTGAGCTGCTATAGATGGAGATGGCCATTGCCTTCTTTACCCTCTTCCCTGTACCCCTTTGCACTGAAAAGAAAAAAACGAAGTCATAAACCAAACAAAATCGTTATGATTTGATGCTTAGTGGGCCTTGCTGGAAGGTGATTTATCAGGGTAGGTGATTATGATCATGCAATTTTACTTCATTGCTGGCATCCAATTTATGCAAACGAATCTAAAATTTATTCCACTTGTTCATCGTATGACTTCTGTCATCTTGTTCCGTTATTATAAAGGGAAAGCCTAGTCATAAAGCATGCACTATTGTAGTTCTTTCCTAAACTGTGGATTTACGAAAAGGTTAGGTCTGTCTCCCGTCCTCCCCGCTCAAGCACTCGACGATTGGGAATTACATGTGTACTGTTATTGTTGTTTGCAAGTAGGTTTTGAAAACCCTGAAGATTTGAGCTTGTCCAGTTTAAACTTATATGGGAAAGAAAATAGGGAATTTTGGATGTAGTATTTTGGATATATTCATTTTCTGCTTTTTGGTTTGTTTTGGGGAATCTTCATTGTTTATTTCTTCTTGTTGCTGATTCCTCGAAAAATGAAGTTTAATTTTGTAATCTTCTTGTTATCCTTCTCAACTTTACTAGAAAACTGGCATGCCAACTGAGAAATATTAAGACTTCTCTCCACAAATTGGCTTCGACTGCAGTGCTTACCCCATAAATACTTGTCCAGGTTTTATCCTTGCTGTGGAACTTTGTTTGACATGCCAAGTGAAAAATATAAAAAAAAATCTTCTCAGCTCTGGTTTTAATGGAAAAGCTTATTCAGCTAATAGCTGTCTCTATTTCCTCACTGCTCCTTTCAGGCCGGGAAAATAACCTTAATTTAGATCCTTTTGGAATAGTTATGTTTTCCCTCATGTTAGGCTATGATCTTGAATAATGGGAATGCTATGGGGCCATGACAAAGAGTTGTATTTTCTTGTGCACCCCACATTAAGGGAGCCAAAGCAGCTTTCTTTATGCCAATAGGAGGGCAAAAAGCAGCTGGCTTCACGATAGTTCTGGGTTCCTCATGGTTGTAGATCAAAGATGTTATTCTTGCTATAGATGATCTTTTGGTTAACGAGAGTTACTTGGCATATAGGTCATTGGACGGGAAAATGGAATCATATTTCATATGAAGTTACACGTCATGGACACGCGGAAGTGTATTATGAGTTTCATTTTTTTGAATTTTTCTTAAATGCTGGTTAAACCTTTTTGAGGAAGGGAATGGATGCATTATGTTCTTAATGCCATCGTTGAAAAGCCTCCAGGAAATGTATTTGAGCTGAATTATTGATGCCCATATTCATTCTTGGTAATGCGTGGACTTCTAAACTTAA
This sequence comes from Vaccinium myrtillus, assembly GCA_016920895.1. NCBI lineage: Eukaryota > Viridiplantae > Streptophyta > Magnoliopsida > Ericales > Ericaceae > Vaccinium > Vaccinium myrtillus. Next base: position 29,550,980 of record CM029270.1, read on the forward strand.
CCTTTCTTGATGTCTGATCAGGCATTTTATGTATGTTGCATGCTTTTCCCGTGTTTATTGACGCATGCTGTGTCATATGACTAACTAAACCATGTGGCATTTGAGCTGCAATAGATCAAGATGGGCGATTACCTTTTTTGCCCTCTTCCGTGTAAACCCTTGCTCTGAAAATAAAACAAGTCACAAACCAAAAAAAAATCGTGATGATTTGAGGTTTAGTGGGCCTTGCTGGAAGGTGTGATTTATTAGGGTCCATGATTATGATCACACAATTTTACTGCATTGCTATTTGCTGGCATCCAATATATTTTTTTGAAAGGCATCCAATATATGCAAATGAATCTAAAAGTTCATGCCAGTTGTTCATCTTATGAATTCTGTCATCTTGTTCCATTATTATAAGGAGCCTATTGATAAAGCATGCAATATTGCAGTTCTTTTCCTAAACTCTGTATTTGAGTTAGAGATGCACCCTGTTGGCCTCTCCACACATGGGTAGGGACAATCATTTAAGCTGGGTAACCATGTGTGAATGTCATTATATTAGTGGTAACACTATTATATGCCAAGTGGTTATGTGTTATGAAATGTGAATGTCTTGGTGGAAGAATGACTATATTTACCAAATAAAAAATAAAAATTTACTGAATCATATGTGAATCTTTTCCGGAGGTAAGGCCATGTACACCTTGAATAATTGGTCGATGGGATATGATCCCAACATAAACTTTTTTGCCACTAGATCATGTATTACTCCATTGGAGCATGCTATTCTATGTTGGAGATGGGAACTTGGTTTTAGGTTTTGAGGTTTTGATAGACCCACCAAAAGAATTCCCATTATCTCCTTGTTACTCCCACTATTTGTCTTTCTTCTTTGCTTGCTTCGTTTAGTGGCGTGTCCCTGTCAGTATTTATAAAGCCAAAGAATGTATGTTGGGTGGCTGTGGATTTTTACTAGCATTAATGCAATAATACATTTCAATGTTCCCCACTCAGGTGAGGTCGATATGATTCACTCTTCATTTTTTGATGAATTTTGTCAATGGTGATGATAGGCAATACTCCCTCCTTCCCTTAAAGTTAGACACTTTCACTATTCCAGCCCTATGAAAAAATTGATTATTTCTTTTAATCTTTTAATCTGTAATGTTTTATATAAGCAATATGGATCTCGTTTGATAGATTTCAATTAGTTCTTTTAAACAAAGTTCTGAAAATCACATAAAACGTTATGAATTGAAAGATATAGGCAATTTAAAAATGGCACGCACTCCCGAAAGTGTCAAACTTTAGGGGACGGAGGGAGTAGTATATTAGTTTTTTGACCCACCTTGCACCATCCCATCTTTCCAACTTTGTAGGTCAAACTAGCTTGTTATCGGTGCCTTCTCACTGGTGTCCGTTGAGGATTAGAATGTGGGATGATTCTCATAGACTTGGAAATGTGTATCCTTTCATAAGGTGATTCAGACCACTTCATAGTTCATGAAAGGTGATCGATAGAAGCTGACATTTTGTTTTGTATGTAGTACGATTAGGCACGTTAGAAGACATGCATATAAGAAAGCAACTACAAGTTGTGAAAATTAACCAGAAAACTTATAGAAGTTAGGTAGGACAGGTCTCCATAGTGCTTGAGTTATTTGATAAAAGGATGGGGTCCATGCATGCTTCGAATGTCATCAAGGAATTGAACGGTCTGTATGAATATATGAGGAATAGAAGGCTTTCTTGATATAATTAAGCACCCCAAAGGGGAACTTTATGTTTTATTCTGTGTTAACAGTGTTGACAGTAACATTGAAACTATGCCCACAAAGTACTAAGACGAATATCCTCTGTACTTGGCAAGTCATCCTTGATAAAAGAGAACCTTCTAATCTTTTCACCCTTTTTGTCTTAGTAGATAAGAGAATCTGCCAATTGTCTTGAGTTATAACTTATAAGGTGCTTTGTCGTTTGCTAAGTGATGCAGGGGAAAGGAATGGGGCCTCAGTGCTTCCTGCAATCATGCAGAATATGACACAGTGAATTAGTGCAACGAATGATAGTGGACCACTTGGATGAAAAGGTATCACTATTCACACTACTGGATCTCCTGTCTTCAAATTCTCAAATTCATGGTCAGAAGGATCCCAAATGTCTTGTCAGATGTGTCACTGCAGGTTTATTCTGTTTCACAAATGCAGATTCCAATTTTGTTGTGCATATGGAATTCTTTTCTGCAGCAGGCTATATTTTACAAGAATGGAAAATCATGTAATCCACACCATCAGATTCTTTAATAAAATAAATTGCCATCTCAAACCGAATAGAGTGTACTGCGACTTCTGTTCTATGACATTCATATTGTAAGATACAATCAGAATAATAACTGCGTCTGGTCACAGTGCATGTACACGGATGGACCACTTCAGGGAGGGAAAATGGTTATCTTTTTCCCTTCTACCCTTTCTATTATCATTGAAACAGATAGTGGGGGAGTGAAGACAGAATGTATCTTCTTTTACTTTTGCAGTTAAAGCATAGATAAATGTTTTTTCGGAGCTCTCCTTTAACCAGTATCTCACCAGTTAAACAGAGACTCTCTTATCTTTATATTCAAGAGGAAAATATATTTTAGTACATACCCTTGCTATTACTAGTTATGATCGGAGCTCTCTTTTAACCAATATCTCATAAGTTTTTCGCAACACCCTTTTGTACTTGAGATGTGTTCACATAGGGATTGCATGTCGGTCAAACCCCACAAATGGAAACCCATATCTGAAATGGTAACTCTGAGGCCTGCATCTCCAAGTATTATAGTCCAATAAATTTATGCTTCTCTTTACAAGTTTATTGTCAAATTTGTCAGCTTGGTTTCAAAACGTGTTTCAGTTCAAATTATGGATAGTCTTGTCAAAAGTGTCTATTCTTACCAACAGTCTAGAAAACCTTCTGATTATGCTGATCTCAGTCAACTTTAGACTTAAACTCTAAAGTCTTGTTAAAGTTGACGAGCTTCATCTTGCTAATTTTGAAACACTATAGGGAACCTTGAATTGATTAGGTTTGAACTAGTTAGTATGAGAATGTAAATTATAGTGATTAAGTGCCAATATGTATAAAGAGAACTTGTGCCTAGTCCATATCCATAGCTATAAGCATCCTGCATTGGTTAGAGCACCGGGTGATGGTCTTTACTGAAAACCTTGAAAGCCCTAATGGTCTATCTGTCCTCACTCTTGTAGGCACCATGGCCTCAACGAGTAAACTTTGGAATGAGGATCTTATCAGAGAATTATCCCCTTAGGCAATTGGTCATGGCAAACGTCACGCCAGAAATCCATTAGTTGTGAGAGAGAGAGAAGAAAACAAACAATCCTTATACGATCACTTCTTACCTTCAGAATATAACACAAAACATTTACTTACTCTAAGTTTGTGTGTGTTGATATGTATGTACATCTATTATCTGCAATTATTTGAAGGAGCATAAGGATATAGTATGCTAGAATTGCTCTCAAGAAAGAGAAAAAGCAGGAAAGGTGGATGTCAACTCATATCAAGATTATAATACACTAATAGAAGTGGTGGTAGTGGTAGGAGGAAATTAGGTAGGTGTACTGGTATGTGGAAGAACAATGTGACTGTTCTCCCAAAACAAGTAAAATATCGCAAAAGAAGATGAAGATGATGAGGACGACGAAGATGACAGCATCCACAACAATAGCTTGCTTCATTCATCCGTAAGGATAACAACTTTTTGCATAGTTCTCATTATTCTCAGCTTTAATACATGATGGTTGATTGACTATTTTGGATCTAATTTTGTACACGCTCAGAGAAACTGCACGAGTAAAATACCTAATCTGTTGTGTGAATAAAGGTCCATAGGCGTGGGGGTTTTATTAGCAAACAAATAAAATATTTGAGTATACTATGTTTTTCATGTACTCAAATTTAAAATTACCTTTGACTCTAGTTATGTTTGTGAACTAATAAAGATTTTCTACGCGTGGCGGAAGTTTTCTATTTCTATTTCTGGTTCCTGGGTGTTCCACTAAGGGTGTTTTAAAAATAAGCTGGTTTTCCACGGCTTTTTATATTATGTATTGTGAGAGAGAGATTGCCCTGTCTTGGTTTTTGAAATAAGCTGGCTTTTTGTTAGTGGACTGGGGCCTAAAGATGGATATGTAGGGGAGACTCGAACATGAGTCTCAACCGAAACTGCGAATACCAGAGGTTTGAACTACCAACCTTAAGCCTAGACATAGAAGCATGGTATTTACCCAGCCAAAAGTGAATGAGGTTACATCTCGTATCTTTTTAGTGTCTCCTAGAAAGCTCAACTCAATAGGAGTTAAAAATTCATGTAACAAATCGTACTCCTATACCGTCAAAGCATTTTGTTTTTCTTGCTTGCAATTATGAATGATATTACCTGATTGTATCTCCTAACTTCCATCGTATTCAAAGACTCAATTGTAGCCAAAGATGTTTCCACTAAATAAGGAAGATGTATCACAATTTTCTGGATCAACACCTTATTACTGCATTATGACAGAAAAGAAAGAAAAGGGGGAAGGAAGCAGATAATGGTGGGGTCATTTGCATAGCATTTTACTCATTCGTCCAATTGCTTCATTCTTTGCTAAATCTACATCCTATAGCCATTAGTATCACTGCCATTGCTCTGCTTCATAACTAGTGGCACTAATTGGTGCAAAATGCACTTAGAAAACAGATACCAATACTACTATGTGTACATTACACAACAACACAATAGTGCGTGTGCGCATACACAGATGCATCGGTACAGCTACCTAAAGTCATGCACAGAGACGTCATGTAATGCGCCATTTCATTATATGTGTTGCTTTACTTATATTGACTAGCAATTGGAAAGTATGCATGATCAAATAAAAGAGGTTTAATTTGCAGGATTACACATGTAAATGACCATTGAAAGGGGTGTACAAATTGAAGAAGTTACCATAGAAACGTCAGGTAATGTGCCATTTCGGTATACCATTTGTGACTTTGTACATGTTATTAAATGATGGTTACTGCAGGATTGGACAAGTAAATGACTAATAGGAGCGAAAAGAGGAGTGCAAATGGAAAGTTACCCAATTAGCCTCTGCTAATCTTAAGGGCTATGTGTACGGCTAAGGTATGATGATCGACAGAAATTTCCTATAATGCGCCATGTCACCATTGTGGTTTTTGTGTGTTTTGATTTGCAGTTGGAAAGTAGGCTTGATCAATTAAGCCATGTTTATTTGCAGGATTCGATACGGAAATGACTAAGGGCATTTCTAGTGCACTACCTAAAAGAGTTCCCTAAAGTGCCCTAACTAGTTACCTAAGAAAAACTCAAAAAAATGGTCTCTAGTGCACAAAAATTGACTCCATAAAATCCTAAGTGACACCCTTCACTACATAAACTGCCCTAAGTGACTACCTAAATTTGGGGAGAGACATAAGGAGAGAGATAGAGAGAAGGGAAGGGAAGAAGGAGAGAGAAAGAGGAGAGAGAGAATAACTTTAAGGGGAGAGAGAGGAGAAAGAAAGGAAAGACTTAAAGTTAATGAACATTTTTAGAGAGCCTCATTAAAGTGCATTTCTCTTTAGCTAGCTAACTAAGTTCTTAGCACACAAAATAGGGTCTCGCATGTGCTTAGGTGTACACTTTAGCAAACATTTTTTAGGTAATGCACTAGAGATGCTGTAAGAAAATCGAAAAGAGGTGAACGATTGGAGAGCCGCCTAGTTAGTGGTTGCTAACAAAGATTAGTTTTTTTGTAATTGGTTATGAGTGCTATTTGCTACCAGATTTTATGTACTGTACTAAAGGTGTATTTTAAATAAAGGTTTGAGAAGATAACACTCTTTTGAATTCTTTATTTTGTCTCATTGGAATAAAGAGCTTAGTTATCTGAATGGAATTTGCTTCAGCAGAGCTTGTGCCTGATTTTCAATGTTTTTGTTGTTGATAAGTGCCTGATTTTCAATGTTGAAAACACAGCTGGAATGAATTACAAGGAAAATCTCATCTTAAGCTGATGAGTATGCTTTTTTGGGTTGCTCAAACCTTTTCTATTTGGTACAAAACCAATGTTGACCTTTTCTTGTGCTTTGTTTTAACAAATAAAGTAATTCAGTGATTGTCGCGTCGTAGACGAATTGAGTTGAGATTTGTGCACGATTAGCTTGAGACCATAAACGAGCTCCAGATTTGTTTTTCGGTTTTTTTTTTTAGTCAATTTCAAACAAGCTTCAAGGATATTATAATCGCTCCTCCGAGTTATATATGATTTACGATTATATATATGCTAAGGAGTTTTCAAGCTTGACTTGTTATACAATGAACGTAACTGAGTACTTTTTAAATGGCTTTTTTCCTGAATTGAGAGGATTTGTTTTTTAACCCAAAAAAGGGTTTGTTTAATTTCTTTACTGGATAATGTCCTGATGAGGCAGATGTGATGTAAAGAGTCACGCAAAATAAAGACAAAAAATTTACTTTGCTGTGACAATAACGTATTAACTTTTAGCATTAAAGGTGCAAGAATTGAATAAAATTACAAAGCCACTTCCTGCAGGAAATCGAAGCACCAATCCTGTGCAATTGCTTATTGGTTTCTGTTGTTACTTTCCCACAGAACAATACACCATTGAGTAATTTAATTTTGCTTTTAAAAATCCTTAGTTAAAGGATAGATAAGGACTCTTCTGCACGGTGCATGGGCTGATTATCGGCCCATGCCGGGTTTTTATGATCGGAACTATTTATGTCGTAGAACTCGTCGAGAACTTCAATTATGGGGGTGTTTGGGAGCCTACTTTTCAGTTTTTCATTTTTAACTTCTTGGCTTTTTGACTTTTTGGATTATGGTCAGAATGTGTTTTGAATCTAGGAAGAGTGTTTGGGAGAAATGTGCAGAATGCATTTTGCAACAAGGGTAGTGTTTGGGAGAAAAATGATAAAAATGAGTTATGAATTAGTTGTTTACAATTTTGCCCTTGTTTCTTTATCATGGTATTAAAAATATGCATGAATATTGTTTTTAACAAGTTTTTTGGAGTCATAAAGGAAAATATTTTTGTTAACGTATCCCGTCCAATTTTGATTTTTTTTTTTTGGAAATTCCTCTTCTTTTTTTTTTTTTTTGGTAAGAACATACATTGTGAAATTGATGTGTCCCTTATTTAAAAGTCTCCAGTATATACAAATTTTTTTGGTAATTAGGAAGAATAAAAATTGGCAACCAACTAAAGGCCCAAGAAAAAAAGAAAAAAAAAGCGATTAAGTTACAACAACAATTACGTAACTCAAATCCCATAAAGGCAGTTTTCAATCCTTGTGATATAAAAAAAAGAAAAAAAAGAAAAAACAAAAAGAAAACAAGACTATGAAGTAAGACAATCCTAAAACTAGACTAAAATTACGTTCATACGGCAATTACGTTCATATTGTTATGTGATTAATGAATAATTTACGATTTAAAACATTATCTGATTGGTTTGTTTTAAAAGCAAGGACATTTGGGTCTTTTGGTTGTAAGGGAAAATGAGAAAGCAAAAAAGAGAATGAGAAAAGGACCTCTTGAGCTCTTTTTGATTTTTGCTCTCCTTTCATCAAAATTGAAAATACATTTTGGTAGAATGTGTTTTTGCTCAACTCTCCCAAACACCCAATAGTGGAAAAGCTAAAAATGAAAATGCAAAAAAGAACCTCCCAAACACCCTCGTAAAAAGTCATGGTAATCGGATACTGCACCATCCCCCGAGCCGTAATCGGATACTGTTTAAAATCTAGCTATGGTGAATTTATTGTTTATAAAAATGGGTTTGATCCAGTGTATTCAAATCCATTTTGAGAAACGTAAATGCACTTCGATTAGGTATTAATCATTATCCGGGTAACATGATTTTTGACACGATTAAATTTGTTGACAAGCGTTACGGCATGAACAATTCCGATCATGAAAGTAAACCCGAGATGAACCGATAATTGGTAGACAGCATGGTGCAATCCCTACAAAGGACTGCCGACAAGCCGTGTCCAATAGATAAACCCCAAAATGTCATGTTAAGGGGAGAGCTAATACCACATGACTCTAGAATTAATTTTATTCACTTTTGAGGATGGACATTCCCTTCCTCTTATTGATTAAAATTGTGTATATCCCACTAAAAATTGATGTCATCTTTCCGAAAAGCGTATTACAGATGTGAGACCTACACTATTTTAACTGAACTGAGAGACCCTGCTGAACGCTCTGCTCGGCAGGCCCTGGCAAGCACATCTCGGCCGTCCAAATGTGTTTTGGACGGCCCAGATTTGAGGGGAGTTAAAATACCCAAAACACCCTTCGACGCCTCTCAAGTCTGGGCCGTCCAAAACACGTTTGGACGGCCGAGATGTGCTCGGCAAGCAAGCACTCAGCAAAGCCTTTTTAACTAATAAGAGGGAGGGTGATGTTGACCCTCTTTTAAAGACAGTGAACAAAATCGCACGCCACGACCCTAATAGGGAGGAAAATAAAGGCAGATTTTGCATTAGTGGAAGATGCATTACTCTTATTAGTAGTATTACTTTTGTTGGAAAAAGGCACAATTTAATGGAAGGGTGACCCATAACAGCCATCATTTTATTTTAGAAAATAACCAAGTAATATGTCCATTCATTGGTATAAAGTGACCTCTCTTTTAGTTTATTCATTTTGTATGGAAGATTGGAAGGTCATAACTATAGCCGGCCCCTGACATTTGTTGCAAGATAGGTGTCCTTTTGCATATGACCCTAAATAGTGCTTACTTTCTTTGCTTATTTGATTATGCCCTTAAATTGTACTATTGATGATGGATTTCATTCTTAAGGGCACATGACTCAATCAATAAAATCTTTTTTAGTCTTTTGCGGTTAAAGGAAAAAGGGCACATGACTCGATGTTCATCTAATTCGTCTTAAATTATACTTTCTGTGTGAATAGAAATATTTAAATGGTACATAGAGCCAGATGCATCCAACCCCTCCAAAATAGATCACACATGGCAAACTGATGAAACAAAACGACTGCATGATAATAGAGTGAAAACAAGACTACACATGATAACTCCGCAAAATGGCCAAATGGGTGCAAAGGGAGAGGGAGTACTAGGAGATCCCATGTTGATATCAGCAATAGTAGATTGTGATTCAGGGTCCCTTTAGACTAACTTTATAAGAATATTTTGGCATGGTTTTTTCAGTTGTTTTCTCTTAATGTTTACTAGATTTTATTGATTTTTACATTACTTTGTTCGTCTCAATAAGAGGAATCGAGACAGTCATTTTCAAGTTGTTCATTTTGTTTTTCCAAGTTATTTTTGTCGGCCATTCATTCGCGATAATTGTCAAGGACACCTCCCTTGTAAAAAGCAGCCCTTTGACTCACTAGCCATCCAGTTTTGGGGAGCCCCCCAAATTTCCCTTAAACCAAAGGGTACCTAAACCCATCATCCAGCTCCATCCTGTTTGATAGTACTTTCTCCAAAACCAGGCCTTTGGAGAGCCATTTTAGGTATTTAAAACAACAAAAAAACTAAACAAGGTGTCAGCTAACAAAAAGGGAACCTTCCACTATCCCGTTAAGTTAATTTCAGAGATCGGAGCATACACGATGCATGTTCAAGTCGAGAAATTTGACAAAAAAAAAATATGCACAAAAGCTTCTAGCTTATTGTTGATTTTTTTAAATGTTGTCTTAACCTTTTTTGTGATAGATAACAACATACTCCCTCCGTTTCAAGTTTTTACTTATACTATTTTGGGATGTTCCAAATTGTTAGTCACCTTTAAAAAGTCAAAACAATGGCCTTGTTCGTTTTGGGTTTTAAGACCCGGTTTTCTCAATTATTATTCGATCATTATGCCTATTTTCAAATATTATTTTCATTTTTCTCTCTCTCTCTCTCTAATCAATAACCTCTATTTTTAATTATTACCCCTATTTCTCCCTCTAATCATTACTCCCTCCATCCCTTTTTAAATGTGTTACTTCGTAAATCCAACTTATTAAAGAAACATCATCATTACACCTTTCACATCAACTTTTTCCTTTACCTTACACTTTTCACATCAACTTTTACCTCGATTTTCCAAAATTATCCTCTACTTTTATCCATTAACCCTTTGCCCACTAACTTTTCAAAAGGGCAAAATGATAATTGTACAAACTTTTACCCATTAATTTTTCAAACTACACACTTATTTAGGGACAGCCCAAAATGAAAAGTTAAACAGTTAAAAGGGGACGGAGGGAGTACCAAAACCCAAAACCCAAACCAAACAAATATTTAATCAAATCTTTCAAAATAACCCATTTACCTGCAACAATAAATTCAATCAAAATTTGAAATATAAGGGCTTAGTTGGAAATTAATGAATCTGTTTAATGTGAATGTATTTATTGAATGCAGTTATTGCATGTCTGCTTAAAAAGTCGGAATTTCCAAAAAAAATAGCTTGCAATTTAGAACGGAGAAAGTAATAAATAATGGTAACTGAATATCAAATCGAACGAATTAGGTATTGAAAAACAAGAAAACTAATTAGGTGTCCTGTGACAAAAAAGAGAACCCTCCACTATCCCATTAAGTTAATGTACTTGGTGGAAAATTACAAAAAGAGTGCAATTGTTCCATCGTCATCTACACTCAGAAGCAAAAGGGTTGGCTTGCTTTTTTCTCCTCCACATCCCCCATGTATTCATCAACATATCTAATCCTCCCACTACTACAAACACTATTTATTTTGTATTGTAGAGAAAAACTAACAAACAGTTATAATACATCCAAAAATGCCAATAGAGATCAACTCTATGGCTGCTTCTTCTTCCTTTTTTCCCTTCATAACCAGGTATATGGGCTAGCTTGCGTGTACCTCGACTAATTTTGATGGACCAATCCCATTGTCCACCAGAGCTCTTCTTCTTGTTTTTTTCCTTCCTTGGTCGTATCATATTCATGGGAAAAGCATTTTTTTTTTATCATAATTACCTGATTTTATCTTAGTAAGAAAATTCTAATGATAGTAATTACGTGATCGAGTCTACAAGGGATTCTGTTGTAATGATCCGAGCCATTCATTTTATAAGCGCAGATATGAAAAATTGTTCAAGAAAAAGTTCCGCAGTCAGATATCATCTTTAAAAGAAGCGGGGACTGGATCGTCCGATTAAAGTGTTTATAGGCTCTTCTGGGGCCTAATTCAATAATCGTAACCGTTTATATAATTCAGATTTTAATCAACGTGACTACCTAGCAAATTCCTGTTCAAAGAATGTTTAACACACTTAGTCTAAACCAATTTTCTATAAGCTAGATAGAGCATTATCATCTATTGCATCACCATGATTTTTTAGTACACATGATGCATCTTATCAACGAGTTTTAAAAACCAACGGTGCCCATTGACAAAGTGGGCTAAGAAAGGACCCACAAATGTCTTTACAAAGATGGCCCTATTTATAAGGAAGGATCTTTACGCCCTGTTTGGCTGGTGGATTTGAGGCCTGATATATGAAGCGCCCCTCTTCTATATCCTGGTCCCACTCTATCTCCGGTCTTTGGCTGTGATTTCTTCCTCCCGAAGTAAATCACTGTTGGGAGATACAATCCACCTGCGGGTGGATTTGCTAACGACGAATTCAACCTTGTTGTTATCAAATCCGAGGGTTTTTTTGTACCAAAATACCCCTCCAAATCCACCCTCCCTCTTGTTCTGTGTATCTCAATCGATTCATTTGTGGCTAGGGTTTCGAAGAGTGCAGGAGAGTGAAGAGAAGAGGTACTCTATCGTTCCATCTTCAATTTGACTCCATTTTCGATCTGTATCGACTTCGATTTCGACCATTTGACAGGTAAAAATGCTTCACACAACTGAGATCTGGTGTCATAGTAGATAGGGAACGGATCCTCTCTCATCAATGGAAATGGACTAGAGGGTCCAATTTCGGTGAAAATTTTTCGACTCACTTTAATAATCCGATCTTTCTCCCATCAACGCGATTTTTGGCGTGACCGATGTTTCAAGAGAGCTCTAATGTATGGTGAAGGAGGAGGTTGAAGTAAAATGGCCGAGCTGAGAGCATGTAATCAATATTTACTACTCGGTTTTTCTCTAAGTCAATAATAATACACAGCGGTCGAGAGTGTTCTAAGTGTGGTTAAAAGTAATGAAAGAGTGTTCTAATGTGTGGTGAAAAAAGAAAGCAAGACAATCAATATTTACCACTTGGCCGACTTGGCCGTGTTGAGAGCACGTAGTCCGGGTGCACACGGTCCGGATTGGACCGGTTCTCTACAAATCCAGTAACCGGACCATTCCGACCGGTCCTAATAAATTAAGAACCAAAACCTAACCAATACACATGAAGAACCTGTCCAGATCCAAACCGCAAGACCGGACCGGTTTTGGTTCGGATCCGGTTTTACCCGATTAAGAAAAACTTTATCACAACACATGAGTTCAAAAGATTATTTAAAATTTAGAGCACCAAAACAACTCATAAAATAAATAAATAATTATAGGAATTTATAAGATTCATAATTTTGTACATGTATAATGCACACACACACACACACACACACCCACACACACACACACACATGGATATATATATATATATATCATTGAGGTCCGTTTTAACCGACTGATTTGGTTCTTAAATTGAGAACCAAAGAAAATTTTGATCCATAATTACCGGTTCCTAGATTTTTAGAACCATAACCAGACCAATGAACAATAGAACCTAACCAAATTGACCGGTTCGGTCCGGATCGGATCGGTTTGGCGGTTATGTCGGTTTTCTTGTGCACCCCTAGTATTTCCAACCATTTGTTTTTTCTCCAAGTCAATAATAAATTCCTAGATGGAAAGAGTGTGAATATAAATTCTGGTAAAGAATCTGTACACGTGTCCTAACCGCACCCAAGGCGAGTAATATTGAAACATGAGTTAATGGTAATCAGTTGCTAATTCACTCCACGTGGCTGCCATTAACGAGAATTCTTTTGACGAAAATAATAAAATAAAGAGGGAAATAAATACAAAAAAATCGGATGGAAATGGTGATTGGGTAAGCCGAAAGAAGTGCATTGAACTTGCGTGTTGTGTTGTGCTTAAGAAAATTGTGTGTGTTTACCAAAAACATAAAAAGAAAAGAAAATTGTGTTGCTCTTTTCAACGGTCACAAATGCCCGGGTCACTTTATGCGCACATCGACGAATCCAATAACTGACCCTGTTAAAGAAAATTATTTTTTGCAGCCTAGCTCAAAGAATTGAACATTGGTCAATTATGTGGAGAGCAAAATCACTAATCATCCAGACTGATCCTTGAGGCTAATTCTGTGTTGTGTTATGATTATAAAAATATGATTAAATAAACTTGTGGGTGGTGTTTGGACTCAAATTGTACATAGACCTAACTAAATTAAATGTGTGATGATTATCAAATGGATGAGAGTTTAGTGCAATTCTTGAGGATCACATAAGATTGCGGGTACAAGTCTATAATAACACACACCGGGACGGTATACAATGTTCAAAAGTTCTATTGATACTCGGGGAAAAATATATTGACATCCGTGAAGTGTGTACTGAAATTTTTTTGTATCCACCTTTTTTTGCGGTAAACATGGGGGTATAGAAAAAAGATGCACAGAAACGTGCGATGTGTTCCCACTTTTGGGTCCCACAGTGATCGAACCGTTCATCATTCTTAGAACATTTTTCTGAGAGACCCCACACAGCTCAATCGGACGGTTAGAAGTGCCGAACCAAAGTCCCACCGTTTCAATAAAAAAAATCGATTGAAACGGTGGGACTTTGGTTCGAGCACTTCTAACCGTCCGATTGAGCTGAAATATGGGGCACCTCGGAAAAATGTTCTAAGAATGATGAACGGTTCGGATCACTCATGTGGGACCCAAAAGTGGGTCCTCGAACACGATCGGTACGTTTTCTGTGCATCTTTGTCTGTACGGGTAGTTGGGTCCCTTTTTTTGCATCCCGTCAAGATTATTCAATGTCCGGACAGAAATTAACAAGACCGTTATAAAAATGCTGACATTTGAACTTTAGTCGACATAGGTGATAGAAAGCTTGATTTATAACGTGGAGGGCAGTGATTGGCCACGGAGGAATGGACCCTGCTATGGGTAAAAATGCTGACAAATTGCTCTCGGGACCCACTTTTGGGTCCCACAAGAGTGATCCGAACCGTTCATTATTCTTAGAACATTTTTCCGAGGGGCGCCACAAAATTCCAGCTCAATCGGACGGTTAGAAGTGCTTGAACCAAAGTCTCACACGGTTAGAAGTGATTGAAACGGTGGGACTTTGGTTCAAGCACTTCTAACCGTCCGATTGAGCTGAAATTTTGTGGGGCCCCTCAGGAAAATGTTCAAAGAATAATGAACGGTTCAGATCACTCGTGTGGGACCCAAAAGTGGGTCCCCGAGAGCGATTTGTACAATTTCTGTACAAAAAATTCTGTACATGTAGGTTTATCCACGGAGGAATTCTAAGCTGAGCCCTATATTTGGACGCCAATTGGATCCACATGGGGGTGTTTGGGAGCCAACTTTTCAACTTTTCATTTTTAGCTTTTTGGCTTTTTGGTTTTTTGGATTATGGCCAGAATGAGTTTTGAATATGGGAAGAGTGTTTGGGAGAAATGTGCAGAATGCATTTTGCAAAAGTAGTAGTGTTTGGGAGAAAAATGATGAAAATGAGTTATGGATTGATTTTTACCAATTTACCCTTGAAACCATGTCAACAGGCTAGTCATTGGCAATTGAAAGTCTCCAAGTAAGTTCTTATTTTTTTGAAAATAACCATAAAAAAAAAAGAACTAATTGCAAAAAAGTAAATTTTTCTGAACTAGCGTGAAATGTTTGCACCCAATTCAGAAAAAGTGAGTTACGTAAAAAAAGTGAAATGTTTGCACCCAATCTGGACGTGAAATGTTGGACGTAAAATGTTTGCACCCAATTTTTCTGAACTAGCGTGAAATGTTTGCACCCAATAAATAAAATGTTCAGAAAAAGTTACGAAAAAAGTAGAGGGCAAAAGGGTCTTTTCTAGTCCACCAAAACGTGAGAAGCAAAAACTGAAAATCTGAAAATGTGAAAAACACCTTTGAACCTCTTTCTCACTTTTGCTCTCCTTTGTTCAATTTTGAAAACTCATTTTGGAAGAATGAGTTTTGGCTCAAGTGTGCCAAACACTCAAAATGGAAAAAGTAGAAATGGAAAAGGCAAAAAAGAGGAGGCGTGGAAGATGACTAGATTCACTAGAATAGCAGAAACATTTAAAGGGACCTCCATGGGGATTTTCAGCTCGAATAATTCTCTCCCCAATTTGGTCAATTACAAGTCATCCATGCCAAGATTAGGGGTTAACAAAAAATTAATTTTTGCGACATGACCCCAAGAATTGAACAGTGATCAATTGTGCAGGGAGGAAAGCTGCTATTGATACCAGACTATGGCATGACGCCCACCATCAACCGAACTAACCCTTGGGACTCAATTTAGAGTCACTTTCATAGAACTGACTTATTAGCAAAACTAACTTAGTGCATTTTATAAGATGTGTCATTCTCTCACAAATCGGAATACATCAACACAAATTTATCAAATAATCCAATAAACCAAATAAGTCACAAACTGGATCAAGCCCTAATCTATTTAAGTGCTTCCCCACCTAATTTTGTGTAGGATTAGTACATTGTAAACTAGGGATCGATATTCCTCATTAGATGCTTTTTACATGCCCCCATTTGTATGCTAGTGGGATCTCCCACATTCGCATTACAACATTACCTGCGTTGTGGCCGTTTAATACACGGGACAAATGAACAAAAAAAAAAAGGTTCATGTTGATGTTTTTTTCGTCTTCATAAATGGCACAATGCAAGTTATGTTTTTCAAAATAGATGGGTCGAAACATGCAACTTTAGACCAAAGAGTTATTTACACAGAAAGACTTATATCTACTTTTATGGATTTAAATTTTTAAGGTGTCGATAAAATTATTCCAAATTAATTCACAATCGTGAAAAAAATATTATGAGTTAAAACAAACAAATAAAAATAAAAAATCTCATACTCAAAATTCTTATCCCTCCCCATGCTCTCTCTCTCTCTCTCTCTCTCTCTCTCTCTCTCTCTCTCTCTCTCTCTCTCTCTCTCTCTCTCTCTCTCTCTCTCTCTCTCTCTCTCTCTCTCTCTCTCTCTCTCTCTCTGAATTCCCTTTGAGTTCAATTTTGTTCACCCATCTTTAAAAGTGAGTAAACATTATCCACCATGATCCAGGTTCTATTTTGATGATCAGAACACTTCATCTTTCAGAACATGATATTTTAATTAGCCATGCAAAAAAAATTAACTCAATCAAAGACCAATAACTACTTGTTAAGCCGCACAAATTTAAATTCAGATTCTTGTCAAATTTTTAAATAGAAAATTGGGTGATTTTATCCAGCACTTACTAATATCCGATTCACTTGACTTTTTGCAAAAAGTAGTTAAATATCATGTTCTATAAAATGAACCGTTCTGATCATCTATAAGACTGGAAACATGTGTTAAGGAACTAGAGTCCCACATTGTTTAGGAGTGGAATGGGTGATCACTTAATATATGTTGGGACCTCTCCACTCATTGTCAATTGGTTTTAAGATGGATATAAAGTTTCCACATGGTATCAGAGCAGGGTCCATTCCGCCCCACATTTAAAAAAAAAATTCACAATCCACGTACAACCCACGATGACAGACCAGCAAAAGGGTTGCGCGATGATAGGACCCAAAAAGTGGTCACACATGACAGACCTCAAATGCGGCTGCACGTGAGGGGGGATGTTAAGAAACTAGAGTCCCACATTGCTTAGGAGTGGAATGGGTGATCATTTAATATATGTTGGGACCTCTCCACTCATTGCCAATTAGTTTTGAGATGGATATGAAGTTTCTAAAAAACCCAAAAAATTGTTCTCAGGGGCAAGGACACGGTGCCCCAAATGTCCTCTTCAAAATATATTTGTGTAGATCTCATCACAAAATATGTGAAGCCCACAAAATGTATGATAAAAAAAAATAGCTATCTCATTCTGAAGAATCCAACTATTATTTATTGTGTACTATTTTTTCAAAATCCCAGTCAGAAATATGTTTAACTATCATATTATCTTTAATTAGCTAAGTCGCTAGAAGAAAAAAAATTCTAAAATAATTTCATTTTTTATTCCAAATGAATTGTCTTTAATACAAAAAGAGAGACGTTACTAATATATTTAAGAAGATAAAGAGAGGAATTAGAGAGAAAGTGAACAAGAGTTTGGCTTGACTCCTATTTAGGAACAGCACCATCCCTAGTATAATAGTTGTAATTCCGTAAACATGTGACATTTTAGAAGAAAAAGTACAATAGATGGAGGTTTACTAATAATTTAGTGGTCTTGGAGTGCCGCTACGTGGTGCCTAACACTCCTCTCTATCACATATTTAGGCAAGACTCGTATATTTTAGCCTGGAGTTCCACATTAATATGTGACGGAAAATGGTATTGGAAAACCATATGATGATGCTCCAAAAACACTCAATCACTTTTCCTTCTCCAACGCCAACGAAAATGTACTAACATTGCTAACACACTATGTAAGTAAAAACAAAAAATCGAGTGTGGGCCTGTTCCCGCAACGATCCTATGTTACATGATTACATCCAGTACCCCGTCGTATCCTTGCTTCCAGGGCAATGAATAATCACTCAAAACCGCGAAAAGAGACCCCTCTTTACAAATTAAGTTCTGATTTCAGCCACTCTTTAATTTTTTTCCCCCCTCGTTTTGGCAACCACCCCTCTCTAAATTTCTCTATCTATATACAAAGAAAAGAGGATACAACAAAGTAACAAACTACTCCCGCCGTCCCAATTTATTGTTTCTTTTGGGAATTCTAATTTTTTAGGAGAACATCGTCACTATCCTTATCTTTTTTTTTATTTTCTCCTTTTACTTTTCAAAATATTATCATTGCATATACTTTCTTTCAAAAAGTCCAGATAAAAAAGTAAACTTATTACTTTTTTCTCATAACTTTCCAGCTCGGACAATTTTTTGAGACAATAAAAAATGGCATTTGAGAGCAAAAATTGAAGAGAAAGGGAGTAATTCAATTCTCACACCCATGCCTCACTTCATTGCCTTCGTACTCCCTATCTCTATGTCAATAAATAAGGTTTAATGTAATCTATTCAAAACGACATTAATAAAGGTAGACTTTCTACCTCCATAAACCCATCACCAAATTAAAGATGAGCAAAAAAAATTAAAAAAAATAGCTGATTAAGAAAAGGCAGTCGGCTTTTACAGACTAGAACCACACATTTCAATGACAATGATTATTTGGTTTCTTTGACAGGACTTTGCAAAGTTACTTGGGGCAATGCCACGTGATGTCCAAACACCCTTGTTCACCACACACTTTTGTGGGTCCAGTATTAAATGTATAGATTTCATAAAAATGTGTGGTGGATAAGAATATTGGGGCAACACGTGGCAGTGTCCCAAGACCACTCTATATATAATTATATATCCAGTATGAAAAATACTCAAGCGACCAATAAAAAAAGTGTATGTACCATATCTGGACCATACACGTGGCAGAATATTTTAAATCTATGATCAATTCAAAATCCCTACAATTCGGGAGATAATTATCTCTAGGAGAGGAGATAAGACAATTTCCTAAATTTTAGGAGGTTATTTTTAAATTTTGAATTCATTATCAGGCAGAAATAACATGTGAGAAATATGTGAGACTTGGTTAAGAAAATGGGGAGTAATTTTCGGCAAAACAAGGACACTTGTCAGCCATTTAGCATAGGCGGGATTGAAGAAATTCAAAGGAGCAAGATTTAAGGATCATGGTCCAAATTCGTGGGCGGTTATTTCAAGCGGTTACAAGGCTGATGGATCTCTATAAATACAAACCATTGTGCAACATTGCAAAGGTCCACGCATCAAAAGCTCACAGCAGCATTGTAGTTTTGTTCCCTAACTATCGAGTTAGTCGATTTCCTTCTTCCTCTTTCAACCATGTTTGTCACCTCTCATCTCTTTTCTTCTTCTTCTTCTTCCTCCTTCTCTCCTATGTAATCTTGTTTTCTTTTTGTTTTTGAAGTCCTTGTTCAAGGCACTCGAACCTTTGTAACTTAGTTCCTCTTTATAAGTTATCACTTTTGCTTGAAAGAAGTTTCTTCATATTTTAGGCGCTTTTCCATTTTCATTTGGAGATTCTATATCTCTTGGCACGCCCGCTCACTCACAACATCACTTGGTGTTGGCTCTGACATTTTTCTTGTCCCTGGAGAAATTCGTGTCAACAAAAAGTAGTTTGGTCAGCTAATTTGATCTGCAGCCAACTTCAATAGGTGAAGTAGTTTGTAATTTGAAATTCCTATTTCGTAACCAAACCAACAAACGAGCAACTAATAGTAATTGAAGAACGACAATGGACACCAGTAAATGGATAAAAATGAGGGAAAGGAATAAAAAGCTATAAATGTTGATATTGGATTTCGCCTCACCCGAACACCGAACAGTCAAAGCAAATCAATGACCAGCGGCGAAGCCAGGATTTCCAATCCGGGGGGCCATTAACCATAGGCATTTCATAGCTCGGTCGATGCCTATAACGAGGCCAGAATTGTCCTCTCATCGGTGGCATTACGGAGAAAGGACTAACCTTCGTCCTCGGTCCTTAAAAATCAATTATAACAGTTGCCAAATTAGCTTTGCAATTGCAAGTTTGACAGCTATATGAACACTGATAATTTGAGACACTAAAAATCAGGGACAAAGCCCAGATTCGGCCACGGGGGTGGCACCATTCAATGAAAAACTAATTAATTACATGTTGTACGGAAAAATATGAAGAAAAAAATTACTAAGAAGTCATATAGTGGGGTCGGGAGTCTCTGCTTGGGAGGCTTAGCCAAGGATAGCGGCTGATGTAATGATGGCTTTGGGTGGCAATCAATAAAATTTGTATTATTAACAAAAAAAACCTCAGGGGAGGTTTGGGTAAATTAACCTCACATTTTTAGCTACAAAAATACATGGGATACGGAAATGTTAGTCCTACTCTAGTCTGTGTTTGGAATACATCCTATTTGAATGATTAGTTTAACTTTTAGTCTTCTATTCTGTATAAACTGCATATTACACTTGAAGACATAACCCATATTCACTGCTTTCCTAATACTCTCTCCATTGCTAAATGATTGTCTATTAGTACTCCGTCTGTCTCATTTTAAGGCTGTGTTTGGATGGCAGGACTCAAAGATCAGGAATGGGTATACCTGGGTAATCCAATTGATGTGTTTGGTTCATGTGGGAATGTTACACAGGAAAAAAAGGATGAATTCTGATTCAAGCGTTTGGTTTGACCATTCGAAGTTAAGGAATGGAATGTATTTTTACTTCATTTTCCTGAAATACCCTTCAACAACTAATACTAAATATCACAATTCCTGAATGCAAGTAGTTGAACATAGTAGATTGCTAAAAATGTCAAACTAGTAAAATAGGAACAAACAATTAAACAACTTAAAAATGTTGAAAAATTATTGTAAAAATAAACTACAATAAAGCTTGCAACAGGTTGCAATTTTATAGAAGAGATTATAACAAAACAAAAAGGCGGCAATTGAAAGAGGTATTGGAGGGGGAAAAATTGGGTTTGGAGGGAAAAATATTGGGGTTGGAGGGAAAATTGGGATGCTAAGAAAAAAATGAACGTGGAAATTGGGAAAATTGGGATGCTAGGGAAAAAAAATGAAAAAATATGCATAGCTTTGATATTTAGAAAATGAAAAATCCTCTGCTATTGACCTAGAAGGTGGAGAACTAGGTATCCTAAAGATTGCAAAAAATATGTAGATAACACAACTAAACAAAAAAAAGGCGAGAATAGAAAAATGTATTGGAGGGAAAAATATCAACATGAGCTTGAGTTTGGAGGGAAAATTGAGATGTAAGGGAAAAAAAAATCAATGTGAAAAAATCTTAAGGGTATAAGAGGTATTGATTTAACTTTTCTTTTTCCCCCAGTAATTTGATTACCCCGTAATCTCACATTCCCGGGGGTAGTGGAGGTATGAGATTCCCACTCTATTTAGGAATCTGATTGCTCCTAGGATTGGAAGATAAGGAATCATATTCCCATTCCATCAATACCCAAACATGGGAATCTTAGAGTTAGGGAATCACATTCCCATTCCTCCTAAAGATGCATGTCATCCAAACACAGCCTTACTACGCTAATTTGTATATTTTCAAACCCAAAAAGAATATGTTTCTCTTTATAATTTTTTACATTCTTTACACCTAATTAAAGTGCTCGATAAAAATTTTAAAAAAATTGTATGAAATACATTTTTTTACGTCCAAAAAAATACTTATTACACTTCAATTGGGAAGGAGTGAGTACAAAAAAACTTGCAATTTTCGGATCAAAATATAAAGTATTCCGTACAATATTTTAAATGTTTATTGACATCAAATTTAAGATCTAATTGAGGAAATGGGGGATCCTGTAATATGCCCCACACTACAAGATTGTAGAGTGACCCACAACGATGTCGTTTTAGGCGTGTAAAGCGACCCAAACACACCTACTCAAAACTATGTCATTTTGACCCCTTCAAAATAACTCTGTAACGCTAAAACCCTTAAAGAGACAAGATATAATTGTCATGCATTTATGTATGTGTCATTGAACCGATCGAGAAATGTCAAAATGTGATAAAGTTTGAAGAAAACCACAACCATCCTTTACACCTTCCTCAATGTGCCCATATGAGGAAATCCTAGAGGTGGCAAATGGGTGGGTTGGGTTGGATTTGAGTGGGTTGGTATGGGTTATGGGTTGGATATGGGTGGATTAAATATGGGTTGAAAGTGAATGGGTTGAATATGGGTAGGTTGAATATGGGTCAAGCTAAACCCAACCCAACCCTTTTTTTTTTTTTAAGCGTGTTATAGAAACGGTTTCAGTTTTATTCCAAGACAACACTATAGAGGGCTGTGGCCTCAGGCTTGTGAATGTTGATAAAATTATTCAGTGTATCTCACGTTTCTAAGTCGTGATTTGTGATCAAGTTTATTGCCGACAATATTCAACATTATTTTGGATGAGAGATGGCTCTGATGGAAGTGGGTAACTAAGCACATAATTGAGGAGAAGGGTATTTTAATCTGGGCCATTCAATACATTTTTGGACGGTCTAGATGTGTCGAAGAGGTTCCACGTCGGCATCGCCAATTAACCGATTTAGCGAGTAATTAATTCCAGGCCTTTCACTTAATTCCCAAACTACGCGAACTCGAATTTGCTAAATACATTTTGAATTAATTAACAAGTTGTTTTTTGTAATCAATACTTTTGATTTTTTCCCTATTCGTTTATAGAATTACAGCTTTTGGATGAGAGAGAGAGGGAGGAAGAAAACAGAGTTATAGAAAATTGAAAGAATAACTTTAATATGAGAATCTTGTAATCCACGTGGTATCAATCGAAGTAGTAGTACAGCAACAAATGAAATATTATGGGTTCAATTTCAACAAATCGAAGTAGTAGGCATATTCCCAGGGATTCCTGATGCGAGGTTCTCTCTGCTTCTTACAGAGAGAGAGAGAGAGAGGGGGAGGTTTTTTTTTTTTTTTTTTTTTGTCAAACGATAGAATCAATTATATATATGATAATAAAAAACCATACAAATCAGACTAGGCAACCATCCCTTTGGAGAGGAGATAGAAGCCACAAAGGAGGTCTTAACTCCCAAGTAGAAAAAACAAGACCTCTCACAGCTCGTTGAGCGACGCTATGGGCCACGCCATTGCCGCTCCGCTTCACAAACACCGTATCTGCTCCTGAGAATCTAGCTAAAAGGCGGAGAATATCTGCAACAATAACTCCCACCGACTGGTGGTCTACCATATGTCCCTGGATCAAACGAATGAGTTGTTGGGAATCACCTTCAAGTATAATATTGTCGATCCTCAAATCCATAGCGAACAGCAAGCTTTCCCTTGCTGCTAGAGCTTCCACCATTAGAGGGTCTGAAACAAAAGTTTTGCGTATAGCTCTAGCTGCAATAAACTTCCCTTGCGAATCTCGAATCACCATTCCGAAACCACACATTCCACCATTCTTGTCGATGCCCCCATCAAAGTTGATTTTGAAACGGCCATGGAAAGGCCTCTTCCATCTGCCATCCGTAGTATTCCCACTTGCCATCTCATCTCGTTGGTCATGCACCTCATTAGCTGTAACGAAATCAGTAGCGTCTCGAATAGCTCCTTGGCATACCTTGTCGGGCCTCTCCAAATGATCATCAAACACGACTCTATTTCGACACGTCCATAATCGCCAAATGATGGACCCAACTGCTGCCCAGAATTGCTTGTAATCTGCCCCTCCATTCCTGCGCTCTAAAAGATTACTCCACCAATCCACCAAAGTTTCGCCTGGAAAGGTGCTCATATCCAAGTGCAAAGGTGAAATGTGCCATACCATTTGTGCAAAATTACACCTAACAAGTAGATGAAAAATAGACTCCTCCTCCATTTTATATAGTGGGCATAACAAATCGTCAGACAATTTACGTGTATAAAGAACCTCCTTGACCGGCACAATATTCCTAAGTGCTTTCCATATGAACATCTTAATTTTACCTTGAGTGGGGAGAGACCAAACGCTATTCCATACCTGTTTCATCTGTGCTCTATTGCTGCACTCACCCACGGCTCTTCTCCCCAGCATCCCACTCCGTTTTAGGCTCAACGCAGATTCATACCCAGATTTTACCGTATAGCTACCATCCGTTGTGAAATGCCAAACGATTTTATCTTCCATTGGGTACCTCGGCAGCGGCATAGAGAGGATTAGATTAGCCTCTTCCTCGCAAAAAATCTCCTTAACACACTCCTCCTTCCAGGTATGGAGGATAGGGTCAATCAAAAAACTCACCTTCTTTCCCTTTGCTACCTCATTAACTTGTCTCGGAATCACCGGTTCATGTTTGGGTAGCCATGGATCTTCATTGATGATTGTTGTGTTGCCAGACCCAATTCTCCATCTCATTCCAGCCTTCAAAACTTGTCTGCCCTCTAAAATGCTTCCCCACCCGTGCCGAAAGGAAGGATCCACTTGATATTATGGATTCAATTTCAACCCATTTTGAACCCAAGTCAACCTATCCAAATATGGGTAAATATGGGTCCACCCATTTACAACCCACATTATAATATAGGTGGGTTGGGTTGGGTTTTAAGTGGGTGGGTTTGGGTGGGTTCATGGGTTGGGTTTCATTATATGGTGAAACCCAAGGGGAGGTTGGTGTAAACTACCCTTACATTTTTAGCTACAAAAACACACGGGGTATTGAAATGTTGGTTCCACTTCTGGTCCGGACTCCGGAACTTCCGGACCTCCATGATCCGAGCATTTTTTTGACGATCCGATCCGTCCAATGTGTTCAAAAGGTGTTTTCAAGGGTCTGAGCGGAAAATCTTCAAAAAACAATACCGGGAAGGGCTTGATCCAAACATTTTTCGCAAAAACTTTACATTTACAGTTTTTGTGAAAACTGCTTGGATCAAGCCCTTCCCGGTATTTTTTTTTTTACGATTTCCTGCTAGGACCCTTGAAAACACCTTCTGAACACATTGGACGGCTCGGATTTTCCAAAAATGATTTACAACACAAAAAAAAATCATTTTTTTCTTATTCTCGGGAGGGTTTGGACTAGAAGATTTCCGTTGAAATGTTAGTCCTATACTCTAGTCTACGTTAGGAATTAGTCCTATATGAATGATCAAGTTAGCTTTTAATTAGTCTTCTATTTGTATAAACTCCATATTATCCTTGAAAGATAGGGGTGATAAATGAGCCAAACAAGCCGAGTAGGTAGTTGGTTAAGCTTGGTTTGAAAATTTAACGAGTTTCAGAAATATGTTTGAGCTTAGCTTGAATATGAGACGAACCGATCTCAAATGAGTTTTACTCAAGCCAAACATGAGCCGATCTTGAGTAACATGAATTTTTTATGCATCATATGTCGATCGAGCCAAGTAGTAACTTGTTCTTGCTTGACTTGTAAAGTTAAGGAGATTTAAAAACTACTCAAGCTTGGTTAATTCATTTATTTAACGAATTGATCTTGAGCTTTCAATAAACGAATACGAGCTCAAACTAGAATAGCCTGGGTCATTTAGCAGTCAGTGCTTTTCTAATACTCCCTCCGTCCCATTTTGTTAGTCCTTTTGGGATTTCCAATTTTTTTTTAAGGGAACAAGCATATCTCCTCAAATAATTTGTTCAAATTTCCATTATTGTCCTTTGATTTCAGTTTTAAAATTATTTTTAAACATTTATGAAGGTTAGAATTGGAAATCTAAACTTTTTTCTTTGACTTTTCACAATACACTATTTTTTTTTTTTTTGATAACCGAGGAACAGCCCTACAATAGGCCACTAATTGGCCCTACTGCACGACCCAAACCTCGGAGGAAGCTGGCGCAACCCACACCAGTCACGGCCCCCCGCTTAGCACAGGTACTCACCCTGTGGGGAATCGAATACCTGACCAAAGGGACTACCCCTAAAGTCAGGCACTCGCCCTAATCACTGGGGCAACCCTTGGGTGTGTAATACACTAATATTTTAGGACATCCTAAAATAAAATACGGGACTAACAGAATATGACGGACGGTTGATTACTAAAGGGACATCCTAAAGGGACGGTTGCATTTAATTGGGACCGTTAATTACCGAACGAACGGTCGTAATTGCTCACCATATAGGGTGTGGTGAGCTTACTCACTACAGTCCTCCCGAATCCGGTCATAAGGTTGTCAAGAACTGTTGCATGTATACACTAAATTTACCATAGATTTATCATAAACTTAATCGTAAAACTACTAGAAGTAAATTGTAAATTCACGAAAATAATTTTATTGCAAAAGGTTCGGAATGGTATTGCAAATACAGTATATGATAACTTTACCATAACGCTCACGGAAAACACATTCTTTATATGTAATAAATTTGTTTTATGGAAATAATATAATTTGAGTCTTGAATATATCGTTCATAAATATTTGAATTTCGTAAATCATTCAATGTCACGATTCCAGTAGAGTGGACAAACCCTGAAAACCCTAGTAAAAGTCAACAAGAAGGGTGAAAAGGTTAACCATATAATTATTGAAGCCTTGAAATCATATATCGCGCCCATGATGGGTAGAATGAATACTTACCTAGAATACATAATTTAATTCATCCTTATATAAAACATGCTTATACAATCAATTTCTTCAGAAAAAAAAAAAAAAATTGTATTTTCAAGAATGATGCTCGTCACATGATTAGTTATCGATTGGTTTATGTGAAAACCTTACCACTAGTGGAACCACTGTCGCGATTGTTTATCTAAGTACTACCCGTTCGCATCTCCGATGGGGTCTAGCCTTATTTTTGTTCGTTGGTGTATCCTTTGCTTTTCACGGAGTTATTTTTGCTATCGATGTGTTCTCGTTGTGCATTTGACACTTTCTTCTTGTTGTATAACTATACACACAGTGGATTGGGCTTATTTACCTTTTTAGTCCCCAAAGTATTCGCGAAATGTCAATTTGGTCCCCAATATTCAAATCGTGTCTATCGAGTCCCCAATGTTCACAATGTGTGTTTAAATGGTCCCTGTGTCTAACTCCGTCCGTCTTCTCCGTCAAATGCAGGGGTAATTTCGAAATTCACCCCCACAAACACTTCATGGACGGCTTATTTACCTTTTTAGTCCCCAAAGTATTCGCAAAATGTCAATTTGGTCCCCAATATTCAAATCGCAAAAAAAAAAAAAAATCAGAGAAGGAACATCGTTGGTCGATCTTGCTTGAAGATGTTGTTCAAATAAATCTCCCTTCAAGATGTATTGTTGGTTGATCTCGCTTGAAGAGGCCTCCCATGGGCGATTATCGATCTGGGGCAATTCCGGACCAGACCTTGCAGAATATGAGAGAGAGAGAGAGAGAGAGAGGAGGAGGAGGAGGAGGAGAAAAAAAGAAAAAGAAAATGGATCGGTTCAAAATCTGGAGATGTAAAAAAGACAAAAATTCCCCAATAATCTGTTTTTTACAGAGCAAGAAAAACAAACAGTAAACCCATAAGCATTTTCAAATGTAAACCCATAAGCATAGAGCTAGAATACAAGAAATTTCCAAGATCCCATCTCGGTTCTCACTTCTCGACGGCGACACAGTGGCTGTACCGGCTGGTGGTACAGATCTGATAGCTTTCAATGTGGGGAGGGAGATAGAGAGGGCAGGCGAGGGCGACCACCGGTGCCCGATAAGTTTCGTCGGGTTCTGATTGTTTCCCGACCAACGATGTTCCTTCTCTGATTGTTTCCCGACCACCGGTACCCGATAAGTTTCATCGTTGGTCGATCTTCTCTGATTGTTTCCCCCACAAACACTTCAAGCAAGATCGACCAACGATGTTCCTTCTCTGATTTTTTTTTTTGCGATTTGAATATTGGGGACCAAATTGACATTTTACGAATACTTTGGGGACTAAAAAGGTAAATAAGCCGGCCATGAAGTGTTTGTGGGGGTGAAGTTTCAAAATTATCCCTACATTTGACGGAGAAGACGAACGGAGTTAGACACAGGGACCATTTAAACACACATTGTGAACATTGGGGACTCGATAGACACGATTTGAATATTGGGGACCAAATTGACATTTCGCGAATACTTTGGGGACTAAAAAGGTAAATAAGCCCAGCGGATTGTAACCTCATTGTTATTAATAAATTTCTTACTCTTCGGAATAAATATAGGATGTTGAGTGATTGTAATAACTTTACCTTACGTATTCAATATACAATTATCATAGATTGGTAACTAGAAAATTTGACAAGAATTAACTGTACAACCCATTGGCCCACTGGGGTTGCTGTTGTGCAGCTCCCGCATAGTAGCTGTTGTGCACCATCCCAGCTGTCAATTGCTCGGATGGACGACCCAGATTTCACCTCAGCACCTTTGCATGCGAATCATTCGTTGTCGTGCGTGCAAAATGAAATCTGGGCCGTCCATCCGAGCAACGGACGGCTCGGATGGTGCACAGCAGCTGTTGTGCGGTGCGGAGGCTGCACAGCAGCAACCCCAAATCCCACTTAATTACTTATTCCCTCTTAAAGAAAAACCAATTACTACAACTAGAGTAGCAAAGCAATATTTTACAAGTTAAATATTTGACGTTACCAGGAAGAAAATACAAAGTGTTTAAATTGTAAAACACGTGCATATATAAAATCCGTTTGAATTAAGTTACCCACTACGCTAAGTTAATATTTACACCACATCCACATTATTAAAATTTAATAAAATGCTTTTTGAATAGGGTAATAATAATGTCAAAACTATTTTTTATTGTGTCAAAACTTCAATGCATAAAAAATTTGTATTTTACACATGAGTACAAGCATTTCATGCACTTACGTTTTGGCACAATCAATAGTACTCCCTTCGTCCCTTTTTAAGTGTTGACATTTCCATTTTGGGTTGTCCCTTAATAAGTGTGTGTTTTGAAAAGTTAATGGGTAAAAGTTTGTAGAATTATCATTTTGCCCTTTTGAAAAGTTAGTGGTTAAAAAGTTAATGGGTAAAGGTGAAGGATAATTTTGGAAAGTGGAGGTAAAAGTTGATGTGGAAAGTGAAAAGGTTGATGTGAAAGGTGTAATGATGATGTTTTTTTAATAAGTTGAATTTACGAAGCAACACATTTAAAAAGGGACGGAGGGAGTATAATTTTGGCATTAACACTAAAAAGCTACTTATCGAGTTTTTATATATACTTATCGTCGTTTGCCAAAAAAAAAAACATATACTGTAAATGTCATTAACTCCAAATTGATGGTACATAATTATGTGTTTTATTAAATTTATTTACATACTCCCTCCGTCCGGATTTATTAGTCCATTTTAGAGATTTTTCAGTCCATTTTAGGAGTTTGTGCTACTTTTCAAATTATCATATCTTGTAATTTATAATGTTTTATGTAATTTTAAAAACATTCTCTTATAGAACTAATCGAGATCTATCAAACAAAATCCACATTGGACATAAAATTTATTACCAATTTAAAGGTATCAGTATCCGGTTACAATAAAACGAGGGATAAATAAATCCGGACGGAGAGAATAATTGATAAGTTAAAGATCGATGGTATGAACTTATATCCAGATTTATGAACTATTTATACATCTTAAGGGTACGTATTGTGTACACATCTACTATATGATGCGCGTATTGTAGCACTAGTGTATATCCGTGCCTGAATACACGCTCTAACAATTAGCATACAAAAATCAACCACTCTTCTTTAATTGTTACAATATATCCGAAAAACAATAGCTCAAAATCAATGGGTAAAGAACTAAACAATTTACCAATCTCTAACATGTACATGCACAGAAGCAAATCCATAAAACCACATAAAATTCGGAGTTATCGGGAATCCTTCCATATGCAAAACAGCAAATGAAGATAAAAAGAAGATTCAAAACAAACAAAATACGTGCCCTTATAATGTATATAAAAAAATATTAAAAAAAATATCATATTCGCGAAAAATTAAAAAATAGATAAAAGAAAACGCTATGAGTCTCTCCAAAATATCAGTTCACAAACACAACTAACAGTGAAAGTATAGAAACATTGTCATCATAATTGTCTGAAACATCTTCGTATCAACTTTTACGTACCAGCTCCGAGTATGCACTAACAACCCATAGTTACATAAGAGAGAATATTGAGAATTAGAATATGCATGAGAATAAGCATTTAAGCAAAATGTACAACACTATAAATTAATACCTTATTAACTGTGTGCACGAGCAATTTTTTCAGTGCCGAGCAGATACTATGAGGTACCTGTTCAGGCGATCTGGGCCGTCCATTTAAATTTTGAATGGTATGAATTATGGAGAGAGGAACAAGAGATAGAAAGAGGAGGAAAGAGAGAGTTTCGATCTGGGCCATCCAAAACACTTTTGGACGGTCTTGATGCAACACTCGGGTATCACATAGGCTCTGCCACGTGATACTCATTTAGTACTCAAAAATTTTCAGTGTGCACACCTAGAAATTGAAAAAATCAATTTGTCCCCCTCTCCACGATTTCTGTGTGCAGCTTGTAAAAAGTAAAGGGTCATTCTATTGACAGTAGACTTTTTTTCACTTTTCTACACACTTTCACATATTCTTATACATTTTTTACACATTTCAATATATTTTTTAAATCTTAACGATAGGCTAGCGAGTTGATTTTATAATTTTCCAATATTAATAAAAAAAATAGTACTCCATTAACTAACACATAAAGTACAAAAGTACTAAAGGCTTATCATGAAGTTATTGATTTCTTGCCAAAAAAAAGAAAAGAAAAGAAAAGAAAAGAAAGAAACGAAAACATTCTTGGGTCTGTATGCATACCTCTCTATATATAAACCATCTTGATTACTCTCATACCTCCTAAACTCTTCACCCTCCTCCTCCTCTCTCTCTCTCTCTCTCCAATGGTGAAGTTCTCGAAAGAGCTTGAAGCTCAGCTCATTCCTGAATGGAAGGAGGCTTTCGTGAACTACTGGCAGTTGAAAAAACACGTGAAGAAGATCAAGCTCGCCAAAAAGCCAAAGCAAATCCAAAACGCCAACGTCGATTTCGGGATATCCATTTTCGACCCCGTTCGCTTCGTCGTTGGTAAAATCTCCGACCACTTCTGTAATGCCGGAGAGAATTCAGAGGTTATTCAGGTATTATGTGTATCTATACTTGAATATAAAATATCAATACATATATACAGAACATATCCTATGAGGGCTCCCTCACAAAAAAAGTGCGGAAAAACAGTTGTGAGTTGTTGGATCATATGCCCTTTACGCGATCCAACGGCTAATAACTGTGAGGGAGCCCTCATAGAAAACTTCTTGTACATATATATATATATATAAGAAAAATGATTTATAGGAGTTTTCATGCCTAAAATCCGATCAAAATGGTATCAGAAAGTCATGTAAAATCAGTGGTGCAACGGATACAATAAAAAATGTACTGAGAATTTTATTCTTCCATTTTAAATATGAAGTAAATGAATGGACCGCAAAATTGGTATATCAGCGGATTATTCTATACAAAAAGAGTTGTGAACATTTCTCTTTAGGACGCTGATCAATATATATATATATATATATAATGACTGAAAAGTGACACTAACGTCTTAGAAGACTATGAACGAAAAATTTAGACGGGTAAAATGACCCGAACACCTTGAATAATAAAAACAAGCTCAACCATCACATAAGCACGGTTTATTTGTTTTCGGTACAATTCAGAAGGTGGCGAAACCGAAATTTAAACATGCAAAATTTATATGTTTTTCCTTTTTCTTTTTTCTTCTTTTGGATTTTCATGTACAGTTCGATTCGAAGAAAAGGGACAGTGAAGTCATTTTCAGGCAAAGAAAAAGTGTCTCCACTCTCGAATATAAAAAATGATAGAACCACACTCATTTACACACGTATGTGTGGGGCCCAAATGGGTGTGGTTGTAGCATAACTGCTCGAATATACGGTAATCCGATTAATGTAAAATACATCTCATCATTCCATTCCAAATTTGGTTGTTCATTTTCGTGTGTTTATTGCTTTATTCGTTTTTCGGGTTTACTTCACGTGCAAAAATATCGGATTTCCGTTTGGTTTTTTCCATTGTAGGAATGCCGGAAATGGCAGATTTTTTCGTCGTCGATTCCGGCGAAGTTTTACGACAGATTTGCTCTTTACACAATTTTGCCGTTACACGTTTTGGTGTTGTGACCGATAAAGTTAAAGGGCAGTTTTTGTGTCAATAATTGTCACGAAAGCATCGTGAATTGGCTAACAAAAAGGATTTAATTCCAACAACCCACAAAAGAAAATCACTGAAAACGACACCCAAAGATCGAGTTGGACAATTTTTTTATTTTTTATTTTTTATTTTTAAATGGACAAATAACGGTTTCCTTTTTGGGGTTTTCCAGGTGAAGAGGAAAGTAAGAGAGGGAGAAGATGATGGTAATGAAGAAGTGTATGAAACAGAGCTTGTTCAACTGTTTTCTGAGGAGGATGAGGTACGTACTAGCTTTATTAATTACAGTTATTTATATTGTTGTGTACGTTACAAACTTTTTAATTTTAAGATAGCTATAATTGTCTGGCCGGTTTATGTGCACGTCAACTAATTTTTAAGAAACAATCTCATGATCGGAGAGTCTGGCCATTTAAATCTAGGCAAATTAAGCCCCGTAAAAACTTGCCTTGATTATAAAAGTTTATATTACTCATGCGTTACAAGGGATTAAATTATATCCGCCCACCAGTTGTGGACCTCACCTGATTTTCTTTTATTAATCAGAACCGTTCATTTTGTAAGGTTTCGCATAATAGTATATCTATGCAAAAAAATCAGCTTGATCGGATGTTGATAGATATGTCAAAAATTAAATTTTTGGTTATAAAAAGGACGGTCATGGGTCCATTTTATAAACAAAAATCCAATTTTTGGTATACTTATAGATCTCCGATCAACTGATTTTAGGATATGCTACTTTGAGAGGACTGTACAATATGAACAGTTAAGATTTATAATAAAAAAAATGCACAATTAGACCTACAGCGGGTAGGGGTGCACATACACCGGGCTGGGCCGGGTTCGGGCCCGGCTTATACTAGATAATAACGAGATTAGTGCATTCCCAAGCCCGGCCCATTTACAATCGGGCTTCAGTTAATTTGCCCAAGCCCAACCCGAATAAAATTTTAATTTCCCAAACCCGTCCAAGAAGCCCATTTTTCTTATTAAGCATAGTATTATAAACATAAAGTAATCAACCATAACGATCACAATTACAATTTACAACCATAATAATATATTTAAAGTTCAAAGTTCTTACAAAAATATTAAAAAATAGTCCTATAAATTAAAGTGCAATTAAAATATTCAAAAAGATGAAACTCTCCGATATCTATCAATCTCTATATGTAGTATTTAAATAAAATATTATTTAAATCGGGCTGGGCTGGGCTTTAGAGGAGTTTCCCAAACCCAGCTCATTTAGTAAACGGGCTTAAAATCTCAACCCAGCCCAACCCTATGGGCCTGAATATTTATCCCAAGCCCTAAAAAAACCGGGCTAGGTTGGGCGGGCTATCGGGCCGATGTGCACCCCTAACAGCGGGCAAGGTGGAAAACCCACTGGTGGAAAGAATTTAAACTCGTGTTACAAACACAAGTATATTCATATATAGAGACATGAGATTCTCCATTTTTGCATATTCGGGTATGAGAGATGATTTTCAGAATTTACTTTTTATCTTATTTTATTCCTTATTTTCCATTGTTAGTTCACGTGAAGAAATAACAACATTAATTTTTTTTTATACGTGAAAAGTGAATTTGAGAAGTAAGAATAGTTTCGTAATTTCGCTTGAATAATAAATATAAGATTGGCCCATTTTTATAATTTATTTTTCAGGTTAAGTTATTTTTTGAGCAATTGGATGAGGAGCTTAATAAGGTGAACCAGTTTTACAAGACAAGAGAGACAGAGTTTGTGGAGAGAGGAGAGATACTGAATAAGCAGTTGCAGATTCTGATGGAACGCAAGCAAATCCTCAGTGACCGGCGCCGGAAAAGTCTGTCGTCGAAGTCATCTACCGGATTTCTGTCGCCATCGTACTCGTCATCAGCTCGGAACTCGGATTATTCCGGTGAGTTTTCTTTATTTTATTTTTGTGGTAATTATTCTAGTGAGTTGCTATAGAGTGATTATTCAGTACCGACACCCCTTTTCACCACAAAATGTATTGAGGTTTATAAATTTAGTCTTGTGTCCCAACACGTGTGGTGGAACAACGGCTTATGACACCATGTAGAGCAAGGTTTAAAAAAGGTCCATTAAGTATCGTATTAGCCGTTACGTAATGAGATTTGGGACATCCAATATTGTTATTTGCCAATGATATAGACGATATTGTCCGTATCGGGCGATATCTATTGGGAAAAATATCAGACATATCGAATTTCAAAAAACAATTTCATTATACTATAAAACCAAAACTGTACAGATTACATAAAACAGATAACTAAAACGAATACAATGAACAAAATATAAACTTATTGTAGAAACAACAAATTGAACTGAGTCTTGTGAAAGCTTAGTCTCTTTAAAATAGATTCACCGCCTACCATGAATGTTGTAAGATTAATCGGCGTCTGTCTCCCATTATAAAACGGCTAGACCACAACCTTTGAAACATCTATAACAACTGCCTGGGCAAACCGACGGGAGACCTTCCGATTGCCTTGATTTTATCTGAATTTTTTAGAAAATTCCAACAATATCTAACCATATCACCGATACTGTTTCATTTCTCAATACCGCGATTTAAAACCTGATCTAGTGGTGATCTAGAGACAGTGAATTATTTTTCTGTCACTCAGGGTAGCAGACCAGTTACATTTTGACACCTGTATGACTCATTTTGCGTAAACAATGAATTTGAGGGTAATATGATAAATTACTCAAATAATTAAGTTTATTGCTGTTGTGGAGTGACACGAATGTCATAATGATTTCATCTTGTTAAATTTATAATTCTTTGACAACTTCCTTTAATGCATAAAGTGGCATTACCTTATTTAGAATCAATACAAATATACGATTTTAGGCTACTCATATGATAAATGCTGATCAATTTCTCCTATTTTATGTTCTCACTTTATTTGATATTTATTCCTTAATTAGATGAAAGCATAATTTAGATTTGCTACTGTAATAATTTTTTAAAACAATTTTAATTACTTCTTTAATTTGTGAAAAAATAAAATTATTTAAAAATCCTACTATTTACCTATATGATCAAACAAAACAAGACATAGGGAATATTTCTGTTTCTTCACTCAACACAAAATGGGGATTCTGCCGTCGCTTGGGGTCGATAGGGGGTGCCAACGCCATCCAGACTGTCAGTTTCGTGTATCAACGGCTCAGATCTCACATTGCCTAAGTGTATCTGAGCCGTCCATTACTTGATACAATCCGAGCCGTTGATGCGCAAAACAGACAGCGTGGATGGAGGATGGCATGGCCTACCGACCCCTCGGACAACGAGCCCCCGGTTCTCTCAACACATGTACCCCAGATTAAGGAAAGGACCAAAAATAGCTAATTCTCTTGTTACACATTATATCACTTGAGATTGATTACATGAAATAATTTGTCATTTCTACAACACAAATTTTCCCCATCACACCGCTAAAAGTGTTGGGCTAAACAAATTTTGAGACAGGTCATCCACTCCACACACATCAATTATTTTAACACTTTTAGTCATTTTAGCATTTTTGAGAAACTTCTCCTTGTTTATTTCATCAACGGGATTAAATTTTTGACCTTTTTGTTTATGCAGAAAGCCCGACGGAATATAGCGAAAGCCCTATCGAAACCCCGCAAAGCCCGCAAAAGGAGGATGCAAGTGCAGCAGTAGAGAGAAATGGTGCGAATTTCGTTGTCTCACCGAAACAATCAAA
Source organism: Vaccinium myrtillus (assembly GCA_016920895.1). Lineage (NCBI taxonomy): Eukaryota > Viridiplantae > Streptophyta > Magnoliopsida > Ericales > Ericaceae > Vaccinium > Vaccinium myrtillus. Next base: position 29,586,728 of record CM029270.1, read on the forward strand.
AACAAAGAAGGGAAATCCGACACGGGCGATATCGGCCGTTACTTCTATGCTATGGGAAGATTTAGTGAAGAATCCAAAGAAAGAATTAGGTCCAGGAAATGATTTCATAAACAGAAAAAAGAACCAATGTGCAGAAAAGATGATTAGAGGAGCTTTTGTGGAGCTCTACAGAGGCCTTGGACTGTTAAGAACATACAGGTATATATTTCGATGATTTCTCAATATGCAGTTTCTCAGAATAGTGACATATTAATGGAATTAAAAACATTTAAAAGATAACTTGCATGCTAGCTAGGATGGACGCAGGAATTTAACATTAGGCGGACCTCTTCAAAAGCTGAAGATATATATATAGGAAGATGTTCTATTATTAAGGACTCCCTCACGGATCTCCTCCGTGAGGACCATCCATTTTCTGATTTTTCGGACCAAATTTCGACGATCCGAACCGGTCAATGTGTTTAAAACATGTTTTCCATGGCCAACGCGGGGAATCACAAAAAACAAATACCCGAAAGGGCTTCATCCGAGCGGTTTTTCATAATAACCGTACATATATAGTTTATTAAAAAAAGCTTGAATGAAGCCCTTCCGGGTATTTTTTTTGGACAAATCCTAGCGGTGACCCTTAAAAACACGTTTTAAACACATTGAGCGGTTCGGATCGTCGAGATTCGATCCCGATCCATGAGGTCCGCAAATTGAGAGTTTGAGGGAATCCTTAGTAGAACGGGATTGATGGGTAATTCCTTAATTTTGAAAAATAAGTTCTACAAGAAACATAGTAAATTCATCTTTAAAATATCTCATTTTGAAATTATAGTATTCTTAAATTCAATTTTTGATTTTTCAATTTCAATCACTTATCAATAGATGTTCTGATTTGTTCACACAAGATGTGGCAAAGGCATGAAACATGCGCATAAATGGCCCATTTCTTTGACGGGACTACTAGTGAAACGACCAGATATGCAATTTCACTAGCTTAGTAGTGATCAGATATCGAAGTATGGTATATTGGCATGCACTTGGTCGATCATATATTCAAATGATGTTTCATTTAAGTCGCAAATATTTCAATCAAACATGGATGTTTTCTCACGTTGTGTATATAGTGTAATCCAATGCTAATATCTGATCAAACAAATGTGGAATAATCAAAATTGTAATTCAACAGCGTAGGGGACAATAATCAGAAAGAGAAATCGTGACCTGAGGCAGTTGAACTCTCTGGGAAGCCTTGTTAGCACCTTTTCAAAAAGGTCTCAAATGAGCTGAATCAAGAAATGAACTTGTTCATATTGTAGTTTCTAGTCACTTTCTATTTAGAAGTTAGCCAAACGCAACTTAGAAATTCAGCATTAATATGTGTTCATCTGCTAACTTCTTTTTCTTTTCTTTTTTCTTTGTTTCTTGGCAGCTCTTTAAACATGGTGGCTTTTACCAAGATACTGAAGAAGTTTGACAAGGTAAATTATTCAACTATCAATTTCATACAACTATATATATATATATATAGCCCTTCTAATCCGGGAGTCCCGTTTCCGAACCTCCATGATCCCAAATTGTTTTTGACGATCCGAGCCGTCCAATGTGTTCAGAAGGTGTTTTCAAGTGTCCATGCGGGAAATCTTCAAAAAAAATACCGGGAAGGACTTGATCCAAGCAGTTTTCGCAAAAATATATATATATATATATACAGTTTTTACGAAAACTGCTTAGATCAAGCTCTTCCCGGTATTTTTTTTTTGAAGATTTCCCACGTGGACCCTTGAAAACACCTTCTAAACACATTGGACGGCTCGGATTTTCGAAAAATAATTTGCAACACAAAAAAAATCAATTTTTTCTTATTTTCGGGAGGTTTGGACTAGAAAATCCACCTATATAGGTGGATATATATACGGCAATTATCCAATTAAGGATCCCGGATGGGAGGTTTTTTGGTGTTTTGATGCTTTTAAAAATTGCTTTGGGAAAATCCGAGCCGTCCAATGTGTTCAAAATGTGTTTTCCAAGGTTTACGCGGGAAATCTTCAAAAAAAAATACCGGGAATGGCTTGATCCAAGCAGTTTTTCGCAAAAACTGTATATTTACAATTTTGCGAAAAACTGCTCGGATCAAGCCCTTTCCGGTATTTTTTTTTGAAGATTTCCCGCGTGGACCCTTGAAAACACCTTTTGAACACATTGGACGGCTCGGATTTTCAAAAAAATATCGGGAAGATGGAGTCCCGGATCCGGGATTCCCGGATTAGATCGGGACTAATATATATATTGAACTGCTCATACCACTATATTTGATAGTAACAAAAAAAAAAAGAAAAAGAAAACCTTAATACAACCAAAAAAAAAAAAAAAACTAAGTAAATTTATATTATATTTAAAAATGTTTCACAATCTAATCACCATGGGGAAAGTACATTTGCTCAACTAAATAACTGATGATATTATTTTGAAAAGAAAAATAAAATAGGAAAGAGAAACCTTAAAGCATGAAAATTTCATAGTAGCTTCTAATTTCGATGATTTATGATTATGAGTGGATTATTAGTTTGCATACTTTTACTTTATTCTGCACTATTGCTTAATATAAGCTCACTTATTTTCTCATCCCAATTTAATTTCTTTTCAAAAACTAACTCAGTTGCACTTTAAACTGTCTCGTAAATCTTTTAAGCGACCATTGGAATCCTCGACCATCCTGGTTGGAGTCTTTCCCATGTGATTTGACTGACTGGAGCTGATAAGTTCAATGAAAACATAATTATATATGTTAAAAATTAATTGCGAATAATAATAATAATAATATTCAAAACACATTTACCTGAGAATTGTTATATGGCTTTTGATTTAACGTGCTATATTTTTGTGTAAGATAAATTTGTTAGGAAACCAATTAACACAATTTTTTTTTTTGAAAGGCCAATTAACACTTTTTCATGATATTGTGACAGAATTTCATTCGATTCTCACATGCAGATGGCATATATGCTTAAGCAATTTAAAATTGTAAATCATGGCCTCTTTTTGTGTTTCATGAAACAGGTATCAGACCAGAAAGCCTCAGCAACCTACCTCGAAGTAGTGAAAAGATCTTATTTCCTCAGTTCTGATAAGGTAATTAAGATTCTTATTTCACATACTCTATATAGTGATTGTATTACTTCTAAGGTTGAGTTTTTACTACAATATTTTCGGTATTAAGTTGTAGGAAAAAGTAGCTGTAGTTTTTGTTAAAGGTATTTTTGTGATATATGTGTGGTGAATGACTTGCGTTGGAATGAGTGAAAACTAGTGAAAATACTAAAAATGCCAAAAATAGCAAGAATAAAGTGTGGAAATTTATTAAGGTGTATCAGTCACATGTTAATAAATAAAAGGAGCCCATAGAAGTCCATTGGAAATTTATTAGCTTTCAATTTTTTAAACATTTATGGTTTTAGTTAATTGAAGATATAATTTCTTTCACTTTTTGCAAGTAAGCCCATTGAGTATCCTCTCTTTATCATAATTTTGCATGTAAAGTAAAGAAATAACTACATAAATTAAATTGCAGCAATCATCAAAATCTAAGAAACCACTATTCTATTACTTCTATATATATACCTCACTTACTTGTATTCCAATTAAAAGTAAATATTTTTTTCTAAAAGTAGACATTTTTTAACTTTTTTTTAATTACTAATGTATTTTGTTGTGGGTGAATTTTTGTCAATGTTTGTCAAAATATTTTATTTTTTGAATCCGTATAATAAAATTTATGGTTCAATAAATTGTTTGTCATGATTGAAAAAAATAGGAAAAGAAAAACATAATCTAAAAAACTGACAATTCTGAATAATTTTTTCTCCAGTGCGCATTTTAATGTTTCAATCATAATAAATTAAGTACTGTACTTTTTAAGCAAATAAAAACAAAAAATAAAACTAATTAAAGCCAAATAAAATTCTAGATATAATTTAAAAATCTACAAAAAGTAATTGTGTCCAAATAAAATCTACTCTTCATGTAAATTTAAGGAGAGAATTTTAAACGATAAATATATAAATTAAGGTGGCTGGTGATATTTTAGCTTGATAATTTTGTTGACATGTTATATTTCCATCGCAATTTTATTGGGTTGTAATTTGTAAACAATTTGAGAATTCATTTTCATATAATTAAGTCCTACTTACAAGTTTTGTAACCTAGGGAATTAATTGTACAAATTACTGTTGTTTGTGGTAAGCTAGGTGGTTAGACAAATGGACGAAGTGGAGTCTTTATTCACAAAGCACTTCGCCAACAATGACAGGAAAAAGGCCATGAAGTTTTTAAGACCCCATCACCACAAAGATTCTCACATGCTCACCTTTTTTGTGGGTAATAATCTCTCTCTCTCTCTCTCTCTCTCTCTCTCTCTCTCTCTCTCTCTCTCTCTCTCTCTCTCTCTCTCTCTCTCTCTCTCTCTCTCTCTCTCTCTCTCAGTATTTGGTTATTAATGTCACACTAAAGGTTTTCAAATTGTTTTTGATTTCATGATGATTATGGACATTGTGGTACACCCCATTATAAACATACTTTCACCAATAATTTAAAATAAGCTAGACAAATGATGTAGTGCGCGTACCTACGCTTTCGCTTTCGTCAAATTAGGCAATATACTAAAAGCTTTTCCTTTTTTTTTATAGGCAAAAAATAATCTTTCACGATTATTAGATTTTGTCTTTATTCAATTTTTTTATGAGTAATAATAATCCCTCTCTCTCTCTCTCTCTCTCTCTCTAGAGTAGCATTCACTATTGATTCTGTGGTCACACTAAAGGTTATGGTCATTGTGGCACACCTCATTATAAACACACTCCCACCAATCTAAAATAGCTAAACAATTGTGCAGAGTCCATGTCCGCACCTACACTTTGGTCAAATCATCCTCGTTGGGCCTAGTTCAATATACTGCCTCTTCTGGCTTAATAATCTGCCAGGATTATTATGTTTGTGGTCACACCATAGGTTTTCAAATTGATTTTGAATTCATGATTATGGCCATTGTGGCACACCTCATTATAAACATATTGCCAACAATAAACAAAAATAGCTAAACCATTATGTAGTGCGCGAACCCATGCTTTGGTCAAATTAGGCAAAATTTGGACTTACTTATTTAGAATGGCTTATTATTGTTTTATCGGAGTTTTAGTTAGATTTGCGTCAATTTTTTTAAAATTTTTCTTTACGCAAAACTAATCCACAAAATATAGATTTTTTAGATTGCGCGCTTTTCTTTGTTATTTTTATCTAGAGTTTTGTATTTTTCTAATTCCTCTCATCAAGTTGAATGAATAATTCATAATAAATTGACGCAAAACAGCCAAACATTCACAAAAAATTACACAAAATTTAATTAGTTAGCCAGTCGAATGAGTTGAATTGCAAATTAACTTTTGTTTATAATTTTCTTTCACATATTCTGGAATATTTTCTATTAAAATTTCGTTCTCATTATTACTTTGTTGTTGTTGTTGTTGTCGTTGTCGTCGTCGTCGTCGCTGCTGTGGTTTCAGGATTATTTACCGGTTGTTTTGTAACACTATTTAGTGTATACGGAATATTAGCTCATTTGTGTGGGATGTTCTCCCCAACAACAGAAGCATCATACATGGAAACCGTCTACCCTATTTTCAGGTCCCTTTTTTTTCATGCATCTCTACTACTTTTGGCCGTTTGGAATTTGAGGAAATCAAAGGAGAAAGAAAAAGACGCGGGGTGGCTGTTGTGCAACTTGTGCACAGTTGGTGCTATGCAGAATTCAGGCCGTCCGTTGCTTGGATGGACGGCCCAGATTTCAAACAAACTATTGGCGCGAATAGTTAACTATTCGTGAATAGTTTGTTTTCAATCTGAACAGTTGAAAACATTTATAGACGGCTGTGATTCTGCACAGCAGCCTCCCCGTATCTAGAAAACTTTGAGAAACGTATAAAGGAAAATTTATTGCACTTTAATTCTTTGTTTTGTTATTTTCCTCCTTGTTTCCTCTCAATCCAATCAAGAGAAATTACTTTTCCTTTCCTTTCTTTTCTTTTCCAAATCCCAAACGTCGCCAAAGTTTTAATATCTTCATTTTGTTAAATCACAAGAAAGTATATACATTATGCGAAAACTAATGGTATCTAAATGTGCAGCATGTTTGCTCTGCTAAGCTTGCACTTGTTCATGTACGGGTGCAATCTATTCATGTGGAAGAGCTCGAGGATCAACTACAACTTCATATTTGAGTTCCAACCCACCACTGCTCTCAAATATCGAGACGCCTTCCTCATTTGCGCGTCTTTCATGACTGCAGTGGTTGCGGCCATGGTGATACACCTCGTATTGCTCTCCAATGGTTTCTCTGCTCGACAAGTCGATGCCATTCCAGGAATTCTCCTCGTGGTTAGTTATTAGGGCGTACGTGCTTGATAACGTTTTCATTTTCTGTTTTTTGTTGTTATGAATTTTCTAAAGCGGAATTGTAAACAAGTTTGGTATGGGTGTAAACATGAGTAGCTGGCTAGAGGCCCGCCCAAAACCCGGCCTACTAGGGAACCAATGAGCCTTGCCGGAAGACCCACAAACTTTTCCTTGATAAAAGGCCCGAAACCCAATCCCATTGCCCAAATAAACAATGGTCCATGGGCCTGGGTTCAAGAAAGAAAATGGGTTGATCCTACCTAAGCTCAAATTTTGCAGAATCCGATCTGTTTGGCCCGGTAGTCCGAGCCCAATGAAAATTGGGTCGGGTCGGGCTTTTACACACAAGTGGTCTTCCTTGATAGAACTTACACCGCGGTGTGAAACCCCTTTTCCACTACTGTCATATGTGGGTCCAACTATGAGTTTATTAGTTTGATTTGAACTATTCATCTTGTAGAACCCGCAGAGTGCATCCATGCGAAAAATCATTTTGATCAGACATTGGTATATATATAAAAATTTTGAATTTTGTTTTACGAAATGGATGGTCAAGGACAGTCTAACTTTAAAATTAATGACCGTTTATTTTACAAAACAAAATTCAAATTTTGATATACCTGTCGATGTCTGATTATGCTGATTTTTTGCAAGATGTAGTACTCTGCACCCCTACAAGATGAACAGTTCAGATACACAATTAGGCCCACAAAAGTGGTGGTGAAAAGGAGGTGTTTTACACCCCAGCTATGTAAAGAATGTCCTCCCTTGTATATATATATATGCTTACAAGAGGTTTATCTTTTATTTTTCTAAATTTTATGCTGATTTTTCATGCCATTTTCAGCTTTTCATCACACTTCTCATCTGTCCAATTAATATCTTCTATCGCCCAACTCGGTTTTGTTTCCTCCGGATAATACGAAACATAGTCTGCTCTCCATTTTATAAGGTATTACTGATCTTTCTTCCCTCAATCTTAATTATCGTCATAACAAAATTTAGCATAGCACCTAATGCAATTTTTCCAATGTGTTCAACAAAAAAAAACTCACAGGTTTTGATGGTTGACTTTTTCATGGCTGACCAACTTACTAGTCAGGTAACAATTTAAGCCCACAAATCAATTCTACATTATGTACTTTGTTGATGCTCATTGATTCTTACTATGTACTTTGTTGGTGATTACAGATTCCATTGCTAAGGCATATGGAATCCGCAGCTTGTTACTTTATTGCTGGAAGTTTCAAAACACACCATTACGAGACCTGTAAATCCGGCAAGTCGTACAGAGAATTCGCTTATGTCATTTCTTTTGCGCCGTATTATTTTCGCGCTATGCAGGTAAATCCAAGATCCAGTTTCTAATTTGGCCTAATTTGTTTCGATAGAATTGCCCCGACTCTATTGAGATTTCTATACTTGGTAGAGGAGCTATAAAGTTTTCTCCGGTCTAATTTTTCTAGCACACATGAAAAAGAGCGGAACTCGCGAGAACATGGTTCGACGAATGTGACCTGAACGACTATCTAATTTTAAACTTAATTGTTGGTATTTTCGTGTAATTCGCAGTGTGCAAGAAGATGGCACAACGAAAATGACCTGAACCACCTTGCTAACCTGGGAAAGTACGTTTCGGCCATGGTTGCAGCCGGGGCAAGGTTAACCTATACCCGGGACCCGACGAGTAAACTCTGGATGGTTATTGTGTTGATCACTTCTTTTGTGGCCACAGTGTATCAGTTGTACTGGGATTTTGTCAAGGATTGGGGACTTCTCAACCCAAAATCCAAAAACCCATGGCTCAGAGATGATCTCATTGTCAAGAACAAAAGCATCTACTATGTGTCAATTGTGAGTTTCCCATTTTCCTCTCTTACTCTTGTGTGATTTGTGACCATTTTCGAAATCGAAAACCAATATAAACGCGTCTAACACGATATAATTTTGTTGTTGTAGGCCTTTAATTTTTTCCTGAGAATTGCTTGGCTGGAGACTGTGATGCGATTCATTGTCGGGCCATTCGAATCACGATTGCTAGAGTTTTTCCTGGCTTCACTGGAGGTCATTCGACGTGGGCACTGGAACTTCTACAGGTACAATTTGTGTTTTTTTTTGTTTTTCAAAAAAAAAATCGAGTGGCTTGGGGTTAGGTTAGGTTTTTGCGAGTAACAGCGATAGAAGAGTCATTATACTTTTCGAAACTCTCCTTTTTTATCGTTAATGATTAGTGAAAATTTCCTTCCGCCGTTCAAAAACATAGTGTGCCTGTAAATTCAACCAAACCAGAAATTAATTTGACCAGTATTGAAACAAGTTCTAGGTGCTACATATATCATCCAACCTTAAGTAATACTTCTCCCTCCCTTTTTTTATTGTCGACTATTCCATTTTGGGTTTTGACCCTTGATAATTGTGCATTTGAGAAGTTCATCGGTAAAATTTTGCACAATTATTATTTTTCCCTTTTGAAAAGTAAATGGATACAAGTGGATGATAATTTTGGAAAATAGAGGTAAAAGTTGATATGAAATGCATAATGATAATATCTCTTTAATAAGTTGAATTTACGAAGCAACACACTTAAAAACGGACAGAGGGAGTACTCGAAATGTATCATATAAGTTGCATACTGATTCTAAAGCTTTGCTCTAATTTCATCATGAAAACTGCAAAAATGATAGGTTGGAGAATGAGCATCTGAACAATGTTGGCAAGTTTAGGGCCGTGAAGGCAGTTCCTTTGCCATTCCGCGACACAGATTCAGACTGATCAAGAAAGTCGTTCGATACTTATGCGCAAGCATTTCCCTCTAACGAGCTGAAATGATAATGAATATGCAGAATTCTCACTGTTGTTGCCGAACGTTGAAGGGGCCGATCTGCGCGCACTTCGTATTCGAAACCACTTGAGAAGTTCATAACCATTGATCAAAGATATACAGTCAAGAAAAGTGAGCCCTGAGGTTCGGTTGTCGTGATTGAAGCATTCTTTGGATGGATATTTAGTGTTGATTTGTATATTTGAGAATTTCTAACTTGAATTTGATGACATCAACGTATCTTTAATTAGTACCCAAACAGTTTCTTTTGCTAATGAGTTGTGGCAAGTTTTTACACCATTTTTATTTGGACGTACAATTCAGAATTTCAGGAGAGATTTTAATAAATCCAGAATTTTTATAATAAGATAGATTTTGGGCCAATACAAAGAAAGAATTTTAGGAGATCTAGACTAGGAAAATTACAACTTTCGGGTGTGCATTTTTCTCAAAGTAGGATTGGAAATTGTTCAGTTAACACTATCTAATCCTAATGCATTTTTTCTATAATGCTGAACTGAAACAGTATATATAAATTGATAGGATTTTACAGTATTTTTCAAGTCCACTTTGTCAAAAGGAAATCCATCATTATATTTTGCGGTCAGTTTTATGACATTTTCTGTATATTGTAGTATTAAAGACTTACCGAGTGGAGTGCACTGGCAACGCCACAACCAAAGTGGCAATGTCACAACCATGATTGTTGGAATATGAATCCGATGGTTTTTTTTTTTTTTTTTGAGCAAGAAATATATTCTAACCCAACCTAATCCAACACACGACCCTAGGGGACTTGAAACCTGACCACCACTAAGAAAAGCATTGGCCATACAAAATATGAGTCACACAAAATTTAATCAAATACCAAATGTGTGACCTTTCAGAAATATGGTCCAATCCGATACTCATATCACATCAATGAAGACAATCATCCAGTGTATAATCCAGATTAAAATAGGTTTTACGGTAATGAGGCCAGTAAAAGCTCTTACTGAGAAGGGGAGGGTATCAGACATAATACTTTAGCTGCATACATTCCAAACTAGTTCTGAGTCCTCAAATTGTGAATCCAGCCAAAAGCAGTCACTAACTGAACATGGATCACTCAAATTGTGAATCCAGCCAAAAGTGCCTACTCTGTAAACATATCCAGACCTGTTTCCAAGTGATGCATGCATTAAATAGTTTGCTTCTTCCTTTTTGTGAAAGACTTCTCAGATTGTAGTCTCAGTTCCATGGCGTGCTTCGATTCAGCAGTTTGAGGTTCTTCAGGAAGAGTACAGTGCAGGAATTTCTTGCTGGAACCCACATGGTAGCAAAATAGCTTCAGCATGTTTCTCCCCCTCATCCATTTCAGCATAATCTTCATGTGTGTTTTGCTGGCCAATCCACCAATACCAGCTTCCTGTAAGTTTTTTCATTTACAGTAGTGTTAGTCCACGACCAGTTTTTTCGTTTACATATACTCCCTCCGTCCCTGAATCGAGGTCCTCTATTCCATTTTGGAATGTCCCAACATATTAGTCCTCTTCGTAATTCAAGCAAAAAAAGTGAGATAATTTCCAAAGACTAATCCTCGTAAATGATTGAAAATAGTCTTCAAAAAGAGGATGTAGAGTCAATATTGTAAATCAAAGCTAACTTTCTAAAAAGATAGGCATTTAATCATGACCCTAAAAAAGGTTAGAATTCCCAAAAGGGCCAACAAGTGACCGAAGTATTTTATTAAGTATCAAACAAATTTATAGGCAATTAATCCTACAACTTAGATAATGTACATTGCACCTTCATTACTATGCAAAAAATCAGCCAAGAGAGGAAGAAATCCCAACAAAGCAGTCTAATAAATTAGGGTGAGTCTATTCGCAGCCCATTTTCGACTTCATACAGCCCTTTTGCTAAATAAAACCCTGCTGACGTGGCAAATCTTTATTTTTGCTTCACATAACCCAGAAAATTTCCCAAATTACCCTTGTTATTTTTCTTCTCCCAATTCACTCAAAACCCACCCACTCTCAAAACCCACGCTCAAAACCCACCGGTACCGACCGACCTCCATCACCACCGGTACCGACCGACCTCCGATCTACTCCCTCGTCTCACCGATCGATCAACCTCCATCACCACCGCTACCCACTTTTTCCTCCGACCGACCTCTATCACTCTCTCTCTCTCTCTCTCTCTCTCTCTCTCTCTCTCTCTCTCTCTCTCGCGTAGCTCTCGCTATTTTACTCGTCTGGTTTTGGCACATTTCGGATATTTACTCCCGAAACTAAACACATAATTCGGATACAAACTACTGAATTATGGCCAATATTGCGGATATTAACTACCATCACCAATTTCGGATATAAACTCCCGGTTTTATAGGTAAATTTCGGGTATTAACTACCGAAATGTATTGCGATTTTCGGGACTGTGTGTACCGTTTCGAACGAACAACGGCTGAAAAATCGAAAATGCAATGGGTTACTCTTGGGTCATTTTTTGCTCGAAAATCTTGATGTCCGGGTTACTCTTGGTCTGTATTTGTGCATCCATTGGTGGACTTGGAGTTGTAAGTTGCTCCATTACTCTTTGGAGCTCTTCAACAAGGTTTTCCTTTGGAGCTCTTCAACCTAGCCATTAACCCCCATTGATTCAACAAGGTTTTCCATTGAGAGAGATGAAAGATGAGGGGCATAGGAGGATATTGGGGGTTAATGGCTAGGTTGTTTTCGATTGGAGGAGGAGGAGAGATTTTTTTCGATTGGGGGAGGAGGGAACACGATGGAGGAGAAAGGAAGAAGAAGAAGTGGGCTGATATGTAGCAATTGGGAGAAAGTGGGGTGGGTTGGTATGAAGTAATTTGAGGGGCTAAATGGTCTTTTCACAAGGAAGGTTTTGGTATTTATTTTGGATGGGCTGTATTTAGGGAAAATGGGCTGCGAATAGACTCACCCAATAAATTATGGTGTCAAAGACCACACTATCACTATAGGCCTGAAAGGCTGAAACACATGTACATGTTCGGATGTCTGCTTCAAAAAGGAAATTGTGGGGCTACCACTTCTCAGATCGGTCTCCTTTCAATCAGATGAAAAGTAGAGTGGACGCTAAACAACCACGTTAGCACTGTACTGGACCGTAGAGTCCAGGACGGCACTCCGACGGTCAAGTAAATACCGGAAGGAGGAGATGAAGCAAGAACCTCAGATCTAGGGTTTCAGGATAGATTGTCTGTACCTTCGTTTGGGCTGAACATTACCTTATATATAGGGAGTGAGTGACTTGCTCTCCAAGTACGGTCGCGTTAGTCACACGTGGTAACTGCTCGGCTGATGTCACTGTGACGTGTACAGACGAGTGGTTTACGAACACATGCCTTCAGTAATGTGGTGACACGTGTAATAGGTCACTCGGCTGACGTCATCGTCATGATTAGAACGGTTACGAGCACATGCTCTGTTATCTCTTACGCTGAGTCAGTCCCAGGTATTCACCCTTCGGCGCTGACACTTCGTTAAGTTATACTTGTGCCCACTGGTTTCTCGGCCTGATGGGCCGAGCCCCGGTGTTGCACTGGATTATGGTATTAATTGTAGAAGTGGGTACGCGTGTTTTCGGCTCTATACAGAGACCACGAGCCGAACCCTCAATGCCCCTTATTGTGTGTGGTAGTCCCTTTAGGTTCCACCGACGGGTCCCTCGTTGGTCACCTTTCGGCGCTGCACCTTAGAGGTATCCCGGTTGATCCAATCGGCAAGGCTTCTAGCTATTTCTTGAGTTATGATAGGTGCTCGGTATGAAAGACCCCTACAGAAATGCCCACATTAAGAAAGTAAAACATTATCCTAAACCAAAAGAAATAGGAAACCAAAATAGAATATCAGTCCAAGCTCTCGCTTTGTCATCCTCCAAGTACATACACACGCTTTTCACCACAATACAACGATTACAATTGCATTTTGGCATGTATAAACATTGAAACTATAGGAGTCTAGGAGACAATGGTTCAACTGAAGTAAGTATCTATAGTTGCAGATAGAGAATTCACGATAAGAGTGAGAGAGCGGGCTTACAATCCTAAGGTACATCATTCTTTTCCCATTTGGTCTGATTGTTTGCTGCGTAGTGGCCTGATCATTATTCCCATTTGGTATGATTTCAATTGCGTCATTCTTTAACAGAGTTGCATACTCTATGAATAAAAAGCAATAAAAATTTTGGAAACTCTGTGAATCATAATTAGTGAATTGTAATGCCCAACAGGAATTGAGCGATGGTCTGTACGGTTGGTTTTGGACCTTTTGGTTAAACATAACAGCAAAAAACTTAACACAGGCAACCAATTCCTTCTTTCTTTTGATTAGCCATTGTGTTTTGGGAGTGATTAGGTGATTTTGAATGTGCTCTCATTGGTGAGTTCATTCGTGAGTTCTATGCTTGCGGTGATGCCAATTTATTTTGCTTCTCTTGCCTGGACATAACGAAACTGATACTGTATAAGAACACCTCGCAAAATACCCGAAACTAATCAAGCTGGTAGTTTGCTTACTTTTTTTTACTTCCTTTATTGGCCCTGTTTTGATGCTGAAAAATCAGGGTTCCCTTAATAATCTGTTAAAACCCTAACAGTATGAATGCGAATCACTAATTAAATCAACCAGCAGAAAATTACGCAAGCAGTCAAAACCCACAACACAGAGATATACGTGGAAAACCCTAAATGGGTAAAAAACCACGGGAAGGAATCAAAATCACTATATTCATTGTGCAGTTACAGATATACCTATCCAAACGATGTAAATCCTCACAACGTTCTAAGTATCACCTGCCGAGTCACACGTACACCGCACCCAATGATCTTGATCGCCAACGCCTTGAATCGCACAAGCCTTCCTTGGATACTTTTGGAATCCCACCAAAGAACTCTAACTGAAAGTTGATTGTTGAAGCATTAAAACCCTTGAAGATGAATTCTAAGCATCCGACCTTCAAATATCTTCAAGGTCCATAAACCCTAGCCGCCACAAGTGTTTTAAGGATGAGTAGGAGTGTAGAGAATAAAGTGTGGCTGCTCAAATTCGTTTAACCTAGTTGATGCGAATATATAGGCGCATAGCGGTTGCTCAAGCAAGAACCAAGTTGCTCGAGCAACTAACGAACAACAGATTTGCTTGACAGGTTGCTTGAGCAAGTCGTTGAGCAACTTCTGAACAGCAGATTTGCTTGACAGGTTGCTTGAGCAAGTCGTTGAGCAACTTCTGAACAAGTAAACTAACCTACTCAACTCACCACTAAAATAAATATTACCGCACTCTCAACTATTACATAAAGAGATGATTCCTTTCCACACCTAAACAGACACTCTAAAAAAATAAAATTACAACTCGATGTAAATGTGTGTTTTGTCTAACGGAATTGCCAAAACAAAGAACTCCGGAACTTGGTCCTTACAATCTCCCCCTTTGGCACTTCCATGACAAAACACACTACAAAGGCAATCTATCCTATATGAACGAGTTATAGAGAGCCTGCAAACAAAACTCAACATCCAAATATATTAGAACATTAGGCAACCTACTCCCCCTTTCATCATTCTTCCCCTTTTTGACATGGAATGACAAAGGGCGAATAGGATAAACAATTAAGCAATAAATGTGAACAAAGGAGTGCATTGAACAATAAAAGCCCAAGAGAAGCAGCCAAGTGCGATATTTAAGAGAGAAGCGAACACTAGCATAAATATCATGATGCCTAAACTCAATAGCAGACAAAGTACTAAAAGCACGCAAAGCTCAATAAAACATAATTAAACTCAATGCTAAAAGATTATAATTTTTTGAAGATATGAGCATGAGAAAGTTTTAGCGCAAGTATTATATCATGAGATGCAATGAACAAGACATCCAAACATTAAAACACAACTTGATGATAGAACACCATGCACGACAGAAGAAAAACAACGCACCATGATCAATGACATGTGAGGAAAGTGTGTGTGTGCATCCATGGCCTAGATATCAGTTAGCTTAATTTAGGACCTATATTCTCATGAACAATAGGAGTATCAAGATGACTCCCCCTCAAGAAGTCAAACCAAGCTAGGTCCTCAATGATTTTTGTTGATAAGTACTTGAGCTCCCCTTGAACCTCTAATTTTTATTCTTTTACAAAGTATTCTCTTTTACCCCACTCGCCGTTTGACGCGACCGTCCGGACTGGATAGAGCCGAATGCAACCGGTTACTAAGCAAGTGGTCCAATACTAATACCACATTTTCCATAAACTCTCATTTTTTTATATAACCTCACCGATGGAAATATTTTTTCCATTGTATTTTGCACTATCATCGGCGGCTTTCACACTACTAGGACTTTTGTCCTATAGGTAGCCATTTCCTCAAGTCATTCATTCTCTCCATTTCGGAGGGGGAGATGGAGACAAAAAAACAAATGGTGGTGGATGGATTTCAACATCACATTTGGAATTCTAACCACGGGTCAATCTCAAAAAGAAATCGCAAGATACAAACCAAGTTTATGAGAACAAGACCCCTAATTGTCAACCATCCATAATAGTCATGAATAAGTGTACAGAATGTCGGATACTCATGGTTTATTGGCATTCGAATGTTCTTGCAGGGAGAATACCAAAAGAAGTGAAATAAAAAATACGGATGAACATGTTCATAAAATCTGATGATATTCAACTATGCACTGAAGTCTATCATGCTCAATCCACATAACAACCGATAAATAGACAAAAAAATTTTGAATTTTTTTTTATATAATAACTCAAAGAAAATAAAAACAAGACAACTATGAAACAAATTATAAAACTCCATAAATCTAGGTATTAAGATATGCATGATCAATTAAACCTAGTTTATGGAACTAATCCTAGCCTTAAAAGGCAAGGTCAACCTCTCCGAGTGAACTATAGTCATCTAGAGAGTCAAGATCATCATCAACCGGAGATACCAAATCCATTTTACGAACCCACATCTGTCTAGGCTTGCCCTTTTCAACACGAGTCTTTTTAATGGGCATAGGCTTTGGGTTTACCTTTGTAGAATTAGCATGCGAAGATGTCCTACGTCTAGGCCTTTGATAATACTCCCTATGATTGTTCATGTTATGGTAATGGGGAGGAGTCCTATGATAACCATGAAGGGCAAAACAGTAAGGACGAATATGACCTCTAATTCCACAATGATGGCAGGTGGGCACTAAATTATTATGTCCATAAGAATGAGCTACATATGCATCATGTGAAGTGTTAGATTTATGCATCTTCCTACAGTGCGGTCTAATATGGCCAGTCATACCACAATAATGACAAGTAGGTACAAATTTAACGACAGGAGTAAACACTTGAGACTTAGCATTATTAATAACTTTAGTTTTTACCTCCTTGCGTTTGGGATGTTCGTTTACCACTATTGTCGTTTGCTTCTTTGGCGTGGGAGAATTGAGCTTGTTCTGTACGCCATTAACATTCTTCTTCTTATCTTTATGATTAGTACCTTCTTTCCCAATTGGCGGAGTTGAAGATGTCGCATGATAACCAAGCCCTGAACGATCGCTAGGATGCCGTTGGATGGAAAGAATATGATCCAATACTTGGGTCCCCGTTTTTGTATCATCCTCTAATTTCTCCTTAGACTTCGCACTAGTCAAGGCCTTATTTTTCTCAAGAAGGAGCTCAATTTCTTTATTTCTCTCATCCCTCTCTTGAGTGCGTTCATTCAAAATATTCTCTAAATTCTTGACCTTATCAGAAAGCTTATCATTCACCTTCATCAATTTTTTACTAAAAACATGAAGTTTGTTGTACTCCTCTTTGATCTCATCCATGTCATCACAACTTTCCGCCTCACTATTATCCGTCTCAGAACCACTCGATTCGGAAAGACCCTTAGGATTTAAGGAAACTCCGAAAGCCAAAAAGTTTCTATCATTTTTTTCGTTACCGTCCTTTTCTTCATTCGATTCATCAGAATCGCTATCATCCCACGTTTGAGCAACAAAAACCTTCTTTTTCTTTTTGTTAGCACAATCTAGGGCATAATGACCAAACCCGTGACACTCAAAACACTGTGGTCCCTCAGGTGGTCCTTTTCCTTCATTTTTAATTTTTTTAGAAAATTCTCCTTTTCCTTTATCATTGTTCTTTTTCATACTATTTTTAAATTGTTTGAAAAAAGCTTTTATCTCCTCAAAATCGACATCACTATCACTATCTGAACCTTTCTTATATTTTTTTTGAGTACTTTTAAAAGCAATTGAAGACTCCGAATGTTTTACTTTAGGCTGAACAGGTTCAGATTGCAATAGGTCAGCCTCATAAGTTTGGAGAATCCCAACTATTTCTTGAACAGATTTTTCTTTTAATTTTCTCTTACCCTCCAACATAGTTACTTGAGTTTTAAATCTAGGAGGTAACGAGCGTAATATTTTTTTAATAATACGAAATGAAGGAATTGGCTCACCCAAGTTCTCACAGCTATTGACGATGGCGATGAGCTTGGAATAAAATTGATTGAAGGTCTTCTCCTCCCGCATTCGATGGTCTCAAACTCCGTAGTAAGCCTTTGCAAACTTTAGACTCGCTTAACCACGTCGCCCCCTCGTGACAAGTAACTGAATGTCCCATGCCTCTTTCGCTATTTCACAGTTAGCTATTTTCCTGTGCTCATTAATATCAACAGCAGAAAATAAAATATCAAGTGCACGGTTGTTAGCCTGAAGTAATGCTTTTTCAGCGACTGATAACTCAGATTGGGTTTTTTTAACCTGTTTGTCCTCTACAGTTTTCATGGGCTGAGTGTACCCCACAATACATGAGTCCCAAATTTCTTCACCTGCAGATCTCATTATAGCCTTTATTCTAGATTTCCAGTAATCAAAATTATCAGCATCAAGTATAGGCAAATTTCTAGACACGTGATTCATATTCATACTCATGATGGATCTGCTCTAGGAAAATAAATCCTAACGGAAGGAGCAGCTAGCTTTGATACCAATTGAAAAATCAGGGTTCCCTTAATAATCTGTTAAAACCCTAACAGTATGAATGCGAATCACTAATTAAATCAACCAGCAGAAAATTACGCAAGCAGTCAAAACCCACAACACAGAGATATACGTGGAAAACCCTAAATGGGTAAAAAACCACGGGAAGGAATCAAAATCACTATATTCATTGTGCAGTTACAGATATACCTATCCAAACGATGTAAATCCTCACAACGTTCTAAGTATCACCTGCCGAGTCACACGTACACCGCACCCAATGATCTTGATCGCCAACGCCTTGAATCGCACAAGCCTTCCTTGGATACTTTTGGAATCCCACCAAAGAACTCTAACTGAAAGTTGATTGTTGAAGCATTAAAACCCTTGAAGATGAATTCTAAGCATCCGGCCTTCAAAGATCTTCAAGGTCCATAAACCCTAGCCGCCACAAGTGTTTTAAGGATGAGTAGGAGAGTGTAGAGAATAAAGTGTGGCTGCTCAAATTCATTTAACCTAGTTGATGCGAATATATAGGCGCATAGCGGTTGCTCAAGCAAGAACCAAGTTGCTCGAGCAACTAACGAACAACAGATTTGCTTGACAGGTTGCTTGAGCAAGTCGTTGAGCAACTTCTGAACAGCAGATTTGCTTGACAGGTTGCTTGAGCAAGTCGTTGAGCAACTTCTGAACAAGTAAACTAACCTACTCAACTCACCACTAAAATAAATACTACCGCACTCTCAACTATTACATAAAGAGATGATTCCTTTCCACACCTAAACAGACACTCTAAAAAAATAAAATTACAACTCGATGTAAATGTGTGTTTTGTCTAACGGAATTGCCAAAACAAAGAACTCCGGAACTTGGTCCTTACAGATGCTTTTCCAGCTAGCTAATCCAAATGGGCATGAGCTATCTTGAATTTTAATGGAATACAAACTAACAGCCATGTTGATGAACATAATTTGCATTGATTTATTATGTTTGAAATTTTGGTTTCTTCTATAATTCATGGCCAAAATTTCAATTATTTAATGTTTCATTTATTGGTACGCATTCATAAGAAAGCCAAATAGAGATCATTAGAGTTATGAATTGAGCTAGAGTGCATACTGCCACAAGATTGTAGTCTTTCCATCCATCCCCTTACTTTAGACTTTCTCCAGCCTCTAATTGACTACCTAAAGGAAATTCATTGGTAATCATCGAGCTCAGTGATGGGGGGCAGAGAATCCACGATGAGTTTAACAGAGTCAGTCAGTCATGCATTGTGATTTCTTATTTGTTTTTATTGCATACTGAATTCCGAGTTAAGGTAATGTTTGTCTGTATTTACTGTTCATATAAATCTTTTGTGAAATTTGCTATGGTAGGCCCATATGTGCACCGGCATGGACATTTTGACATATAAATTTTCAAGAATTGGGGGACACGATGTTAGGATTCCAACAACGCACCACACGCAACAGAAGCAGTAAAACAAGAGAAAAACACGACACACAATATACGTGGTTCGGCCAAATCAGACCTACGTCCACGGGGAGGGGGTTTCACTATAATCCGGAGACAATCCGTGTCTGTTGTGTTTACACACTCACACTCAATCTCACAACAATGAAATCCTCACAAGTTCTCTCGTGTATCTCTCTCTCTCTCCGGGAGAGCCACAACCGGCTCCCCCTCTCACACTCTCTGCCTCTCTCTCTACATTGTGCTACCACACACCATAACCTAGGTATCACAGAGTATTTATAGAGTTACACAGAAAAACCCTAATCCACTCCCTCTGGGCCTAAGCCCAACAGGCCCACACGGGGTGGAATCCCAACACACGACACATTGGGCAACACACTTGAAAGAATATATTGTGTATTAGTGGACAGAAAGGCCTTTGATGTTTTGTTAGAGTACCATTTACTCTTTGATTCACATTTTTTATTAACAAATATATTTCGTGATGAAGTGCTGGTAATATAGAGGTAGCCAACTTCGTTTTTCAGGGATCATATATCGATTCACATGAAGTGATCTTTTCTTAGTCAACAGCTCTAGAGCCATTGCTCCCAATTTTGTGTGAAAGAGGGGTGGAGTTTGTTTCCTTTCTGCTGGATTTGACTTTTTCATTTTGTTAACCTTTTCCGTGTGCTCCATACGTTGCATAGGGAACCTTTACTCTCTTTTTTTCCTCTCTGCTGGTGATCCTTCAAACAGTAGTTCATTTCATTTGCATTTTGCAAAGCTTGAAATGGAAATTTGATGTCAATTGAGGCTATGTTACATCTGCCCGTGTTTGAACCAATGCCTTCAGGCACGGGCTCATTCGCGATATTATATTGAGGCTACATTACGTTCGTCTTTGCCTTTAGGCATGCGCGACTTTTGGTTTTAGATTTACCTTTTAGAGCCATTAAGGGGCAATACAATTGAGATTAAAAAATACGTATAAAATTTTTTTCAATTGGCCCTTGGTTTAGTTAGAGAGCAATTTTGTTCACCCTTCTTAAAAGAGGGTGAACAAAACCCTCTCTCCTATTGGTTGAAACGTGTGGGTCCCACCACAAAGTGATGTCACGCTTACCAAAAAGTGTATTGCAGAGGTAAGCATGACATCACTTTGTAGTGGGATCCACACCAATTCAACCAATAGGAGAGAGGGTTTTGTTCACCCTCAAAATTGCACTCGTTTAGTTAAAGGGCAACAATTTTTAAAATTATTAGGATTATTACGTTGACCCTTGGTTTTGTTATTGGGCGAAAAGTCGCACGAGAGAGAGTACTGAGTGGTAAATATCAAGATGATAGTTTATTAAGTTGAGATAAAATTACGCCACGCCGTGCCTTCAGGCACGGGCAATCCCTAGTATATGATAATTTTACCATAATGCTCACGGAAAACACATTTGTTCGCTGGTGTATCCTTTGCTTTTCACGGAGTTATTTTTGCTATTGTTGTGTTGTCGTTGTGCATTAGACACTTTCTTGTCGTTGTATAGCTGCACACGCAGTGAATTGTAACCTTCTTGTTATTAATAAATTTCTTACTCTTCAAAATAATCTAAGTTGTGTTCTGGCCTAAAAAGTCAGTTTGACTTATTTTTTCGTCTTTATTTGATTTTTTTTTTCGCGTTAGTTAATTTTGCATTTATTTTTTGTTTATTATTAAAGGTAAAAGATTATGATTAGAACTCTCAATTTTTTGAATAAGATCGAAAAAAAATGTAAAAATCTGTCTTTTTTGACTTATTTTTGTCTTTATTAAAAAAAAATTAAGTTTCGATGATAATTTTTTGCTTTTTTAATTCCTCTCGCCAAGACAAACCGATAATATACAAAAAGTTGATTCAAAAATAAGTCAGCTTACTTTTTAAGCCAAAACACGTGAACTTTAACTTACGTATTCAATAAACACTAGATATTGGTGGGTTGCAGTTTTGTTTTGCTGCTTTTCCAAGAGGAGTCGGATGTGGTTGGGTTGATTTTGGGTGGTTATATGTGTTTTGCTATGATTTTTTTTTTCTTTTATTCAACATTTGGTTGGATGTTTTCTTCTTCTTTCTCAATATATCCTATTGAGTTTTCCTATAAAATTTCTTTTGCCGATAAAAAAAAAAAAAAAATTCACCGTTGTCAATTGTCAAAATAGTACCTCAACCGATTCTACCAAGGCAAGTGGAGAATGTCCTTATCTATCTATTTTTTGGTTACATGAGCAAGATTCTTTTTCCGCGGTTACAAGTTCAGAATAAAGTTTTACACAATGGAACAAACACATGCACCACACATTTAATAGGATTTGACATGATAATTTGTCAGCAAATTCTACTTAAGTGATGCATTTATTTTGTACCAATGCCCAAAAATTAAGAAATGAAAATTTTACCTATGTACATCTAGTGATCATCGATGACGCTACTAGTTTTAACAAAAATGATTCGAGGGATATCAATGATCGACGAATGCAGTCAACATTTTAGATAATCTACAATCCTGACGTATGTGCGATGCATGGATAATTGATTATTCAAGTCGCCGATGAAAAATGCCAAAAATTTTTGCATTGCCTCTGTTTGTTTGGGCGTAAAATACTTTCCTGTAAATTATTTTTCAATATTCCAGTGTTTGTTTGCACAAAATGTGAGGTAAAACATATTACGCATAAAATATTTTCCACTCATCACATGAAAATGACTTACCGATCATTTTGTTAAAACTTACTTTCTGATCATTTTGTTAAAACTTACACCTCTTTCACGCTCCATGTGTTCCGCTCTCTCCTCTCTCTCTCTCTCTCTCTCTCTCTCTCTCTCTCTCTCTCTCTCTCTCTCTCTCTCTCTCTCTCTCTCTCTCTCTCTCACACACACACACACACCCCGACACACTCATAGGAGTAGATATAACACACGTACATATGTAAACAAACATATGCAACACTCAAACACTGTATTAGACATTTTTGATAACTAGGTGTCCGGGCCAACTTTCGCGTACCTCGACTAATCC
Source organism: Vaccinium myrtillus (assembly GCA_016920895.1). Lineage (NCBI taxonomy): Eukaryota > Viridiplantae > Streptophyta > Magnoliopsida > Ericales > Ericaceae > Vaccinium > Vaccinium myrtillus. Next base: position 29,609,492 of record CM029270.1, read on the forward strand.
TGGGAGACCAATCCCACCGTCCACTAGCGGGGGACCCATTTAAAGCCAAAGCAAAGCTCTGTATGGACTGGCATCAAAGCCTCAAAGGAGTTGATAGCACCTATGAGGTTGACCTAAGAGGGAGCAAACCCCCAAGTCTCAAGCCTTTACCACTAGGCCAACCCCTTGGGGTTAACACTGTATTAGACATAATAAGACATGTACACTCAGATCCCAAAATTGTTAAGTACGGCCTTCCCAATTCCTAAAGCAAATATATATATATATATATATATATACAATAAACTTCAAGTCCAAACTCCCGCACCCTCTTAAGTTACGGACCTCCACTTTCCGGACCAAATTTCGACGATCCGAACCGTTAGATGTGTTTTCAAGGTCCAACGCGAAGATTTGGCCAAAAAAAACCCGGAAGGGCTTGATCGGAGCAGTTTTTCATAAAAACGCTAATTCGGTCCTCATAAAAACGCTAATTCGGATCCGAAGGGTTGAATATATATATATATATATATATATATAGAGAGAGAGAGAGAGAGAGAGAGAGAGAGAGTCCCCTTCCTATCCAAACTCCCTTAACTTAGTTAAGTTACGGACCTCCCCTTCCTATCCACTTTCCGGACCAAATTTCGACGATCTGAACCGTTAGATGTGTTTAAAAGGTGTTTTCAAGGTCCAACGTGAAGATTTGGCAAAAACAAATAGAGCCAATGCAAAATTTTGTATATGGAACCCCTTCCTATCCAAACCACTATATTAGCGTTTTTATGAAAAACTGCTCCGATCAAGCCCTTCCGGGTTTTTTTTTGCCAAATCTTCGCGTTGGACCTTAAAAACACGTTTTAAACACATCTAACGGTTCGGATTTTCAAAAACAAATTGGGAAGGTGGAGGTCCGGACGTTTTAAAATCCGGGAGTTTGGATGTGAAGTTTTTTGTATATATATATATATATATACGCCGGAGATCCTATCAAGGATCCCGGATTTCCCGGACCGAAGCATTTTGATGCTTTTCCCAATTGTTTTTGGGAAATCCGAGCCGTCCAATGCGTTCAAAAGGTGTTTTCCAAGGCCCACGCGGGAAATCTTCAAAAAAAAATACCGGGAAGGGCTTGATCCACGCAGTTTTTCGCAAAAACTGCATATTTACAAAATTGCGTGGATCAAGCCCTTCCCGGTTCTATTTTTTTTTGAAGATTTCGGCAAAACAAACACATTGGGCGGCTCGGATCGTCAAAATTTGATCCGAACTATGAGATCCGGACCCAAGGGTCCCGGATTTCCTCTATATATATATATATATAATATAATCTTCTAATCCGGAAAATGCCGGATTGAAGGTTTTTTGATTTTTTTGTGTTTGCAAATTGTTTTAAAAAATCCGAGCCGTCCAATGTGTCAAAAAGGTCATGTCTTCAAAAAAAATCCAAGGGCTTGATCCATGCATTTTTCGCAATTGTATATTTACAATTTTTGCGAAAAATGCATGGATCAAGCCCTTCCCGGTATTTTTTTTTGAAGATTTTCCGCGTGGACCTTGGAAAACACCTTCTGAACACATTGGACGGATCGGATCGTCAAAAAAAAGCTCGGATCATGGAGTCCCGGAGTCCCGGATCCCGGAGGAGAAGTGGATACTATATATATATATAGATAGATAGATAGATATATGCACATGAAAAGCTTTGAGGCACATTACTCTCTCTCTAAAATAAAAGGATTTGTCATTTACCATATTAGTTTTGGGGAATTATGGGAGCCAAAACTTTGATTGGTATCCTTGCTATTTGAAATGTTTACTTGAAAAATGATTTTTGTCTACCTACCAAACACCAAAAAAACAAAAACGAAAAGTTATATTTTTTCCAAAATTATTTTCCAAAAAAATTTTTTCCAAAAAAATATTTTCCATTGAAAAATATTTTACGCCCAAACAAACGGATGATATTTCGATCTAATCTATATTACATTACACAAGGGTTTTCAGAAATGTCTCTCTCACAAGTGTCCTTCGTGGCACATTAGAGGGCCATGATCGAATTTTAAAATTTCTTCTCAACTAATCTGATGGCTGAAATTACTTTCATTTCAAAATTCAAAACCCAAAATTAAAGGACTTATCTTATGCTGAGAATGAGAGAAATAAATCAAACTGTAATTTGATCCCACCTAATCAGGGATTCCGCTTAATTAGATGCAGACCCCTAAATACGCTTCTGTCTTCCATCCTCTTTCTCTAAACAAAATACTCCATTAGGCATGAACCCAACAATGGATGCCCCTCCTCCTTGATCTGTCAACACGGGTCATACATCTGCAACGTAAAATCCATTCATGTTCCCCCCTCTCTCTCATACGTTCCTCCATTCCTCTTCCCCCATCTCTCATGCATACATTCCCGCAGCAACGGCGTACGATCAGATTTTCTGTGAGTATTATTAGTTCTTAGTTCTTACCATTGTATTTTTGGTTCTTCTCTGAATCATTTAGATGAGCCTTAAGTTTTTTACCTAATTAAGTTTTCATTACCAATTAAATTTCAGCCGTGGATTGCTAATCAGCCTTCAAGCTAGCAATCTCCTATTATGTCAGCCTTCTAAAAAACACGTGCATTGAAATTTCAAGCTCTCTCATTGGATTTTCACTTGATTTTTTTATGTGATTTCGTTTTCACAGGTTAGGTTACTACGGCTTAACGATTTTAAGGAAATCTATCCGGTCAGAACACACCCTTCTTTATTGCATAGCCCAAAGATAACAGATTTGAACCTTGGTGGAAAAAAAATTAATTTTTGAAGTATACGGCTTCGAGATTCTCATTTTTTATCATAATCGATTGATCTCTGTCTTACTAAACCAACGTGTTGTGGGATAAGAGGCAATTATCTTTATCATAGCTTAATTCTTTAATTATTGGAATCCAAAAGGTTGAGTGTAAGTTAGGAGAGAATCACTACTACCATTTCATTTTTTTTAAAACGACACTACTACCATTTGATTGAAAATAAGATTTGGTTTTCATATTTTAGTTTTTTTGTTTTAAGTCAATTTAAGATCTCAAAATGCTCACATTTGAGAACCTATTTGCCTACTTATTTGTTTCCTTTTTTTTTCGTTTTTACAGGTTAGTTTACCGGATCTTTTGGGATTTCAATGATAGAAACTCTATAAATAAAACAAGGATAGCATAAAGGTAACTGCTTTAAGCCCATCTTTATCCAACACACTTACTGAATTAGATAGTTGATGTTTCACCATTGTGAATCTCTCTACTTTTTTTTAGAACTTGATTTGATAAGCCCTATTTGAAGCTTAATTTCAAAAACAAAAAGTTGGTGAAGGTGGGTTTTTTGGCAGGGATACGACGACGATTGGCGTGTCTAACACGAATACAACAACCACTATGTGTCGGTGTTTTCTCTTTATTTTGGAGGTTGTGTTCTTTGGGAAATTCACTATGAGATCATATCCTTTTTAATTGAGTTTTCCTGCTAATCCATATAACTAAAAGAATGAAACCTCATCTGCTTTATATTTCAAAAGTTCCACATTTTTTTAGTCGTGAAGGTTATGCTTCTAATTTGTTGGTGTCGATTATTGAATTAGGCCCTTAAATTTTTTCCCGTGCAAATGCACGGTTTCCGAAAAAGCCCGACCATTTTGAGAGGGAGGGATTAAACAATCAACGCGCCACTCTACGTGTCCTATACATATCCCCACGTGTCTCTGGCGTTTCTGACACAGATATGACCACCATTGACTGTGTCGACTCTCTCTCTCTCTCTCTCAAGTTTCTTAGCTGAAAGAATACAATGTAGGCATGTCCTTTATAATTTTCAGCGTGTCAAGTACCATATTTAAATTTGCTTGACAGTCTTGCACATATCTCATGATAATTGTAATAACTAGGTTGCCGTGCATCCTCCAAATAGGTACTTAATATGAAGAAGCAATGGGATAGAAAGATGTTCTGATTAACGATGAAGAAATTGAAGCTACTCAATATTAGAGGCGCCCATGCTGAGCATAGAGACCCATAGTTTTGCTTTTGCTTAAGTGCATTGAATGAAATTAGATAGGCTTTGTTTAATTGGTTGGAACATACTTCTTTATTTTGTTTTGGAATTCAATTTTGCTGAAATTAATTTGATGGGCCATGTTTGAGGTCTATAAGAAAAAATTTATTTGGCGATAAGTATAGTGTATTCGTCAGAATAGAAAATTATGCTTAGGTTGTGTCCAATAAATTGTGTGTTCTGTCTTTAGGCAGGAAATAACAACAAATGTGCTATTTTTTGAACAACTTTTAATTTAATGCCGCATTAAATTGATACGTTCTGCACTTGGCTAAGTCCGTTTATTAGATGAACTCTATTCAAAACTTCTTTAAGAACACTACTTCTAGGAGAAGTCGGCTTGGTTGGTAGGTTAGAGAAGCCTAATTCAATTAAACTGTGTTCAAAACGCGTTGGCAAACCCTAGTATACCTATATTGGCATGCTTCCCTTGTAGTAAAAATTAATTTCCTTTAGGCAGGGCAAACCCTAACCATACCTACATACCGTATATACCTATAATATGTGTGAGCCCCACATGTATGTAAAAGTTAAAATGGTTTCACTTTTATCACTTATCTCATGAGATGTGTGATTCTTTCTTTGTATCTCCTTAATTGGGAGATGTGTGATTGATATTTCTTAATTAATTCCCTCTCATTACTACTATGTCATGCCAAACTAGCTAACGCAATGTAATAAAAAAATTATAATTAAAGACCTTAATTACGAAATAATTGAGAATTCTGTTAATACCATTAATTCAAATATTGGACAATAAAAGTTTACAAAAAATAAAATAAAAATAAAAATAAACCTGAAAATAATAGGATGAATCAGGAGAAGAGCAACCCCCCGCGACACAGATGAATCAATAAAAGGATCCTTTAAGAATAAATTAAACGCAGTTGTTTTTTTTTTTATCAACAAAAAAGGAGCTATATAAATTTAGGAAAAAGAACAGATACGGGAAGGGCTCATAAGACATCAACCACACCTGGAACAAGAACAAGTGTAGGGGCCAACATGGCCAAGAAATGAAATGAAACAAAATATAGAGGAGACGGCCCACATGGCCAAGAAAAGAAACAAAATAAGATAAGCAAATATAGCTGCAAGACATACCCGAAGTCCCAAGCTAATACATGATTGTTTTAGGGACTTTCAGTTTCCTAATGCCCTGAAGACTTTTTTGATATCCTCCACCGAGTAATTACGAAGATCGAAACAAACCTTGGTCGACATATATAGCAACTTTGGTCTTGATTGAGTTCACAAGTTCAGCTACGTCCAACATCTTTGTTTTGAAAAGGAATTAAAACAGATTTCCCAGCAGCCCTTTTCCACACATCTGTAACTAGTCTTGAACCACCAACATAATAGATTGTACAATTCAGGAGGACAACCCAGAATACACCCCACCATTCCACAATTTGAGACCAAACTTTCCATAAGATTCAACAGTGTAACAATAGATGAGATGGTGTTTCAATCTCTTCAGAACATAGCGAACACCGATCTTCTACATAGTCCTCTTGTAATCTTTAATATGTTCCTCCTAATAAGCTCATTTCTAGTGGCGATTTTGTTTTGTAAGGCTTGCCAGGTGAATACTTCAACTTTAAAGGGACAAATTAATGTTTCTCCATATAAATCTGCATTTAGGCCCCACAAAGTTATCCGAGTTGAACTCCTCATCCCATTTCTCATAACATGATTTTACTGAATTCTCCCATCTTCATTTTAAAGAATCTTGCACATTGCTATTGAGTACCACTTTGTTCAATTTCTGTCTTAAGAGAGCTAGCTGGTTGGTTTCATATACGAATAGAGCCCTCCTAAAGCTGAAATTTTATGACAGGTTCATGCAATCAAATAATTCCCTAACCATTGTTGTTTTCTGAGTGGAGATGGAGTATAGTCTTCCGAATAAACGCAGTGTGTTGTTCAACCTGAAAAATAATCAAATTAAGAAGGAATTAAGCTGCAGAAAAATAATCAAATTAAGAAGGAATTAAGCTGCAGAAAAATAATCAAATTAAGAAGGAATTAAGCTGCAGAAGAAGGGGAGAGTTAAATGAAAAAGCTCTTACAGGGTAATAAGGTACGTTGTCCTTAATTTTTACTTGTTTTAGAAGAGAGAACGCCACATAAACACTAGACGTATTTAGTACATGATATACATAGAAGTGCAATACACAAAACATGATTGGGAATTGTAAGTAACCTTTTTTTGGATCATATGATAGAAGAAATTAATTTTACCCTTATCCAATCCCCACCAATTACAATGAGTATCAAACTTATCTCAATGAGATTTGAACCCCTAACCTTACAATACCTAGTACTACTATACAACAACTAGGCCAACTGCTACACAGCCTCACAGTGTTTAGTAAGCAATTGCTCCACAAGACTCACCATTCTTTAGAAGTAACATTATTAGTCATCTAGTTTAATTTGGGATACGATAAATTTTTTTGATCACAAAAGAACAATTTATTAATCATTAAAAAGGTCAGGATATGATAAATTGTCACCTTCACAATATAGGCCCCCCATACTCGAATCTTAATTTATTAAGAGTTATGAGGTGTGTCAATCCAAATCGCAACAATATATATAGTACATCTATATATATGGTCAAATAACATGTCGTTTTACATTGATTATTTTGATGCATAATCATGTGGAATGATAGTATTCTTCTTTAGTACTGGTTGACAATTATTATTTAATTAACAAGAGTTAATAGAACAAAGCGTAAAATTGTGAAATGGTCCATCTAGTTCCAACCGAATCTCAGTTTCGTCCCCTAATATCAATTGAAACGCTTTTAACTCTGAAGTTCGGTTAACATACCTATTAGGTCTAATAGATAACTTTTGCTTTTCAAATTGACCAAAAAGTGGCTAATGAAGAGCAATTTCGACATTTCCTAACATTTTTCCGCCAGAATTCACAACTAACCCTAAAATTAACTACTTTCCTCTTATTGAAGGGCAAATGAGGAATCTCTTTAGAAGGGTGTTAAGGAAAAGGCTTGACTAAATAAAGACGCGCCAAATCCAAGCTAAATTCCAAGATCTTCACAAAGTGGTTGTGGGAAACCAATGAATTTCATTGGAGTTGCAATGAATGGTTTTTGCTTTTTGTTTTTGGTTCTGTCATTGGCTACTGACCCGAGGTTCTTGTAGCGCTCTCTTCCATGCTACACGGTGTGTAGTGCTCATCCAACCCATCTATTTCCGCAATCAATGGTTCAGATTCGCAGACGTAGCACTCTTCTCATTCTATCTGTCTATCTCCGCAATTGCTGGTTCGAAGGAGCGATACACATGCAGTGTAGATGTTGTGCTAAAGGGACCCCGATTTCCATTGTCTACTTCACCACTTTGTTGTTGTTCAGTCCTCTACCAGTGGAGAGAGAACACAAACAACACCACAGAAGATGGGTTTGGTTTTGTGCTATGATGAACTTAGTAACGTTAATGCTTTCACAGCACTGACAAGGCGTAGAAATAAGAACAGGTTACCAGCCTAACAAACCGAAATTCATTAACTTCAATTTCACTTAATGGATTGTTACATGCCTTGCCCATGCACAACCGCATACACCGACACATGTATTTCATCCCAACAACCACAAAGCCAACAAAACATTAAAGAAACCATACCTAGGCTGCCATTACCAACCATAACAAATCCTAAAGTAGTGGGGTTTTGTCGGATATTTTTGTAGTATTTTATGCTTTTTGTGATTTTTTGTTTATCTTTTGTCGTAATTTTTGGGATTACTCATTTGCCGTAATCATTTATCTTTTGCAGTTAAATGCGTTGCAATATTTAATACTAAGGGATGAAACTGAGTTTCGATTGAAACTTGAGGGATCATTTCTAAAATTTACTCTAAAGTAAACAGTGATCCAAAGTCAACTATGATTTGTCCTCATGTGTTCGCAGAAATTGAGCTACTGGTACTATTAAAGTAATTAAGCTCTTCTTCAATAATAAGTAATTAACCTCAGACATGAAAAATAAAAATTTTCATAATCCTAGATTAAAGTATATATTAAGCCACAAAATAGGGGGAAAAGCATGGTGGAAAATTGAAGGCGGTAATAAAACTTAAAAATAAAATTAAGGCTCAACAATTAGGAAACATCACAAAATATGTCTCATTCAAAATATTGAATGGTGAGCTTGGGCAAAGGAACATTGGATTGGCCTTAATAATTAATTTCAAAAGGCAAAAATATGATTGTAGCACCTAAGCACAAGATATAGCAGAGTCCAACACTTGACAACACACGATAACTATTTACCATAAAATCACAATCCAACATTCATCATAGCAAATTAAACACTCCACTTTCCAATAAAATAAAATACCCCAACCCAACAGACAATCACCGTTTTGCATACTCTGTTGGTGGGTGGGGGGAAACACTACCCTCCACTTTGTGTGTAGATGATGTTTTGGAATATAATAATATATGATAATTGCTAAAAAAAATTGAATAAGGCTAAGTTTTCCATTTGATAAAATAGACATTTGCTAAAATCAAGTGGGTGATTTTATCAAATGAAGTGGGGAGGTGATTTTATCTCCAATGAATCTGGACATTCCAATGAATCTGGACATTCCAATGAATCTGGACACATGTGTGTCCAGATTCGTTGGAGGCTAAGTTTTCCATTTGATAAATGTGTGTCCAGATTCATTGGAGATAAAATCACCTCCCCACTTCATTTGATAAAATCACCCACTTGATTTTAGCAAATGTCCATTTTATCAAATGGAAAACTTAGCCTAAAGTATTTGATATCAGGAATAATTTAAATTACTAAAGGATTTTTTGTGTAGGGCTGGCAGACACCGGTCACAAATCCAAATATATGCACACTTACATTTCTGCGAAGTCCAAACAACATATAGTTGATGTTTGGGAGACTCCTTTTTGCTTTTTGATTTCTGCATTTTTTTTTCCTTTAGAATTTTTGGCATCCAACCTTCATAATTCATAGTCCTATAGCAAATGTGTGTTTGTTGTAAAATAATACTCTCAAACACTCCCATAGTGTCAGTTGTATACTTTGTGGGTTGTGGGCATCCATAGAATTTTTTTTTTTACTACTATGTTTTTCATGCCGTGCAAAAAAAAACTACTATGTTTTTCTTTTTTGCAATTAGGCTGGAATAACGAATTCATGGTTGAAGTTCTGGCACTACCCTCACACGTGGCAAAAAAAAAGTCAAGACTTGTCATTTCAAAATTTCATCCATTCCTCCTTTGTACAGAACAGCAATAACAGGAAATAATGAGGGCAAAATTGACTTTTCATTGAGGACGAAAGTGAGAAATGGACGAAACAGTAAACTTCACTCCCTCTTTATATATATAGTATTCTTTATATATAGTATATATATTGGGCACTTAAATAATCATCTTTTTAGTCACTTGAAATTAGAAAATCATCCTGAGCCTTTTTAGGAACAAAAATGATAGATACACTCCCTCCCCAACCACTCCCCACCACTCCCCCTCTCACATGTGGTGGGTCCCACCATGGATCCCACATGTGCTGGGTCCTACCACATGTGAGAGGGGGAGTGGTTGGGAGGGAGTGTATGTATCATTGTTCTATTAGGAATTATGTTTTCATCCCGAGATTCAAATAAACCTTAAAATGCCCTTTATATATTATAGGCAGCTGATAATGCCAAAACCATTATTGCTCCTGCCAAAACCAAAATTGTTCCTGCCAAAACTCTAATTGTTTTTGCTTCTACAATGACTTATGTGTCCTTCATTACATCATCAGTAACTTTTCATTCTCTTATTACAAAACTAACCCCTCAATTTCTTATGGGTTAGTTTATGTGTTTTGGAGTTTTCTCAAGCGTTAACATTTGGAATCTTAGACGCTTCATCTCCAGAAGTCGGCTAGGGTATTTCGCCATTCTCGGATCTTGTTTTATTTTAATCATCAAGGTACATGTGGGTTCCGCCATTCTCATTTTTACGAAACTAACCCATCAATCTCATTGTTTATACGAGTTTATTTTTTTCTTTGGATTCCGTTGCTCTTTTTTTTGGTTTGCTCAATTCTGGACTATTACAAATTGATACATGGCCCTTACAAACTGATAGTATATGAGTTTTCCATTGTTTATTTGAGTTTTGATCTATTACATATTGATACATAACTTACAAACTGATATATGAGTTCTCCATTGTTTGTTTGAGTTGGATGGTGACTTGAGGTAAATTTATTGTTTTCAATCTTTCATAAATTTGTTTGATCGTTTTCATCACAGTTTTCATACCTCTTTCATAATTTTTTTTGTTTTGTTTTATGTCGGTAGTAATGAAGGCTTATCTTCCAAGTCCTCCAAGTGATGCGTAATAGAGTTTTGTGGAGGCTATTACATTTTATAATTTCATTTTGAAACTTTTTGGAATTGATGTCGTAATCTGGAATGATATGGATTGAAGCTTTTTGGGGTAGAATTCCTATGTTATGTGAACTATTAATTTGACTTGGATTTGGATGTCAATGTTGAATTTTTTGTTCTAAAATTTGTACTTCTCCCTTGAGTTTTTGATTGTTTGATTTCCCCTAATTTTATTGGAGTGCTTTCTTAACTGCTCTTAGGGTGATTCAAGATTGTAAAAACTGCAGGCTCCAGCTGAGGCTCCATCTCGTCTTATCGTGTAAAGGGCACGAGCTTTGTTGTTGTGTTTTCGGAAGCAGAAACATTAGCTAAAAATCAAGCATCAGAAGAAAAACAAAACCAAAAAAAAAAAAAACAGGTTGTGTATATATGATTCTAGGAATAAACAAGTAGATTGTTAAGTTCAGTGCAGTATGAAGTATCAAATTAAGCATGTTGTGCATAGGTCTCATTTAACGAAGTGCGTTTCGGCCGATGATAACGTAAAACTAACAGGTGTCATTTAACCGTAGTAGTTTTGTTGGAGATTAAAATTAAATGGTTAAGTTTGTAATAAATGGGATCTAATGGTAAAAGGGCATTTAAGTTTGTAATAAATGGGATCTAATGGTAAAAGGGCACATAGGTAATTGTGGAAGCAATAAATATCAGAGTTTTGGCAGCAACATTTTTAGTTTTGGCAGCAACACTTTTGGTTTTGGCATTATCAGCAGCCTATATGTATATATATACTAGTCCCGATCTCCTAAGGGATCCCTTATTAAAAATTTGGTGCGGACCTAGCTTTTTTTCAACTTTCCGGATCAAATTTTGACAATCAAAATCATCTCAATGTTTTTAAAATGTTTTCAAGGTCCATGCGTGAAATCTTAAAAAAAAATACTTGATTAAGGGCTTGATCCAAACAGGTTTTCGATAAAACCTGTATATACATGATTGGATCAAGCTCTTCCTTGATTTTTTTTTTTTGACGAATCTTCACGTAGGCCTTTAAAAACGCATTTTAAAAACATTGAGCCCGTTTGATCATCAAAATTTGATCCGAAAGGTGAGGTCCACACCAAATTTTAATAAGGGATCACTTAGAGATCATTTGTGTATACATATATACAAACTATCTAATCCGGGAGTCCCGGATCCGGGACTCCACCTTCCCGATATTTTTTGACGACTTTGAACCGTCAATGTGTTCAAAAGGTGTTTTCCAAGGTCAAGCGAAATCTTCAAAAAAATCAAGGAAGGTTGATCCATGAGCATTTTTCCGCAAAAGCGTAAATGTTGATAGTTTTGCGAAAAATGCTTGGATCAAGCCCTTCCCCAATTTTTTTTTGAAGATTTCCGGCGTGGACCTTGGAAAACACCTTTTGAACACATTGGACGGCTCGGATTTCCCAAAAACAATTTTTAAAAGCATCAAAACACCAAAAAACCTTCCATCCGGGATCCTTGATTGGATAATTTGTGTACATATATATACGAAAAACTTCTAGTCCACACCTCCCGAAAATAAGAAAAAATTGATTTTTTTTGTGTTGCAAATTATTTTTGAAAAATCCGAGCCGTCCAATGTGTTCAGAAGGTGTTTTCAAGGGTCCATGCGGGAAATCTTCAAAAAAAATACCGGGAAGGGCTTGATCCAAGCAGTTTTCGCAAAAAATGTAAATATATATTTTTACCATGTTTGGATATAACATGGTAATACGAGTTGGATGTAACACTTCGTATTTACCATGATTACTGCTGCTCATTAGCATTTTTACCATGACTACAGAAATTTTACCATGATGCTTGTATAATTTTTCAATCCAATAATTATGGCAAAAATGATACATTTCTCTCCATTAATCATTATTTATGGAAACCAAATTTGATGCAGTATGTATGATGGTAGTGATGTCATTTTAGTGTCCTCTAGTGTAGTAGGGTCATTGAGTCTATAAATAGGTGTCTAGAGTCCTCATTAGGTAGTTTTTGATATATTGATAAAAGAATATAGAGAGCTTTTGCTCCTTGTATCCCATTTGAGATCCTCTATCTCTAATTAAATCTATCATTTGATTTGGTTTGCACCATTTGGTATCAGAGCACTGAGCTCAGATCTTGACCATTCATCTCGCAAGAATCTCGCATGAAACCCGGGCCTCGCCGGAGCTTCGCCGGAAAACCTAAATCACCCTATTCCTCTCGAAATCCCTAGATCTACCCATTTCCGAACTCGATCTTCAACTTTTTGCACAAATCTACCTTGTACGAACCTGTTACAGCATGTTCCGTACTTCAAAATCCTGATTCGAAGCTCAAACCAGCATTTTCTTTGCTCGTTTCACTGTTTCGAACCCACCAGCAGCAGATTCGAATTTGCTTTTCGAGCACCATAAATCTCAGATCTGGCCATTTCGAAGCTGGACACACTCGAAAAGGGATCGAACAGCCTTTGGGGCAGCTTGAATCAACTGATTGGCTTCCTTATGGTGTTCGAATCACTAGATTAAGGATTGATTAGCCTTCGATTGCACTCAAATCTGGTCGCAGGCCCTTGAATCAAGCAGTTCAACCATCTTCAACACTTGAAACCCGTCTCCAGCACTCGAAACACTGTTCACAGCTGATATTCAACTCGAATCACTGTTTTAGTACTCGAATCAGTGAATTCAGGTTAGATTTCAACTGGGTTTTCTCATTTGTTTCGATTAGTGTTGATTTGATGTGGTTTTCCTTGCGATTTGAGGTTGTTGGGTACTGAGTTACTGAGTTGACTGGGTTCTGTGACCGAGTTGACCGGGTGGAGCTTCTTTTGGGTTGATTGCTATTTGGAGTTGATTTTATTATAGTTTGGGGGTCCCAATTGATTGGGTAATACTTGATTAAGGATTGAATAGTTGATTTTTGGGTGTTCTAATGGCTTATAAAGGTAAAGATATAAGAGGAGGTAGAGGTAGAGCATTCATGGTGAATAATGGTGATGAAATTGATAACTTTGGCAACCAAAATCATCTTAGGAATGAGATTGAAGAGTTGAGTATACAAATTGCTACCTTGAATGATAAGGTGCAATTATTGTTGTTGAAAAGACGACTTGCTACCTTGATTAAGAAGGTGTATCGTTTACTACCTCATGAAGGTATTCATGATTCTCATAGTCAAGCTAAGTTTAGTATTGACTACAAGGAGGAGAACATTGGTGATGACCTTGAAGAATCTTATGGACCCGTCAACCCGAACAAGTTTGAGGGGGAGATAAACCTCACTCTGGATGTGTTTGAAGAGGCGCAAGAACTCAGTCATTTCAATGAATTTCCTATCTTTGATGAATACCCAACTGAAGAACTTGAAAATGTTCTTAAAGATGATGTTATCTTTGGGGTTGAAAAGGAGTTTGAAGACTTGTCAATCTTTGATGAGTCTCCAAATGAAGACTTTGTAGGTGATCTTGAAGGAGTTCCCGTGTATGATGAGTATACAAATGAGGATGATATTAGTGGTGATTTAGATGATGTTCCCATATATGACAAGTTTGAAGAAGAGTGTAGTGTTGACATTGATGAGGGAAGACTTGTTAATGTGATCAAAGAAAGCTTTGTTATGGCCAATCAAGAAAGCAAGGAAGCACAAGGAGAGAATGAAGTTGGTGTGTTACCAAAGCCAGAAGAGGTTGCTTTTGATGTCCCGCTTGTTTTAGAGGATTTCGTAGAGCCAAAGCTTGATAGTTGCTTCCACGAGATGCCTCTTGAATTGTCTTTGGTGCAAGATGTTCAAGTTTGTGATTTCATGGTGCCCGGACAAGTTCCAAAGTTGCCGAAAAAGAGTGTGGACTACTTGGTGCTTGAAGATCCTTTGGGCATGGTTTTCACTCAAGCAAGCCTTGGCTATGAGGTGAAGCTGGACTTTTTGCACATCCTATTAGATGGTTCTTGGCGTGGAGCGTTGGGTACAAGCGTTGGGTACAAGTGTCTATTTTTATGTTGTGATTCTACACAAGAGACATGGCGAATGGGTGGTTTCTTGGCACATAAGTATGGACGCGGTGGATGTATACAAAAAGAAGCTCATATTGAAGATTGGTTGTGTTGAGGGTGACGCATTGATCAAGGAAATGCAGCCAAATGCCTTATTCAGAGCTGCATAATTAACTTCCATGTTTTCTTTATTTAGTTGTTGAGTTTGTTGTCCAACTTGAGGACAAGTTGTTTTCTTTAGCGGGAGAGTCTGATGCAGTATGTATGAGGGTAGTAGTGATGTCATTTTAGTGTCCTCTAGTGTAGTAGGGTCATTGAGTCTATAAATAGGTGTCTAGAGTCCTCATTAGGTAGTTTTTGATATATTGATAAAAGAATATAGAGAGTTTTTGCTCCTTGTATCCTATTTGGGATCCTCTATCTCTAATTAAATCTATCCTTTGATTTGGTTTGCACCATCATTCCATTTTGAAATCCCTGATTATCCGAAATAAAATCATCCCATTTTTGAAGCCGTGATTATCCAAAATCATTAAAAGAAAATTTTTGTAACTAACAATATTTGAAAAATCCACTATTCCCTAAAAAAAGGAACTAGATTTTAGGAAGTCCTTATTTCATTGAAGAAAGGGTAATTATGACAAATCACATTACAAGAGGATGAAAACATAACCCCGTAAAAATAGGATGATGAAAACGTACGTGATATCCAAAATCTGGATGGAAAATTAATTACCTCTTCTTTTAATGATTTTGGATAATCACGGATTCAAAAATGGGATGATTTTATTTCTGATAATCAGGGATTTCAAAATGGAATGATTTGGTTTCCATAAATAATGATTAATGGAGAGAAACGTATCATTTTTGCCATAATTATTGGATTGAAAAATTATACAAGCATCATGGTAAAATTTCTGTAGTCATGGTAAAAATGCTAATGAGCAGCAGTAATCATGGTAAATACGAAGTGTTACACCCAACTTGTATTACCATGTTACATCCAAACATGGTAAATTTAATACATTAATAAGGAAACATGGTAAATTAGTTAATAAATTACTATGGAATCATGGTAAACATGGTACCTTACACATTGAAACATGGTAAACTAGTTACATTAAAACATTGTAAATTATTCATTGTGACAAAAGCTAACATGATAAAATTATTTACCATAAAAAAAGAATAAAAAGTAAAAACACCGAACCAAATACGGCTACAACGAAAGGTGAAATTGGGGAAAAAAATCTAGAGTATAATCGCTTGCACGAGTTTCATCAACCGCTTTTGAATCTTGATTGAAACTGAATGAACCTTCCCCTGATGTAGTTGCAACCGATTGCAGCAGATTCCTATACTTTGAACCCATAATTTCATCCATAGAAAACGGGGAGAAATGGAAAAGGGCTTCTCACAGCCATTGCAATATATATGTCTGTGTGTGTATGTATACGCAGAAAGGCTGTTGACTGATTGATCAAATCATCGGCTCCAAGACAATCGATCTGGGAAGAAAGAGATCGTCCTCAAATCCATGGATCACTTCCTTCCACAATGCAATCCAGTATGGGAATTATGGAGAAAGGACGTGGCATGGTGGCCATGGTGGGATGTATAATGGGCAGTCCCACCACCTTTGGAGGCCTTATTGAAATGGTGTGGGAGACTGCAAGCTTAAACTGAAATAGAAGACGATTTGGACCAAGAGGGTTTATAATGGATTTCAAAACAGAAAGAATAGAGAAGAGAGAGATTTTAGGGATTGGGTTTTATCCCCAATTCCGTAATTGTAGCAGAGGACCTCATAATTTTGAAAAAGGTCCACTTCCAACCACCTCATATATGCAACTTAATTTTAATTTAGTCCTCAATCTCTTAATATGTTACAATTATATATATATAAGGGTAGGCTTCTAAAACGGGATTCCCGTTTCCGGACCTCCATGATCCAAATATTTTTTTGACGATCCGAGCCGTCCAATGTGTTCGGAAGGTGTTTTCAAGGGTCCACGCGGAAAATCTTCAAAAAATAATACCGGAAGGGCTTGATCAAGTGATTTTTTTTGAATATATATTTACATTTTTTGCGAAAACCGCTGGATTTTTTTGAAGATTTATCTTTTGCCAAAAAAAAAAAACGTGGACCCTTGAAAACACCTTCCGAACACATTGATGGTCGGATTTTCCAAAAATAATTTGCAGCACAAAAAAAAAAAATCAATTTTTTCTTATTTTCGGGAGATGTGGACTAGAAGTTTTTCGTGTATATATATATAAAGGGCATTTTAAGGTTTATTTGAATCTCGGGATGGAAACATAACTCCTGAAAAGGCTCAGGATGATTTTCTAATTTCAAGTGACTAAAAAGATGATTATTTAAGTGCCCATTAAAAGAAAATTTTTGTAACTAACAATATTTGAAAAATCCACTATTCCCTAAAAAAAAGGAACTAGATTTTAGGAAGTCCTTATTTCATTGAAGAAAGGGTAATTATGACAAATCACATTACAAGAGGATGAAAACATAACCCCGTAAAAATAGGAGGATGAAAACGTACGTGATATCCAAAATTTGGATGGATAATTAATTACCTCTATATATATATATAGTAGATAGAAACTGCTTTTTGAATATTTTTAAAAGCTACTTATCGAGTTTTTATAATACTTATCTTTCGCCAAAAAAAAAAAACATATATTGTAAATGTCATTAATTAACTCCAAGTTGATGGTATGTGTTTGAAATGTTAAATTTATTTACATAAATGATAAGTTAAAGATCGATGGTATGAACTTATATCTAGATTTATGAACTATTTATACATCTCAAGGGTGCGTACTGTGTACTATAGGATGTGCGTATTGTAGTAGAAAAAGAAAACACTATGAGTCTCTCCAAAATATCAGTTCACAAACACAACTAATGGTAAAAGTATTAATTGTCTGAAACGTCTTTGTATCAACTTTTACGTACCAATTTCGAGTATGCACAACAACCCATAGTTACATAAGAGAGAATACTAAGAATAAGAATATATGCATGAGAATAAGCATTTAAGCAAACTGTGCAAGACTATAAACTAATACCTTATTAACTCGCCACTATCTTAATGCAGTCATATTGATCCTTTAGGAATACTTGGACTAAAAATATCTTAATGCAGTCATATTAACTCGCCACTATCCCTTTCTCTCTCCTCCTTTAGGAATACTTGGACTAAAAATATGGAGAGAGAACAGGAGAGAGAAAGGGAAGAAAGAGGAGAAGAGAGAGTTTCGATCTGGACCATCCAAAACACTTTTAGACGATCCGGATGCAACACTCGGATACCATTAGGCTCTACCACATCATGATACACATTCAGTACTCAAAAAAAATTCAGTGTGCACACCTAGAAATTGAAAAAATCAATTTGTCCCCATCTCCACGATTTATGTGTGCAGCTTGTAAAAAGTAAAGGGTCCTTTTATTGACAATCGACTGGACTGACAATACGGTAAGAATAAGACAAAAAAATACACTCCAATCTAGGTAGTACTTTTTTTCACTTTTCTATACACTTTCTCATATTTTTATATAATTTTCACTCATTTCAATACATTTTTTAAATCTTAACGACAGGCCAGCGAGTTCATTTTAGAATTTTCCAATATTAGTAAAAAATAGTACTCCATTAACCAACACATAAAAGTACAAAAAGTACTAAAAGAGGCTTACCATGAAGTTATTTGCTTCTTGCAAAAAAAAAAAAAAAAACAAAACAAAAAGAAAAAAAAAAAAAAAGAAAAGAAAGAAACGAAAACATTCTTGGGTCTGTAGGTATACCTCTCTATATATAAACCATCTTGATTACTCTCATACCTCCTAAACTCTTCACCCTCCTCTCTCTCCTCCCCCTCCTCTCTCTCCAATGGTGAAGTTCTCAAAAGAGCTTGAAGCTCAGCTCATTCCTGAATGGAAGGAGGTTTTCGTGAACTACTGGCTGTTGAAGAAACACGTGAAGAAGATCAAGCTCGCCAAAAAGCCAAAGCAAATCCAAAACGCCAACGTCGATTTCGGAATATCCATTTTCGACCCCGTTCGCTTCGTCGTTCGTAAAATCTCCGACCACTTTTGTAATGCCCGAGAGAATTCAGAGGTTATTCAGGTATTATATGTGTATCTATACTCGAGTATAAAATAGCAATACATACGTACATACATACACACACACACATATATAGTCCCACACACACACATATCTAGTCCCGATCTAGTCGGGGATCCCTAAGTCCGGGACTCTTAGTTCTGGACCAAATTTTCATGATCCAAAACGTCAAGTCCGTGTGTTTAAAACGTGTTTTCAAAAATTGGGTCCCCGGAGAAATAAAAAAAAAACATACGGGATGGGCAAAAACAATTTTTAAAACCTCTAAAAACCTTCAACTTTTCATAAAACTATATATGTACAATTTTATGAAAAATATCCACACCTCTTCGATCAAGCCCTTCCCGGTCATTTGTTTTGATGATTTCTCGCGGGGACTATTAAAAACACGTTTTAAACACATTGGACGGTTCGGATTATGCAAAAACAATTTTTAAAACTTTCAAAACACCAAAAAACCTTCAATCCGATATCCTTGACTGGATCACCGGTGTATATATATATATATTGTAAGAAAAATGATTTATAGGAGTTTCATGCCTAAAATCTAATCAAAATGGTATGGAATTGTCATGTAAAATCAGTGGTGCTATAGATACAATAAAAAATGTAGTGAGAATTTGATTCTTCCATTTGAAATATGAAGTAAATGAATGGACCGCAAAATTGGTATATCAGCGAATTACCCTATGCAAAAAGAGCTGAGAACATATCTCTAAACTAGGGGTGTCCACGGATCGGATCCGGACGGATTGGATACGGATCCGATCCGATCCGCTCAGAGCGGATTATGGTTTTTAAGATCCGGAACCGAACCGAACATTTACGGATCGGTTACGGATCGGGCGGATTTGACAGATTAAAGAAGGATTATTGAGCGGATCCGATCCGATCCGATCCGGATCCGGAACCGCCAGATAAGAAATTCTCGATCCGGAACCGAACCGAACATTCACAGATGGATCAACGGATGGTTCAGATCGGTTCGGATTGGTCGGATTGGCGGATCGGATGATCCGCTGAACAACCCTACTCGAAACGAAGCCGATCAAATATTATATATTTTTTGACTGAAAAGTGGCACTAACGTCTTAGAAGACTGTGAACAAAAAATCTAGACGGGTAAACTGGCCCGAACACCTTAAATAATAAAAAAAAGCTCAACCATCACTTAAGCACGGTTTATTTGTTTTCGGTACAATTCAGAAGGTGGCGAAACCGAAATTTAAACATGCAAAATTTATATGTTTTTCCTTCTTTCTTTTTTTTTTTTTTTTGGGTTTTCATGTACAGTTCGATATGGAGAAAAGGGACAGTGATGTCATTTTCAGGCAAAGAAAAAGTGTCTCGAATATAAAAAATGATAGAATCACACCCATTTTACACACTCATTTACACACGTATGTGTGGGGGCCCAAATGAGTGTGGTTGTAGCATAACTGCTCGAATATACGGTAATCTGATGAATGTAAAATACATCTCATCATTCCATTCCAAATTTGGTTGTTCATTTTCGTGTGTTTATTACTTTATTCTCTTTTCGGGTTTACTTCACGTGGAAAAATATCGGATTTCCATTTTGTTTTTTCCATTTTAGGAATGCCGGAAATGGCAGATTTTTTCGTTTTTTACGACAGATTTGATGTTTACACAATTTTGCCGTTACACGTTTTGGTGTTGTGACCGACAAAGTTAAAGGGCAGTTTTTGTGTCAATAATTGTCACGAAAGCATCGTGAATTGGCTAACAAAAAGGATTTAATTCCAACAACCCACAAAAGAAAATCACTGAAATCGACATCCAAAGAGTTGGACAATTTTTTTTATTTTTAAATGGACAAATAACGGTTTCCTTTTTTGGGTTTTTCAGGTGAAGAGGAAAGTAAGAGAGGGAGAAGATGATGGCAATGAAGAAGTGTATGAAACAGAGCTTGTTCAACTGTTTTCTGAGGAGGATGAGGTACGTACTAGCTTTATTACAGTTATTTATATTGTTGTGTACGTTACAAACTTTTTTTAAGATAGCTATAATTGTTTGGCCGGGTTTATGTTCACGACAACTAATTTTTAAGAAACAATCTCATGATCGGAGAGTCTAGCCATTTAAATCTAGGCAAAGCCCCGTAAAAACTTGCCTTGATTATAAAAGTTGATATTACTCATGCGTTACAAGGGATTAAATTCTATCCGCCCACCACTTGTGGACCTCACCTGATTTTCTTTTTTTAATCAGAATCATTCATTTTGTAATGTTTTGCATAATAGTATATCTATGCAAAAAATTAGCTTGATTGGATATTGATAGATATGTCAAAAATTGAATTTTCGTTTATAAAATGGACGGTCATGGACAGTTTAAATCCATGACCGTCCATTTTATAAGCAAAAATTCAATTTTTGATATACTTATAGATCTCCGATCAACCGATTTTGGGATATGCTACTTTGCGGACCGTACAATATGAACAGTCAAGATTTATAATAAAAAATGCACAATTAGACCTACAGCGGGCAACCGTGGAAAACCTACTGGTGGAAAGAATTTAAACTCGTGTTACAAACACAAGTATATTCATATATACAGACATGAGATTCTCCATTTTTGCATATTCGGGTATGAGAGATGATTTTCAGAATTTACTTGTTATCTTATTTTCCATTGTTAGTTCACGTGAAATAAAAAAAATTAATTTTTTTTATACGTGAAAAGTGAACTTGAGAAGTAAGAATAGTTTCGTAATTTCTCTAGAATAAATATAAAAAAGGAGTATATTATGATAAAAGGGAGCGCAAATTCCCCCTCTGCTATATTACCTCTTGAAGAAATATAAGAGTTGGCCATTTTTATAATTTATTTTTCAGGTTAAGTTATTTTTTGAGCAATTGGATGAGGAGCTTAATAAGGTGAACCAGTTTTACAAGACAAGAGAGACAGAGTTTGTGGAGAGAGGAGAGATACTGAATAAGCAGCTGCAGATTCTGATGGAACACAAGCAAATCCTCAGTGACTGGCGCCGGAAAAGTCTGTCGTCGAAGTCATCTACCGGATTTCTATCGTCATCAGCTCGGAATTCGGATTATTCCGGTGAGTTTTCTTTATTTTATTTTTGTGGTAATTATTCTAGTGAGTTGATATAGAGTGATTATTCAGTACCGACACCCCTTTTCACCACAAAATGTATTGAGGTTTACAAATTTAGTCTTGGGTCCCAACACGTGTGGTGGAACAACGGCTTAGGACACCATGTAGAGCAGGGTTTAAAAAAGGTCCATTAAGTATCGTATTAGCCGTTACGTAATGAGATTTGGGACATCCAATATTGTTATTTGCCAATGATATAGACGATATTGTCCGTATCGGGTGATATCTATTGGGAAAAATATGTCAGACATATCGAATTTCAAAAAACAATTTCATTATACTATAAAACCAAAACTGTACAGATTACATAAAACAGATAACTAAAACGAATAAAATGAACAAAATATAAACTTATTGTAGAAACAACAAATTGAACTGAGTCTTGTGAAAGCGTAGTCTCTTTAAAATAGATTCACCGCCTACCGTGATTGTTGTAAGATTAATCGGCGTCTGTCTCCCATTATAAAACGGCTAAACCACAACGTTTGAAACATCTATAACAACTGCCTGGGCAAACCGAACCGGTGTTTGGCGCGCTCTCTCTCAAATAACGATTTTTCAAGAGTGTGTAGATAGAACACGATTTCTGGTGTGTTAAACAAAACAAATATAGAAACAAATATAACCAAAGGGGTGACCTTTGAGTTGCATGGCTGAAACGAATATAGAAACTATCACAATGAATTCAGGATTGAATTCTGCCATCATTGTCATATCATGGGGGAGTTACAGCCAAAGCAGTAAACCCGCGCGTCCAGATTCGATGTATATCACAGGCAAGAGCCTCCGATTGGGAGACTTCCGATTGCCTCGATTTTATCTGAAAATTCCAAAAATATCTAACCGTATCACCAATACTGTTTCATTTCTCGATACCGCAATTTAAAACCTAATCTAGTGGTGATCTAGAGACACTGAATTATTTTTCTGTTACTCAGGGTAGCAGACCAGTTACATTTTGACATCTGTATGACTCATTTTGCGTAAACAATGAATTTGAGGGTAATATGATAAATTACTCAAATAAGTTTATTGCTGTTGTGGAGTGACACGAATGTCATAATGATTTCATCTTGTTAAATTTATAATTCTTTGACAACTTTCTTTAATGCATAAAGTGGCATTACCTTATTTAGAATCAATACAAATATACGATTTTAGGCTACTCATATGATAAATGCTGATCAATTTCTCCTATTTTATGTCCTCACTTTATATTTGATATTTATTCCTTAATTAGATGAAAGCATAATTTAGATTTGCTACTGTAATAATTTTTTTAAACAATTTTAATTACTTCTTTAATTTGTGAAAAAATAAAATTATTTAAAAAATTCTACTATTTACCTATATGATCAAACAAAACAAGACATAGGGAATATTTCTGTTTCCTCACTCAACACGAAATTGGGGACTATGCCGTCCCTTGGGGTCAAGTAAGGGGTGCCGACCCCATCCGAATCGTCAGTTTCGCGCATTAACGATTCAGATTTCACCTCGCCTTAGTGTCCTCGCCTTAGTGTATCTGAGCCATCTATTACTTGATGCAATCCGAGCCGTTGATGCGCGAAACAAACGGCGTTGATGAAGGTTGGCAGGGCCTGCCCACCCCTGGAAAATTAGCTAATTCTCTTGTCACACATTATATCACTTGAGATTGATTACATGAAATAATTTCTCATTTCTATAACGTGCATTTTGCCCATCAGAGCGCTAAAAGTGCTAGGCTAAACACAGATTTTCAGACAGGACATCCACTTCACATACATCAACTATTTTAACACTTTTAGTCGTTTTAGCACTTTTGGGAAACTTCACCTTGTTCATTTCATCAACAATAATAAATTTTTGAAATTTTTGTTTATGCAGAAAGCCCGACGGAATACAGCGAAAGCCCTCTCGAAACCCCGCAAACCCCGCAAAAGGAGGATGCAAGTGCAGCAGTAGAGAGAAATGGTGCGAATTTCGTTGTCTCGCCGAAACAATCAAAAACAAAGAAGGGAAATCCGACACGGGCGGCCGTTACTTCTATGCTATGGGAAGATTTAGTGAAGAATCCAAAGAAAGAATTAGGTCCAGGAAATGATTTCATAAACAGAAAAAATAACCAATGTGCAGAAAAGATGATCAGAGGAGCTTTTGTGGAGCTCTACAGAGGCGTTGGTCTGTTAAAAACTTACAGGTATATATTTCAATGATTTCTCAATATGCAGTTTCTCTGGATAGTGACATATCAATGGAATTAAAAAATAACCAGAAAAAGAAAAAGAAAAAGTGGCAGAAAAATTTAATGGGTAATTCCTTAATTTTGAAGAATAAGTCTTACAAGCAAATAGTAAATTCATCTTAAAAATATTCATTTTCAAATTATAGTATTCTTAAATTCGATTTTTGATTTTTCAATTTCGATCACTAATCTAGATGTTCTAATTAGTTCACACAAGATGTGGCAAAGGCATGAAACATGCGCATAAATGGCCCGTTTCTTTGACAGGACTAGTGAAACGACCAGATATGCACTTTCACCAGCTTAGTAGTGATCGGATAAATAATACTAGAAGTATGGTATATTGGCGGGAACGGAGGCAAGATTTTTTAGAAGGGAGGACGCGCTATATATGTGGAGGGGGGACGGGGTTATATAATTTAATGATACATATATTTTTTCAATGCAATATTAAGGTTTTTTTAATTATACCCCTGCTAGCCACCCCCTGGCTTCATCCTTGTTATTGGCACTTGGTGTGGATCATATATTCGAATGACGTTTCATCGAAGTCGTAAATATTTCAATCAAACATGAGATATTTTCTCACATCAAATCAAATATATAGTGTAATCCAATGCTAATATCTGATCAAACAAACGTGGAATAATCAAAATTGTAATTCAACAACGTAGGGGACAGTAATCAGAAGGAGAAATCGTGACCTGAGGCAGTTGAACTCTCCGGGAAGCCTTGTTAGCACCTTTTCAAAAAGGTCTCAAATAAGCTGAATCAAGAAATGAACTTGTTCATATTGTAGTTTCTAGTCACATTCTATTTAGAAGTTAGCCAAACGCAACTTAGAAATTCAGCGTTAATATTTGTTCATGTGCTAACTTCTTTTTCTTTTCTTTTATCTTTCTTTTCTTGGCAGCTCTTTAAACATGGTGGCTTTTACCAAGATACTCAAGAAATTTGACAAGGTAAATTATTCAACTATCAATTTTATACCACTATATATATAGGACGCGGTTCTAGTCCGGGATCCGGACCTCCATGATCCGAGCATTTTTTTTGACGATCCAAGCCGTCCAATGTGTTCAGAAGGTGTTTTCAAGGGTCCATGCGGGAAATCTTCAAAAAAAAATACCGGGAAGAGCTTGATCCAAGCAGTTTTCGCAAAAAATGTAAATATATATTTTTTGCGAAAACTGCTTGGATCAAGCCCTTCCCGGTATTGTTTTTTGAAGATTTTCCGCGAGGACCCTTGAAAACACCTTCTGAACACATTGGACGGATCGGATCGTCAAAAAAAATTTGGATCATGAGGTCCGGAAATTAAAAGTCTGGATGTGAAGCAAACCCTATATATATATACATATATATATATATATTGAACTGCTCATACCACTATATTTGACAGTAATAAAACAAAAACAAAAAGAAAACCTAAATACAACCAAAAAAAAGAAAAAAAAAACTAAGTAAATTTACATTTTATTTAAAAATGTTTCACAATCTAATCACCATGGGGAAAGGACATTTACTCAACTAAATAACTGATGATATTATTTTGAAAAGAAAAATAAAATAGGAAAGAGAAACCTTAAAGCATGAAAATTTCATAGTAGCTTCTAATTTCGATGATTTATGATTATGAGTGGTTTATTAGTTTGCATACTTTTACTTTATTCTGCACTATTGCTTAACACAAGCTCACTTAATTTTCTCATCCCAATTTAATTTCTTTTCAAACTGACTTAGTTGCACTTTAAATTGTCCCATATATCTTTTAAGGGACCATTGGAATCCTCGACCGTCCTGATTGGAGTCTTTGTGGTGTCTTTCTCCCAGGTGATTTGATTGATTGGAACTAATAAAGTGCTATGAAAAATCAATTATGTATGTCAAAAATTAATTGCGATAATAATAATAATTAATAAGGGATTATTACCTCTAGGTCTAGAAAAGAGATGTCTAATTACCACTAAGGTAAGTCATTTTTTTTAATTACCACTAAGGTAAGTCGCTCTTTTTTGGAGTTTAGATTTAGGGTGCACTTTCCTATTATAGGGTTTTAGTGGTTTAGGCACTTTCATAGAGTACCCTATGATTTTAGGCACTTTCATAGGGTATGATTTTAGGCACTTTCATAGGGTACTCTAGTCGTAGGGTACCCTAGAGTTTAGGTTTAGGGTGCACTTTCCTATTATAGGGTTTTAGTGGTTTAGGCACTTTCATAGAGTACTCTAGGATTTTAGGCACTTTCATAGGGTACCCTAGTCGTAGGACACCTTAGTCATAGGGGTACCCTAGAGTTTAGGTTTAAAGTGCACTTTCCTATTATAGGTTTTAGTAGTTTAGGCACTTTCATAGAGTACCCTAAGATTTTAGGGACTTTCATAGGATACCCTAGTCGTAGATTACCCTAATCATTAGGGTACCCTAGTCATAGGGTATCCTAGAGTTTAGGTTTAGGGTGCACTTTCCTATTATAGGGTTTTAGTGGTTTAGGCACTTTCATAGAGTACTCTAGGATTTTAGGCACTTTCATAGGGTACCCTAGTCGTAGGACACCTTAGTCATAGGGGTACCCTAGAGTTTAGGTTTAGGGTGCACTTTCCTATTATAGGGTTTTAGTAGTTTAGGCACTTTCATAGAGTACCCTAAGATTTTAGGCACTTTCATAGGGTACCCTAGTCGTAGATTACCCTAATCATTAGAGTACCCTAGTCATAGGGTACCCTAGAGTTTAGGTTTAGGGTGCACTTTCCTATTATAGGGTTTTAGTGGTTTAGGCACTTTCATATGGTATCGCTTTGACCTAATGAGAATTTTTCAGAGTTGGGCTTGACCTGATGGTAATTATGGGATCCAAGGGTGACCTAATGGTAAATGTCCCTAATAATAATAATAATAATAATAATAATAATAATATTCGAAACACATTTACCTGAGAATTATTATATGGGTTTTGATTTAATGTGCTACATTTTTGTGTAGATAAATTTGTTAGGAAACCAATTAACACATTTTATTTTATTTTTTTTGGAGGGCCAATTAACCCATAATTCTCATAACTGTCAACATTTTTCATGATAATTGTGACAGAATTTCATTCGATGCTCACATGCGGATGGCATATATGCTTAAGCAATTTAAAATTGTAAAATTATGGCCTCTTTTTGTGTTTCATGAAACAGGTATCAACCCAGAAAGCCTCAGCAACCTACCTCGAAGTAGTGAAAAGATCTTATTTCCTCAGTTCTGATAAGGTAATTGAGATTCTTATTTATCATAATCTATATATATATAGTGATAGTATTACTTCTAAGGTTGAGTTTTCACTACAGTATTTTCGCTATAAACGTTGTAGAAAAAAGTGGGTGTAGCTTCCGTTAAAAGTATTTTTGTGATGTATGTGAGGAGAATGACTTGCATTGAAATGTATAAAAACTAGTGAAAATACCAAAAGTGACAAAAATACAGAGAATAAAGTGTGCAAATTTATTAAGGTGTTAATAAAGAAAAGGGAGCCCCTACAAGTCATTAGCTTTTCAAGTTATCAAACATTTATGGTTTTAGTTAATTGAAGATATACTTTCTTTCATTTTTTTGATAGAAAAAAAATATAAATAAATAAATAAATTACGCAAGTAAACCCATTGAGTATCCTCTCTTTATCATAATTTTGCAAGTAAAGTAAAAAAATAAATACATAAATTAAATTGCAGAAATCATCAAAATCTAAGAAACCATTATTCTATTACTTCTATATCCTTACAAGTTATAGATAAAACCTCACTTATGTGTTTTCCAATTAAAAGTAAACATTCTTTTTCTAAAGTAAACATTTTTTAACTTCTTTTTTTAATTACTAGTGTACTTTTTTTTTGTGGGTGAATTTTTGTCATTGTTTGTCAAAATATTTTATTTTTTGGATTCGTCTAATAAAATTTATGGTTCAATAAATTGTTTGTCATGATTGAAAAAAATAACAAAAGAAAAACATAATCTAAAAAACTGACTATTCTGAATAATTTTTTCTCCAGTGTGCATTTTAATGTTTCAATCATAATATATTAAGTACTGTACTTTTATTTACCCAAAAAAAAAAGTACTGTACTTTTTAAGTAAATAAAAACAAAAAATAAAACTAATTAAAGGCAAATAAAATTTAGAGATAATTAAAAAAAATCTACAAAAAAGTAATTGTGTTCATATAAAATCTACTCTTAATGTAAATTTGAGGAGATATCCAGATACCTTAGTGTGATACTAATTTTTTTGACATGTTATATTTCCATCGCAATTTTATTGGGTTGTAAACAATTTGAGAATTCATTTTCATATAATTAAGTCCTACTTACAAGTTTTGTAAACTAGGGAATTAATTGTACAAATTGTTGTTGTTTGTGGTAAGCTAGGTGGTTAGACAAATGGACGAAGTGGAGTCTTTATTCAC
Organism: Vaccinium myrtillus; assembly: GCA_016920895.1. NCBI lineage: Eukaryota > Viridiplantae > Streptophyta > Magnoliopsida > Ericales > Ericaceae > Vaccinium > Vaccinium myrtillus. Next base: position 29,637,925 of record CM029270.1, read on the forward strand.
AAAGCACTTCGCCAACAATGACAGGAAAAAGGCTATGAAGTTTTTAAGACCCCATCACCACAAAGATTCTCACATGCTCACCTTTTTTGTGGGTAATAATCTCTCTCTCTCTCTCTCTCTCTCTCTCTCTCTCTCTCTCTCTCTCTCTCTCTCTCTCTCTCTCTCTCTCTCTCTCTCTCTCTCTCTCTCAGCATTCAGTAATTAGTCTATTAATGTCACACTAAAGGTTTCCAAATTGTTTTTGATTTCATGATGATTATGGACATTGTGGTACACCCCATTATAAACATACTTCCACCAAAAATTTAAAATAAGCCAGACAAATGATGTAGTGCGCGTACCTACACTTTCGCTTTCGTCAAATTTGGATTATTGGGCCTAGTTCAATATACTAAAGCTTCTTCTTTTTTTTGTAGGCAAAAAATAATAATCCCTCTCTCTCTCTCTCTAGAATAGCATTCACTATTGGGTCTGTGGTCAAATTGTTTTAGTGGTTATGGCCATTGTGGCACATCTCATTGAAAATCACAATCCCACCAATCTAAAATAGCTAAACAATTATGCGGTGTCCATGCATGTGCCTGCACTTTGGTCAAATCATCCTCGTTCGGCCTAATTCAATATACTGCCTCTTCTGGCTTAATAATCTGCCAGGGGATTATTATGTTGTTTTTATTCAATTTTTTTTATGAGTAATTATAATCCATCCTTCCTCCTCTCTCTAGATTAGTATCCACTACTGGGTTTGTGGTCACACCATAGGTTTCAAATTGTTTTTCAATTCATGATGATGGCCATTGTGGCACACCTCATTATAAACATATTGCCACCAATAAACTAAAATAGCTAAACTATTATGTAGTGCGCGCACCCATACTTTGGTCAAATTAGGCAAAATTTGGACTTACTTATTTAGAATGGCTTATTATTGTTTTATCTGAGTTTTAGTTAGATTTGCGTCAATTTTTTTAAAAATTTCTCTTTACGCAAAACTAATCCACAAAATATAGATTTTTTAGATTGTTTTTCTTTGTTATTTTGATCTAGATTTTTTTATTTTTCTAATTCCTCTCATCAAGTTGAATGAATAATTCATAATAAATTGACGCAAAACAGCCAAACGTTCACAAAAAATTACACAAAATTTAATTAGTTAGCCAGTCGAATGAGTTGAATTGCAAATTAACTTTTGTTTATAATTTTCTTTCACATATTCTGGGATATTTTCTATTAAAATTTAGCTCTCATTGTTACGGTTGTTGTTGTTGTCGTCGTCATTGCTGTGGTTTCCAGGATTATTTACAGGTTGTTTTGTAACACTATTTAGTGTATACGGAATATTAGCTCATTTGTGTGGGATGTTCTCCCCAACAACAGAGGCATCATACATGGAAACTGTCTACCCTATTTTCAGGTCCCTTTTTCCACCCCTTTTTTTTCATGTATCTCTACTACTTTTGGCCTTTTGGAATTTGAGGAAATCAAAGGAAAAAGAAAAAGAAAACTTGGATGCGGGGAGGTGTTGTGCAGCTTGTGCACAATAGGTGTTATGCAGAATCCGGGCCTTCCGTTACTTGGATGGACTATTTGGGTGAATAGTTAACTATTTGCGCGAATAGTTAACTATTCGTGCGAATAGTTTGTTTTCAATCCGAACCGTTGAAAACACTTATGAACGACTGTGATTCAGCACAGCACCTTCTATGCATAGGCTGCACAGCACCTTCCTCGCGTCTAGATTAAAACTTAGAGAAAAGTATAAAGGAAAATTTATTGCACTTTAATTCTTCGTTTTGTTATTTTCCTCCTTGTTTCCTCTCAATCCAAACAAGAGAAATTATTTTTCAAATTACTTTTCCTTTCCTTTCTTTTCTTTTCCAAATCCCAAACGTCGCCAAATTTAATATCTCCATTTTGTTCAATCACAAAAAATATATATACATTATGCGAAACTAATTAATGGTATATAAATGTGCAGCATGTTTGCTCTGCTAAGCTTGCACTTGTTCGTGTACGGGTGCAATCTATTCATGTGGAAGAGCTCGAGGATCAACTATAACTTTATATTTGAGTTCCAACCCACCACTGCTCTCAAATACCGCGACGCCTTCCTCATTTGCGCGTCCCTCATGACTGCAGTGGTTGCGGCTATGGTGATACACCTCGTATTGCTCTCCAATGGTTTCTCTGCTCGACAAGTCAATGCCATTCCAGGAATTCTCCTCCTGGTTAGTTATTAGGGCGTATGTGCTTGATAACGTTTTCATTTTCTGTTTTTTGTTGTTATGAATTTTCTACAGCGGAATTGCAAACTAGTTTGGTACAGGTGTAAAAATGAGTAGCTGGCTAGTGGACGGCTGAAGCCCGCCTCACCCCTGCATAGGCCCGCCCAAAACCCGGCCTACTAGGGAACCTCGCAATGAGCCTTGCCCGAAGACCCACAAATTTTTCCGTGATAAAAGACCCGAAACCCAATCCCATTGCCCAAATAAACAATGGTCCATGGGCCTGGGCTCAAGAAAGAAAATGGGTTGGTCCTACCTAAGCTTAAATTTTGCAGAATCCGATGTCTTTGGCCCGGTAGTCCTAGCCCAATGAAAATTGGGTCGGGTCGGGCTTTTACACACAAGTGGACTTCCTTGATAGAGCTTACCAAATATATATATATATATATATATATATACAATAAACTTCCAATAAGGGACCCTTTTTTAAAAATACCATGCGGACCTGCCCTTTTTCGACTTTCTGGACCAAATTTCGACGATCCGATCCGCTCAATGTTTTTAAAATGTGTTTTCAAGGGCCTACGCGGAGAATCTCCGAAAAAAAATACCCGGAAGGGCTTGATCCGAGTAGTTTCCGATAAAAACTGTATAAAACACATTTTAAAAACATTGAGCGGATCGGATCGTCAAAATTTGGTCCGGAAAGTCGAAAATGCCCCTAGGTCCGCATGGAAAGTTAAATAAGGGTCCCTTATTAGAAGGGGGTCCTATATATATATGCATAATTCAAGAGCTTTATCTTTTATTTTTCTAAATTTCATGCTGATTTTTCATGCCATTTTCAGCTTTTCATCACACTGCTCATCTGTCCAATTAATATCTTCTATCGCCCAACTCGGTTTTGTTTCCTCCGGATAATACGAAACATAGTCTGTTCTCCATTTTATAAGGTACTACTGGTCTTTCTTCCCTCAATCCTTAGCGTCATAACAAAATTTAGCATATCACCAAATGCAATTTTTCCATTGTGTTCAACAAATAAACACACAGGTTTTGATGGTTGACTTTTTCATGGCTGACCAACTTACTAGCCAGGTACATTTTAATCCCAAAAATCAATCAATGCTACATTATATACTTCGTTGATGTTCATTGGTTCTTATACTTTTTTGGTGTTTACAGATTCCTTTGCTAAGGGGTATGGAGTCCGCAGCTTGTTACTTTATTGCTGGAAGTTTCAAAACACACCATTACGAGACTTGTAAATCCGGCAAGTCGTACAGAGAACTTGCTTATGTTATTTCTTTTGCGCCGTATTATTTTCGCGCTATGCAGGTAAATCCAAGATCCAGTTTCTAATTTGGCCTAATTTGTTCGATACTTTTGTCCCGACTCTATTGAGATTTCTATACTTGGTAGAGGAGCTATAAAGTTTTATCCGGTCTAATTTTTCTCGCGCACATGAAAAAGAGCGGAACTCGCGAGAACATGGTTCGACGAATGTGACCTGAACGACTATCTAATTTTAAACTTAGTTGTTGGTATTTTTCGTGTAATTCGCAGTGTGCAAGAAGATGGCACGACGAAAATGACCTGAACCACCTGGCTAACCTGGGAAAGTACGTTTCGGCCATGGTTGCAGCCGGGGCAAGGTTAACCTATGCCCGGGACCCGACGAGTAAACTCTGGTTGGTTATTGTCTTGATCACTTCTTTTGTGGCTACAGTGTATCAGTTGTACTGGGATTTTGTCAAGGATTGGGGACTGCTCAACCCAAAATCCAAAAACCCATGGCTCAGAGATGATCTCATTGTCGAGAACAAAAACATCTACTATGTGTCTATTGTGAGTTTCCCTTGTTCCTCTTGTGTGATTTGTGTCCATTTTCGAAATCGAAAACCAATATAGACGCTTCTAACACGATATAATTTTGTTGTTGTAGGCCTTCAATTTTTTCCTGAGAATTGCTTGGCTGGAGACCGTGATGCGATTCACTGTCGGGCCATTCGAATCACAATTGCTAGAGTTTTTCCTCGCTTCACTGGAGGTCATTCGACGTGGGCACTGGAACTTCTACAGGTATGATTTGTTAGTTTTGTTTTTCAAAATAAAAAATAAAAAATTGAGTGGCTTGGAGGTAAGTTAGGTTTTTGCGAGTAGCAGTGGTAGAAAGAGTCATTGTACCCTTCGAAATTCTCCTTTGTGATTGTTCATGATTAGTGAAAATTTTCTTCCGCCGTTCAAACCAAAAATTAATTTGACAAGTATTGAAACAAATTCTAGGTGCTTCATGTATCATCCAACCTTAAGTAATACTCCCTCTCTCTGACTCTCTCCCTTTTTTTATTGTCGACTATTCTATTTTATGCTATCCCTTAATAAATGCGTGTTTGAAAAGTTCATGGGTAAAATTTTGCACAATTAGTATTTTGCCCTTTTGAAAAGTTAATGGGCAAAAGTGGAGGTAAAAGTTAATGTGAAAGGTGTAAAGTGGAGATAAAAGTTGATATGAAACGCGTAATGATAATATCTCTTTAATAAATTGAATTTACGAAGCAACACACTTAAAACAGGACGGACGGAGGGAGTACTTAAAATGTATCGTATAAGTTGCGTACTGATTCTAAAAATTTGCTCTAATTTCATCATGAAACTGCGAAAATGATAGGTTGGAGAACGAGCATCTGAACAATGTTGGCAAGTTTAGGGCCGTGAAGGCAGTTCCTTTGCCATTCCGCGACACAGATTCAGACTGATCACGAAAGTCGTTCGATACTTGTGCGCAAGAATTTCCCTCTAACGAGCTGAAATGATAATGAATATGCATTCTTATTCGAAACCACTTGAGAAGTTCATAACCATTGATCAAGTTTACGGTTGTTGCCGAACGTTGAAGGGGCCGATCTGCGCGCACTTCGTATTCGAAACCACTTGAGAAGTTCATAACCATTGATCAAAGATATACAATCAAGAAAAGTGAGCCCTAAGGTTCTGTTGTCGTGATTGAAGCATTCTTTGGATGGATATTTAGTGTTGATTTGTATATTTGCGAATTTTTAACTTGAATTTGATGACATGAATGTATCTTTAGTACCCAAACAGTTTCTTTTGCTAATGAGTTGTGGCAAGTTTTTACATCATTTTTATTTGCACAATTCAGAATTTTAGGAGATATTTTAATAAATCCAGAATTTTGATAATAAGACAGATTTTGGGCCAATACAAACAAAGAATTTTAGGAGATCTAGACTAGGAAAATTACAATTTTCGGGCATGCATTTTTCTCAAAGTAGGATTGGAAATTGTTCAGTTACACTATCTAATCCTAATGTTTCTACATGCAAGCCAAAACCTGTGAAATAAGTTTAATTTCTATACTAAAAAATCTATAATGCTGAACTGAAACAGTATATATAAATTGATAGGATTTTACAGTATTTTTCGAGTCCACTTTTTCAAAAGGAAATCCATCATTATATTTTGCGGTCAGTTTTATGACATTTTATGTATATTGTATTAAAGACTTACTGAATTGAGTGCACTGGCAACGTCACAACCAAAGTTGCGATGTTACAACCAAGATAGTTGGAATATGAATCCGATGGGTTTTTTTTTTTTTTTTTGACAAGCAAGATATATATTCTAACCCAACCTAGTCCAATACACGACCCTAGGGGACTTGAACCCTGACCACCGCTGAGGAAAGCATTGGCCATAGAAAATATGAGTCACACAAAATTTAATCAAATACCAAATGTGTGACCTTTCAGAAATATGGTCCAATCCGATACTCATATCACATCAATGAAGACAATCATCCAGTGTATAATCCAGTAAAAGCTCTTACTGAGAAGGGGAAGGTATCACACATAATACTGTAGCTAAATACATTCCAAACTAGTTCCGAGTCCATTACAACACAAAAAAAAAGACCTCAAATTGTGAATCCAGCCAAAAGCAGTCACTGACCATGCACAATCAACGCAATAGTGCCTACTCTGTAAACATATCCAGACCTGTTCCCAAGTGATGCATGCATTAAAGAGTTTGCTTCTTCCTTTTTGTGAAAGACTTCTCAGATTGTAGTCTCAGTTCCATGGCGTGCTTCGATTCAGCAGTTTGAGGTTCTTCAGGAAGAGTACAGTGCAGGAATTTCTTGCTGGAACCCACATGGTGGCAAAATAGCTTCAGCATGTTTCTCCCCCTCATCCATTTCAGCATAATCTTCATGTGTGTTTTGCTGGCCAATCCACCAATACCAGCTTCCTGTAAGTTTTTTCATTTACAGTAGTGTTAGTCCACGACCAGTTTTTTCGTTTACATATACTCCCTCTGTCCCTGAATCGAGGTCCTCTATTCCATTTTGGAATGTCCCAACATATTAGTCCTCTTCGAATTCAAGCAAAAAAAGTGAGATAATTTCCAAAGACTAATCCTCGTAAATGATTGAAAATAGTCTTCAAAAAGAGGATGTAGAGTCAATATTGTAAATCAAAGCTAACTTTCTAAGAAGATAGGCATTTAATCATTACCCTAAAAAAGGTTAGAACTCCCAAAAGGGCCAACAAATAGGGATGGAGGGAGTAGTCAACCCCCCGTCTTATTTGGTTCCTCCCCCTCCTCTTATTTGGTTCTACATATTTTCTTCTTTACTTCTACTAGTGAACGAAGTATTTTATTAAGTATCAAACAAATCTATAGGCAATTAATCCTACAACTTAGATAATGTACATTGCACCTTCATTACCATGCAGAAAATCAGCCAAGAGAGGAAGAAATCCCAACAAAGCAGTCTAATAAATTATGGTGTCAAAGACCACACTATCACTATAGGCCTGAAAGGCTGAAACACATGTACATGTTCGGATGTCTGCTTCAAAAAGGAAATTGTGGGGCTACAACTTCTTAGATTGGTCTCCTTTCAATCAGATGAAAGCAGAGTGGACGCTAAACAACCACGTTAGCACCGTACTGGACCGCAGAGTCCAGGACGGCACTCCGACGGTCAAGTAAATACCGGAAGGAGGAGATGAAGCAAGAACCTCAGATCTAGGGTTTCAGGATAGATTGTCCGTACCTTCGTTTGGGCTGAAGATTACATATATAGGGAGTGAGTGACTTGCTCTCCAAGTACGGTCGTGTTAGTCACGCGTGGTAACTGCTCGGCTGATGTCACTGTGACGTGTACAGACGAGTGGTTTACGAACACATGCCTTCAGTAAGGTGGTGACACGTGTAATAGGTCGTTCGGCCGACGTCATCGTCATGATTAGAACGGTTACGAGCACATGCTCTGTTATCTCTTACGCTGAGTCAGTCCCAGGTATTCACCCTTCGGCGCTGACACTTCGTTAAGTTATACTTGTGCCCACTGGTTTCTCGGCCTGATGGGCCGACCCCGGTGTTGCACTGGATTATGGTATTAATTGTAGGAGTGGGTACGCGTGTTTTCGGCTCTATACTGAGACCACGAGCCGAACCCTCAATGCCCCTTATTGTGTGTGGTAGTCCCTTTAGGTTCCACCGACGGGTCCCTCGTTGGTCACCTTTCGGCGCTGCACCTTAGAGGTATCCCGGTTGATCCAATCGGCAAGGCTTCTAGCTATTTCTTGAGTTATGATAGGTGCTCAGTATGAAAGACCCCTACAGAAATGCCCACATTAAGAAAGTAAAACATTATCCTAAACCAAAAGAAATAGGAAACCAAAATAGAATTATCAGTCCAAGCTCTCACTTTGTCATCCTCCAACTACATACACACGCTTTTCACCACAATACAATGATACAATTACATTTTGGCATGTATAAACATTGAAACTATAGGAGTCTAGGAGACAATGGTTCAACTGAAGTAAGTATCTATAGTTGCAGATAGAGAATTCACAAGAAGAGTGAGAGAGCGGGCTTACAGGGATAGGAGTACATCACTGTACATGTCTTGAGTCTTGACGTAGGAAGATAGGGATCCCTACTGCGAGGGTTATACGTTACTTGTCAGCTTTGGCACTGGAGAGGGAGAGGGAGGGAGAGAGTGATATGTGTACAGAGGTTTTCTACTCTTAATTGCTCAAAAAACAATTCTATGAAAGGGTCATGTTAACAAGGACAAAGCCCATTCAACAAGGAGTCGAGGACAAAGCCACAACCTCCCTGGTAAGGCCTATGCAGTTCAATTAGAACAATGTGACAACCTCCAATAGCTCTGTAGCATCAGAGAAAGGATCATGCACCTTTCTTGTCACCGTCATCCGTTGTGCGTGCGTGTGTGTGTGTGCATCTATATTTATTACATGCTTGTCTACTGGAGGAGCACAAATCTATGACCAATTGTATGGATGGATGTGGTCACATTTGAGGTTTACACCAGTTACTATTAATCCAAAGCTTTCACACGTGCGAGACAATTTGGCTTTGTATGAACCTTATTTTATGATTACTTCCTAATTGCTCTTTCAATCACATTCTTGATGAGAAAACTACAACTATTAACGAATACAATTATGCTTCTCTACCAAGGCAACTTGTCTTTTCCTTCAGTCAACTCAAAATAATACAGAGGCCCAACGTAGGTCTCCAACATAGAACTACTACATTGTTTCTTTAGTTCATTTTCTATCAAGTCGTCTCAGTCCAAATTTTGACTAAATATCGCCAACTACATAATCCATGGCTGATTTCATAATGCCAAATGCAACATAAGGATTTTACAGAAGTAGGCATGAAAGTCCCCATACAACACTGTTTTTGGCAGTAATGCCGCAACAGGATGTTTTCAGCATATTTGTTTTTAATATATCGAGCCATAACTGTGATGGAAATTCGCAAATGGGACAAGTCGTTAGGTTTTGGGCAGCACAAGATTTATGTATGGAAAACCACGGCAGCTGACAGATGAATTATTTGACATAGCTAGGTTCAACAAAAAAATCCAGTTCTTCCATTCCACCGAGACTCTAATTGTTCTTTTCCCATTTCCGTTGGAACCATATGAGGCCTCCATCTGAATCTTTCCATACGGTCGTGTTCCATTGGCACAAATTCCCACATGGCAACTTGAAATTGCAACGACCTCTCTATGTGTTTTATAAATTACCCTTTTTTTTCCTCTTTCGAAGCAAATTGGCAAGACAATATGCGACAAATAAACCATTATTAGCAGACTTTTGATGTTAACAAGCGAGAGAGAGAGAGAGAGAACCTTGGCGTGGTTCCAAGTATTGGAGACAGTGAGAGGGCCGTGTTGCTTGATAACATAGTAGAGAGATTCAGCCAAGGACGAGGCCTCTTGAGGGGGCACTTTGGGATTGATCTTCCTCAGATTCGGTGCACATTTCCTAGAGAAGTACCTCACAAAGGCAGTCTTGGCTCCTCCATTTGCACCACCCAACCACATCTCTCGTTCCCCGCTAACCCTTCTCTCTCTTGCGCTGGCTCGCTGGCTGGCTGGCTGGCTGGCTGGCGGATGGGGTTACCGCTCCTTCCTCCGTCAACAGGACCGGACGACAACTCTTCAAACAGAAAAACCCTTGTGAAAACTCGTTCTTTTGGGGAAATTACACTGAGCTGCCTTGAGTTTATGACAAATACACTAATTGCCTCTCTTTCTTTCTTTTAGGCCTCCTTTGGGTAAAAAAACCATTGTGGTTTATTTTTCGTCTTTATTCACAAAACTTTAAGTTTGACTAATAATTTTATACTTTTTAGATTTCTCTCGTAGAGAGGAGCCAAGAAACCACAACAAATCGACCGAAAACTAATAAATGCAAAAAAAAATTGAATAAGGACAAAACCAAAAAAACCAAAAAACCACCAAAAAACCAGTTTTTTCAATTCATCCAAAGGAGGCCTTAGAGCATCTCCAATCCTAATTTTTTTAACCCAATTTGAGTCAAAATTTGAATAAAAACTCATTTTGGGTATGGACATCTCCAATGGAAAAACCCCTTATTTTTACTTATAAAAAAAGGCTTTTCAATGGCAACATTTTAAATAGGTGATATAAGATTTGCCTTGAAGAAAAATGTGTAAAGGCTTAGATTTCCCTAAATTGGGGTAGACAAATGGGTAAAACCCATTTTGGGTAGAGAAATGGGTATACCATTGGAGATGGTGTTTTTGTCTTTTGTACCCAAAAAAGGGGTTTAAGTGAAGAAATGGGTCAAGATTGGAGATGTTATTAGATATTCTTTTTGGTAATCGAAAGTCTCCCTTCTTCTGTTATTACTACCATTGTACAAAATGGAAACCTATTTCGGGATGGAAAAAATAATAATTATGAAAGACGGAAATCAAATTTAATTTCTAAGCATACTTGTGATTTCCTAAACTAGGCTTTGAATCTTGATTTGTGGAGGTGAAAAGAGATAAATGGAAAAAAAATAAAATAAGGAAAAGAACAAAAATGAAAAAAAGTTGGAGTGATAGAAGTTACATACTATTTCTAAAGAAACTTTAAATAGATTAAATTAGGCTCGTTTAGAGCATCTTTAACCTTGTTTTCTCTAACTTTTTGTACTTTTTGGAGGGCCATCGTCCTTTTTAGAGATTTAGAGACCAAAAAAGAGGTGTCAGTCTTTATATTTGGAAACCCAAAAGTAAATTTAGAGACCAGAGGTCAAAAAAGAGGTGTCAGTCTTTATATTTGGAAACCCAAAAGTAAATTTAGAGACCAGAGGTCAAAAAAGAGGTGTCAGACTCTTTATTTGGAAACCCAAAAGTAAATTTAGAGATCAAATCTCTAAAAAGGAAGATGAGTCCCTCTGTAAAGTACAAAAAAATTTAAAAAGTTCACTAAAAACAAAAATTATCCAAAATAGGTAGACTTTTCGGATTTTTTTTTCTTTATACAAAATTGGGTAAAAAGCACTTAGACCCCCTCATCTATCACGTTTGTTTTTTCAGATACACCCCTTTATCTTTAGAAGTGATCAATAATACCCCGTCATCCATTTTAACTTATCACTAAACCCTCTTTCGTCCAGTTCCGTCCATATTCGTTAACAAAAGGGGGTGCAATTACCTAGTTACCCTTTGTTATATTAAGCAACTATCAGCCAAAATAATCAGATCAATCTCCTTCCTCCTCCCTATATCTGCCCCATCTCTCTCTAATACATTGACATATGTTGACCTAGATGGTATAATACATGAATTGGGGGTGGTATAATACATGAATTGGGGGTGTTCCAGTCAAATCAAGTTGTTATACAAAGCCACAAAAAACAACTCAGAGAAACCCTTAGTAAAGATTAAAGGAGATTTTGGTGAAATGTTTGTAGCAGTGTTGGATGTGTGCTAACATCCCCCAAAGGCAAGTGGGATAGCCCACTTTGCTAGCAGAAGAGGCAATTGAATCCACAAAATCCATGGCTGAGTTTGGATCAAGGAAAGGGCAGGAGAAAGGAGAGACAAAAGGAAAAAGGAAAAGGAGAAAGATATGAGAAAGGAAAAGGAGAGAGATAGGAGAAGGGGGAAAGGAGAGAGATAGAAAATGGAGATTTTTTACCTGGATGATTAAGTCAAGGGTAGATAGAACCCATGGGAGGGAGAAGATCGAGGGAGGAGGAGAATTTAGTTGGCACGATCTGGGTGGGGTTATAGAGACATAGTATATTGGAGGGAAAATCAACCTATTTTTTTCATTTTTAGGTCAGATGCGGGTCACATGCCTATTTTCCATCCAAAAAGTGGACAGAAGGGAGTTTAGAGATAAGTTCAAATATATGAGAGAGTGTCATTGATCATTTTTAAAGATGAAGCAATGTATCTAAAAACCCGTTATAGATGAGGGGGAGTCTAAGTGTTTTTTACCCTACAAAAATTTAGTTTGTTAAATTATCTTGTACTTTTTAAAAAAATTCTCTCATTGAGACCAACCGATAATTCACAAAAAAAAAAAATTGATGAAAAACTAACAAATGCTTAAAAGATTTGAAAGGGGGAAAAAACCAAATGGATTATTAAGGCCAAAACGGGCCCACTTCATTTCCCCCGCTAATCTCTTCCTTCCTTTCTTCCTTTTTTTTCATTCCCTCCCTTCCGAACTTACTCTTCTCTCCTCTCTTACTTCCATGGTAATGGTTGAGACTCTCACCTTAGGAAAAGAGATTTTTCAATTTCCCCATCATTTTTGGACATTGGGAGACCCAAATTTGGAGTTTTGGGTCAAGGTATTGGCTCTTGCACGGTGACACTAGTTGGCTTGGTTCAAGCTGTGGTTTCCTGAGCTCTCCAACGGCGACGATGAAGGTACAAAGATACAGATCCGGTGGAATCCTGCGGCGAGAGTGTGATCCAAGTGTTCATTCATCCACCCACCTTCACGAGCAGAGCATGGGTTTGACATCGGCGATGAACCGCTTTTTTGTTTGCTGTTTTTTGTTGATTTTCTATATTTTTGGACCAATAGTGTTTGTTTTTATTTTAATATAATTGGGGTGGCCTTTTGCTATTAAAAAAAAAGTTCCAAAAAGACATTATGAACTTATTAAATAGTTAGATTTTGTTATTTTGAGTGATCTCATATGAGTAATTAGGGATGACAATGGGGCGGCCTATTAAAAAGAAATGGCAACGGGGCGGGGCGGGTTTTGCAATACGCCGACCCCAACCCTAAAATCTATCCCCACCCCCGCCCCTAACTTGACCAAGTACCCTCTGCCCATCCCCATCAGGTAACGGGTTTACATTAAGGTTAATCATCGGACCGGGGTGGCACACAAAGTTACTACCCACGCACGCTCGTGGGTCGGGCTTTGCAGATTTTTTTTTGACAGGCCGGGCTATGTGTTAAAAGCTCAAGCCCAGCCCATGAGCTTAGGCCAATCGGCCAGGCTAGCGGGCCAAGAGTCGGGCGGGTGAGCAGGCTAGAGTTTTTTTAAAGACTTTTTTTTTTTTTTTTTATCTTCTACGCAAAATTCAAATGGACGTGCAAGTATTAATAGTGCAATGGTCAATAGAAAAAGAAAAAGTCCATTGTTACAAGTACAAACACTCATTTTCTCATAAAACCTTGTCATATTACCGTTATTCAGAAGAAGAAAAAATCCAGAGAAAAATATTTTACAAATGGAAATATGGACATTTATTATTTACCTTACGGGCTAGATAGCGGGCTTGCAGGGCGGGCATATGGGTGGGCCAAACTTGAATCATCAAGCTCGAGCCCAGCCCATTCACTATTCAAGCTGAGCAAACCCACCCACTTGACAGGCTCAGGCCTGGCGGGCATTGTGATGTGCTTCAGGCTCGCAGGCCAAATGATAACCCTCAGTTTACATGCTCTCCTTCGCTCCTAATTTTTTTTACATATTAAAAAACTAATAATTTTATTCCAAAATTAGTGGCACAAATAATAAAATTTCACAAAAAAAAAAAATAATTACAACTTAACTACATCTACTATCCATAAGGAAAATGCAAATTAATTAAATATATAATGTGATATCTCAGTTGTAAGGTAAAAAAAATAATATGAATAAAATTATATGCATATGAAAATTTCCGGGGGTTATCGGAGAGCGGTGATGTCTATCATAAATTCGTCTGGTTTTTTCAATTCTCCCCCTACCCTAATGCTATACCCAAATTTTTTAATAAATACCTGTCCTGGTCAGGACAGGGCAAGGTGGATTTGGAGCGAGGCGGGTTGAATTGCCATCCCTGTAGTTTGCTATGATTGAAGCACCTAAAGCACTGATATTATTGAAAGTTTTTGTGCAATGTTATTTTGCACATTATACATTTATTTATAGGGCTGTTAAAAAAATCGGTGAATCGTGAATCCGGTCCGGACCGAATTGATCTGCACATTTTTTATTTTATTCATTCGAATTCAAAAAAAAAAAAACTGTGACTCGCGATCGGGACATGGATTTTGATTTTGAAACTGTGGATTAACTGATCCGGACCTTGAAATTTTTATTATATATAATTTTTTTTTAAAATAAATATATATGTATAGATAAATAATTTACCACTTTTATAAATATTGTCAATTTGATTTGAGGTCAGAACTTGTAATTAACACAATCTATCTATGTACCCTTATCAAAGTGTGTGAGTGTGTGATTTAGCAGCATCATCATCTTCCTTAATCATGTCCTACTTCGATTGTTTGTGCATTTTTTTAAAGATTTTTTAGTTTCTTATGATGTTGTTGAAACATGGTTGGTAAATGAGTTTCACACGAATGACAAATTTTCTTCTTCCAAACATTGATGCTTTAATTTAGCCTTCACTTCCCATGTGTTTTTATATTTCCGGGTATGCTATTTGGATCTCATCGACAAATGTTGGACAAAAATTATTTTTCATGGCTATGTTTATGGACTGCTTTTTTTGAATCCTTCAAGAATTTCTTTCTTTGTTGCCCACTATATTATTAATGAAGTGTTTGTTTTAATATTGAATTTGGGTTTTTGAACGAGTTGATGATTTGTTTTTAGAATAAGTTGAAAATTCGTAGACAAATCCGGAACCGATCCGTGACTCACGGATTGAATTGGAACCAAATCGCTAGTTTTTTTGATCGGACACGAATTTTATTTAAAAAAAACTGTGACTCGCAGATTAGGATTGAATTCATGTCAATCCGGAGCGATCCGGACCGTGAGCACCCCTCTTTATTTACATCCAACGCCGTCAAACGAGAGGCTTTGTCGGAGGCACTCGAACCCATCTCAAGCACGGCATCGAAGTTCGATTCGTCCTGAAAAAACACACTGTTACTCCGACGCTTTATACGCTCTGAAACTTGATTGCTTAAGTGTATTTGTTCAATGACTGCGATATCGAGATCTACACTACCTGAGAAACTCTCTACGTTTCGAAACTAACCCCAGAAGTAGGGTAGGAGGAGCTCCACAGGGAGGCACAAATGGTTGTTGGTGCTGGGGCGTCATAAGGGAAGTTTTCCTGTGGGACCTACTATATGGCA
Source organism: Vaccinium myrtillus (assembly GCA_016920895.1). NCBI lineage: Eukaryota > Viridiplantae > Streptophyta > Magnoliopsida > Ericales > Ericaceae > Vaccinium > Vaccinium myrtillus. The sequence goes on from CM029270.1 coordinate 29,653,090, forward strand.
GCAGTATCGTCTTCGGCATCTTCATTCTCGTCGTCGGTTGGGTCATGGAGGACGGCGTTCTTGACCCTCAGGGACGAAACCCTAAATTCACCACCTTGCACCACCCTTATCCATCTCCTCAACCATTTGATATTCTCCCACTCCCAGACTCTGATCGCCGTTGCCCCCGACCTACCTTCCCACGAGGTACCAAAGATCTCCCTTTTGTATTACTTAATTTTCGCCCATCTTATTCGTTGCTCACTAAATTGAAGTGGGCATCTAAAATTCAGTGTTGTTCTACAATGCTCGCACTCTTTCGCGTTTCTTAATTTATGTATTCGTGGATTTTAGGTAACGGCTGATTTGATGTTTTTGATGGAACTGGCTCGGAATGCTGCTGATTCTGCAGGCGTAGATGATATGACTCCTACCTTTGCGGAATTATCCCACTTGGTAGTGATCTCTGCTTCTCTGTTGCTAATCTTTCTTTTTATGCTGCATTTGATTTCCTTTGTCTCTATATATCCCTTACCATACCCAGTTATCATAATTTGGTGCAATGTCATAATGGATATGAAACAGCTTGCTGCTATTATATGGAGTTTGAACTGCATCACATATGGAGAGTAATACGTGCGTTTGTTTTGAAGAGAAAACTTCTGGTTTTACTTGTGTATTCATAGGAATAAGTAGTGGATTGTTTGGGTGTTGTTGAAGAGGCTCAACTGTTGATAAATGTTGCTTGTTGCAGATCTACAATGTTGGCCGTCATGTATCCCTTGACATAAATTCCTCTTGTTGGGCTCTCATGCTTGAGTCCTTTGGAAAGATGCTTGATACGATTTTTAAGAAAGATGGTAGACAGAGGGTTTTGGAAGGGAATGTTGTAGCCAAAGCTATAGGACAATGTTTAGAGACTATGAGGTCAGTTGCATTGTTTTCTTTTTGGATACTTGTTCTTATGCATTCCACAGTGTTCAAATAGTTTCTCTGGAGTTATTTGTCCCTATAATAGCATTGAAGAAAGAGGCCAAACTATCTGAGTCAATGGGTTTATCATAAGAGGTATTGATCCCTCGAGATCCAAGATTCTCGACTTGCTACAGTCATTGACCTAATGGCCTTTCAGACGATGGCCTCAGCCTCGAAGTGCCACCTTGTGTTTGGCCCCATACCCTCGATGGAGAACCAGTGGAGGCACCCCACCATATGCAAGGTACTTAAACCTAATATGGAGGAATCATTATGGAATGACTGGGCCACATAAATGAAGAGAGGGGTCGTACAATAGAATAAACTTTTTTGTGAGCCTTTTGACGGCGGGTGCAGGGCCTCAGTCCCCAACTTGGTTTTTGGTTTCTGAAAGCGTTAGAAGCTTCTAAGTTGGGGTGTTGGTACTGGAGCAAAGGGATGGGACTGATGGCTAGATCAAGAGCTAGTTGAGGTGGCACTCCTCCTATTGAAGATTGAGGCTGCAGTATTTGTCTTGGTTGGGCCAAGAGGGAGGGAAAAGAAGACTGACATTGCAGCATGACATGTCATCGAGTAGCCTACATTTGGATGAATCTGTGTCGATAGCACCAAACCAACCATGCAGTTAAAATATCATTGGTGTTGCAGATTAGCTTTTTGTTTTTTTCTTCCTTCCAGTCTGATACTTATGACTACTTATGACTCTCTGAGCCATGCAGTCCTCCTCATCAGTAATATATTGTTCCCATGCTTTGTTCCTTCAAGATAGCTTCAGACGAATTTGCAACCCAACCGCAAGAATAGAAGTCTACATGATTGTGCTGACACTTGTTTTGGATTTGGATCTCGTGAATCTTTCTTAGATTTAGATATACTGAGTTTTTCCTATCACTTTTTACTATACCATTTACAATTTCTTGTGCTTGAGCTTACATCATTAATTTAATCAGACATAAATTTCATTCCTGCAAATATAAATTCATGCTGTGACCTCTTTGTTCCAGAAATGTCTACAAGAGAAAATGTTCACCATCAGAAAATACAGAACTATTAAATCTCCTTATCAGCATAGTGGCATACTCTCATGCTGAGTTACTTTGCTCATCTTCCTCGAGTGGCGGCCAAAGATATGTTGCTGAATTGGGAAAGGGAATATGTGGCTACAACAGTTTATGGGAAGTTCTAACTGCCACCTTGACTACAATTGGCGATGTGTTTTCAAGAGTCGGGTCTTCTCTTTCAGTAGACATTTGGCAATCTACACTTCAGGTGAGCTGACTCCTTTGCTTAGCCAACCGTATCTACTGAATTTTGCTGACTTCTGTCTATTTTTTAAAATTAGGTTCTTAAAGAAGTGATGGACACCTTGGCATCTAAGCATTTTCTTGTGGAAGATGATATTGTGGCCAGGTAGCCTGCCTTCCCTCCCCTATCCTCATCAAATCTACCTTACGCAAACGTTTTAGTCAGGAAACTTATGATATGATTTGATGGGGCTTCTGCTCTGCAGGTTTTATACTTCACTTCTGCATTGCCTGCACTTGGTTATTATGGATCCTAAGGGACCACTTTCAGACTATGTAAGTAGTGCGTCATGTTCTCTAACACCTACTGTTGTGTGGTTTAGGAACTGAATGGTAAGTAATTGCAACTGCTATGTATTTGTTGCTTATGCGATACGTTGATTTTGAAGGTGGCAGGTTTTGTAGCAGCATTACGGATGTTCTTCACCTATGGTATTGCCAATGGATCTCAATTTGTCTATCCATTATTGGCTGGTCACAAGGAGGAAGTAAGTTCTAGAAGCCTCAAAATGAATTCAGAAGAATCTGGTAAATCAGGGTCCGGTCCGTATAGGCCACCGCATAGGCGCAAGCATGACTTGACGAATCTGCATCATCTGAAAGCTCAGGAATCTTTGAGTTCATCAGATGCTGATTATTTAAATATGGATCAAGCGTCTTCTGATTCAGATTACAGTGACAATGACGGATCAACAAAAGATGCAAACAGTATTCACTGCTCCAAGGCCAGAGTGGCAGCTATTGTCTGCATTCAGGTAGCTCAACAACATCAATTTCATAATTATTTATTTCAGATCTTAGGTCCCGTTTCCCAAAAGATAAAATCCCAGATTCTATGAAAACTCCAACTCATTTGATAAAAGCCGGCTGTTGATAAAAGCAAACATTACTGTACATGAACCTTTGTAGGAAAGCAAAGTTACTGTTTTGCCCCCTCCTCAAATAAACGAATCCAAGCAAAATCACTGTTTTCATTTACTACAGTACAGTTTGTTTCCTTTCCATCCCATTCATGTCGGACAAAAATGTGGGAACTGTGAAGCATAGTATAATTCAAGGTTCTAAAACTCGCTAGGTGCTCCCAGGGCGGCTGGGCACCTTCTAGCTTCCAGGGCCGAGTACTCGGAGCCTAATCGGGCAATTAGTCAGGATAGTCGGAATAATCAGTCTAGTTGGGCTAGTCGGCGAGGGTCCTTCTAGCGCCTAGACGGCCAGTACTCAGCCTTCTAGACCTTCTTTTAGAACACTGGTATAATTTAATTTAACCTTAAACAAGATTTCCATTTTTGTAGAAACATGAGAATTCATGACCTTTAGTTAGCGACTTTGAGGGCAGTTTTCCTGTATTTCTTACAAAAAAGTAATGTTAATATTTCATAGGATGTTCTTCTGTAAGGTTTTGTTTTGTTCGTAAACCATTTTCTCGTTGCTTATCTGCATGTGATACTCATGTACTAGAAAGATCCATAGATCCATAGGACCAAATACTTGAGTAGGGGAGCTATACATCTTTCTTGTGGGCAGATGTTTTGTGTTTAGTTGGTGGATGAAAAAACTTCTTAGCATCAAGCTACCTTTGCTTATTGTGATTTTAAGATTACCAATTTATTTGTAAGGTGACAATATTGAAGCATGGTTCAAAGCTGAAGCTGCATAGGCATGACTTCGCTAAATCATCTTGATTGTGGTAGCACTTGATATACTGATGCGATATCAGTTTAATTGGTTATATTTGTGTTGCAAGTTTGTGTTGACGTGTATTGGGACATTGGCTTATTTTTTGTGGTGGTATTGATATGGCTGAGATAGAGAAACTCTTAGCATAGTCTCTCTCTCAACAATATCTGAGCATGATATTGCCGATACCATAGCAATACCACGACAAAAAATGCAACATCAGTCAATATGTCCCAGTACATGTCAATGCAAAGCTGCAACCCATGATTTAGCCAAGGCAGTGATTTAGCCAAGGCATCCCTACGCAACCAAGATCTTTTTGAACCAAATTGCTTCAGTTTTAAAATCATAGTAAGCTTTAAGGAAGAGATCGATGATCCCAAGTTCTTTTACTCCATTCCGAAAGTCTTTTCCGCCGGATGACTCGTAGGAGGTGAGAAGGGCCCTTACTCCGTTCCACACAGTGTACTACTATCGGCCCTACCAGGCAACATCTACCTGCATAAGCTCGATTAGGAGATAGGGAGGATCCGACAGAAGTATGAAATTCCGATTGTTCAGAGAATCAGATCGGTTCTATTGAGGACAGTTTGTATTGATGACCAAGAAAACTTTGGAGAAGATGCAAGCTTCAACGCTCCCCAAGACAACAGAGCCCTCATTGTGGGGAGGGTAAAGAGCATCGAACGCAAAGCGGCTTTACAAACAAAAATGGAACAGAGCTCCTATGGATCTTTCTGGTCTGTGAGTACCACATGTAGATAAGCAACCAGTAAACGGTTTACAAACAAAAAAAGAACTTTACAAAAGAACATTATTACTTTTTGTAAGAAATAACGGAAAATTGCCCTCAAAGCGGCCAAAACTTTAAGAACATTCTATCAAATGTGAATATTACTTTTTGTAAGAAATACACTGTAATCTGCAATATCATGCTTGATATATTGTTGAGATAGAGAATATGTTAAAAATGCTATGGCCGACTTTACATTTGTTGTTGTGGTATTGCTATGGCATCTGCATTTTTGTCGTGTTATGTTGCGAATTTCAATTTTAAGTGATCACATTTCTTGAATGGTTTTGTCGAACTATATGATTTTATAATCTAGATTTAATTTTTTTGCTTGTATTGATGCTTTATGGGCTGTACCGATGATGCACAGGTACGGGATACGGCAACAACCCCAAACAGTAGGGTATGGGTACGGCGGGGGTGCGGTAGACAAATTATTGAGTGAGCGCTCACCCACTGAAACGAAATGTATAAGCCCTAGATCTAAAAAACAACGTGCTCTTTGAGTTTTTTTTTTTTGATGAAAGTGCTCTTTGAGTTTAAGGCAATGACAAATTGAATTTGAAGACCAATAATTTAAGTTTTTTCATTCAGAACCCCTGAAGTTTTAAAAACATTACAAGTTTGCCCAAACGTACCCAGAAAAGTACCGATCGAAGTACCCACGAAGTACCAAAGCCGTACCCGAAAACTCTAAAGTACCCGGTACGTGTTTTGCCGTACCAGTGCCTTACCCGTACCCGGTACTCGACTGTCACCGTTTTCGGAGTACCCTTGCTCCATAGGTGTGCTCTGTCTACACCTATGATGTTTTAGTTTTTTCAGATTTTTTTTTTCAAATTTGAGATGTTTTAAGACATATCTTTGTGCACCTCTTGATAGCACCACGTTGAAGTCTCTGCGTGAGTGACTGATACTGAGTTTGAACTATGGCTTGAAGTGCTTGTGCTTGCTCACTCTTATTCTCATCAGCTTTACCTGACAACATATAGTCTTATTTAAAAATCAGAGAAGTGGTCCCCACCATTATCAGAAAGCTCAGGTCATGTTTTTTACTTTTGCAGTTTTGTGACTTACCTTAATCCTTAATTCCTAGATGGGAGTTGTTCTTTCTTCTTAACTTCTGCACTAAAAGCGGCCTTGTGAAGGCAAAGTGATGGTAAATCTTCACAAGTTTTGCTTACTTTTGGATGCCCGCGGAGAAACGTAATATTATGAAATGTTATCTACCAAACATTTTGAAACTGATGCATTTCACTCTTGACTTCAATTGGAAGGATCTTTGTCGAGGTGAACCCAAAATATTCACTGCCCAGTGGACGATGCTTTTGCCCTCCAGTGATGTGCTACAGCCAAGGTGAAGCTTATGTCCTGAGAATTAATCCTGTTGGTCTTGCTTTTCCGTTCTCCTCTTGCATCTCCATTCTTTTTCATGCAAAATGCTTATTTACAGGAACAGGAAGTACGAAGCTACTTTAATGACGTGCTTGCTGTTTGATCCATATTTAAAGGTATTTCTTGTCCTTATCATATATTACAATTAAGAATTTCCTTAAAGAAAATTTCTTCACAATTTTGTCTGGAACACAAAAATATGTCCGATTTGATTTGTTCAATTTGGCACGATATAGTACTGTATCTTTAGTTCTTTTATCTCTGATGAGTTTGTTTTGTCGTTTTAGTTAATTGTGCTGTATTGACGCTTTACTGACTTATAACACTGGGGTACCTAGGCACGAATGGCATCTGGCTCTACTCTTGTGGCTATGCTGGATGGCCATGCATCTGTTTTTCTTCAAGTAGCAGAATACAAGGAATCTACAAAGTGTGGATCTTTCACGGCACTTTCAAGTTCGCTTGGTCAGATACTAATGCAACTACATACTGGTATGTGGAAATCTTTGGTTGGCAGTGCATTTATATTTGTATTCATTTTGAAAGCTGAGCCTCCCTTTTTATACCTTCCTTGATGTTCCCTTGGTCTTTTGCATTTACAGTTCCACTTCTTGTTGCTGTAGTTAGTTTTATGATTCTTTTTAATTTTGCTGTAGGCGTTCTCTACTTGATCCAGCATGAAACTCATAATGTGTTGCTGGCGACCTCATTCAAACTTCTCATGCTTTTGATATCATCCACACCGTAAGGATCCTCATCATTGTTCCCATGTTTGTTACACTTTGTTTTTCAGTGGGGCAAACTATTTTGGTTTTGTTAACACTTGATGTCACATTCCATTCACAGTAGGGAGTCTGGGGACCTGGTCTGCCTCTCGCCCATGGTCCCCAGAACTTTCCAAGTTTAGGGAACATATAATTAATAAGTAAGACAATCATGCTTAATTATTCAATTTGAGAAATGGGGAACTAAGGTCTCTATTTTGTCTTCTTTTTTTGAGCTAGTAATAGCCCAAGAGATAAAAGTGCTGTTGCAATAGAAAAAAGCTTCAAGACATGAGAAAGAGCTGAAAAACCATGTCTATAACTGTTGGTTTTTGGATATTACCTCGCTGAGCATCAACTATCTCCCTTGCTGTGCCTGAGATGAAGTTTAGTCACCAGTATTAACTGTAGAAAGTTTTCATTAGTTCTTGAAAAAAGTCAACATGAAGTTTGACCCTGATTGCTGTAAGTCACACACACTAAAGCACCACTATTTTTGTCGTCTTTCTAATTAGTCGACCTATTTCAAAAAGAAGTAGATTGTTAATGTTGAGTATAGCCATAAAATAATTGGAATGGAAGAACAATGTTAAGGTTTTCCTGAGATGAGTTGACATTCTAAGAAATATGCTGCTGCACTCCGGTCTTAACACAAAAGTTAATTGAGTTGCATTTCAGCGCTCTCATTAAATCAGTGATTAAATGTTTTGCGATGGGTCGCGGTCTTGATATGGCAGTTAGCGGGGAGCAGACCCAATCACAGATTCAAAGGAGACTTGTGAAGATATTGAAGAGATGAAAACTTAAAGGAATCAAGTGAGGTGTCCTAGTGTTTCTGCTAATGTTGGAGGTGCATAATTGTTCTTCCTTGATTCCTTACAAACACTGGAACCGTGGCACCGCGATGCGGGTTCGTAAAAGTGGTTTTTGTTCAGAATTCAAACAAAATAAAATCCGCACGTGTCAGAGACTCAGAATATTAGAGCAAACTAAAGAAAAAAAATGATTTACGTTAGGGTAAAAGTGCTGCTTCGATTGTCTTGTACATATAATACAAATTAGAAAGGTTGGTTGAATTCTACAAATTCAGAAGAGGACAAAATTCATCACAAGAAGCTAACACTTGGGATTTATCGATTGGCTCCAAAGTAAAGTAAGGTATTCAACTATTCATTAAGATCTGGACTCTTTTTCACACCTGATGGGCATTTTGAATATTATAATCAACCCAAGATTTGAAATTCACATATGTGATAAAAGTTCTCTAACATGTCAATTCAGAACAAATATACTGTGACATTATTTCAGCATGAAATTCCAATAATTTTTTTGGATATTCACCAAACTTAAAAAATTTGAACTTGAACCTGATGGGCATTTTTTTGGATATTCCAGTAATTTTTTTAATATTTTCTGGATATTCATCAAACTTAAAAAATGAACTTCATATTCAAGAAAGAATGTCTTCTAATAGTTTTTGTTGATTTGCTAGAAGTCCTCTCAATGTTGATAATTTAGTTAATTTGGTCAGAAAATATCAATTTGGGCTTTCAAATTTCAATTTTCAAATTTGGATTTGGGAAGATTTCCTTTGACACCCATTTTAAAAAATTGTGTTTTTAAACCATGCACCGCTTCATATTCCAATAGTTTCATTGAAAACCTGTTATAGTAAATCATAGAAAAATCTTAATTGCTATTGGAATGTAATCAAAGTTAATATAGATGGACAATATACTATGTTATCGGGACTAAGTAACATTTTCATTAGTTTTTGAACTCTTCGATTCCTTCGTATCTTGTTTGACTGGCCATACTGTTCCGAGGCTGCTAAGCCTTCATTGGCTCCAAGATTCCTTTGAGATATTTTATTTATTTCTTGCATTAGTATTGAGAAGACTATTGTACCCATCTTCCTTCACGGTGCCTTAGCTAGGAATTTCATTTGGTGGTGTCATTCTGTAAGTCACCAGACTCACCACCAATGTCATTACATTTAGTTGTTCAAATATCAACTACATTGTTATATCATCCCAACCCAATATCAACTAAGTAGTTCAAACTACTCAAATTACGTGACACAAACTTGGGGTCTTTAGTGAACTATTATCCGCGTCAAGCTTTATTTTCCTACTGAGGCTGCATGATATACTCATTTCTTATGCCATTAAACACTTCTTGTTACACGTGTTCTTGAAACATAATTCATCTTCTGATCGCCCATTCTAAATATATTCTTGTTGAAATTCTGCACAGAAAGTGTTCTTTAATCTTTCCATTGTTTCCCAGTTCAAAAAAAAAATAAATCTTTCCATTGTTTCCACAATTAATACGTTGACTGGTTAATAATCGACCATTTCACCACCATATATCAAAGAGATGCTGTATCCTGTCCTGTGTTTACCTGGTCTTCTCATGCTAAGAGGAAAATAGCGGCTGGCCCTCAATTATGCTCTTTTTTTGCTTGTAGACTGCTCGGTATTTGGTGGTTTAACAATTTTAGAGGTCTCAATTTATAGAAAGTTCTCCAAAATTTCATATAGTAGGACGATGGACTAGAAAATGGTTGAAGTTTATTGTGATAAATTGGAGCAAGTGAATTTCATGTATTTCCTCCTCTGTAACTTCATCTGAATCTGATCTCTGAAAGTCACACGACTCACACCGAGCAGATAGTTTATTCTTCAGGTTGTTCAGAACTTTTTGCGGTTCTGTGTTTATTTGGTTAACGTGGATTAAATTTGTTTGTTGGTTACTCATAAACAGATAAAAAAAATAGAAATCAATGCAACATTGAAATATGTTGTTTTTGAGCTCAACTCGTTTTCATAGTTGCTAATCTTTTCATTATTTTAGTTCCTCATGACATCCTGTAAAGGACCTGAAATGGTTGTGCTATTAGTGCAATCTAATATCGAATAAGCACTTTAAGTCCATACACTACTATTTACTTCAAACACTGACAATCTAATTGGATGTTCAGTTATCAGTGCTTAACTGCTTATCAACTGTTTATTACTTGTTTCCATTTTGCAGTTATTCAAGAATGCCGGTGAACTTGTTGCCTACTCTCATCTCATCTATTCGAGCAAGAATTGAGCAGGGCTTTCCGCATAGAAGTGATCAGGCTAGTCTGCTGGTTAGTATTGTTTGCTATTGCATAGGAAATTTCGTTCAATTAGAGATGCCAATTAGTGAGCTAGCCAAGTTATCCACTGGCCTATCCTTCCCTTATTTGTTTGGGAGGTCAAGGTTCAATCGAGGTTTGGACAAGTAGGCGGTCTTTGACTTGGTGGGCTTGATTATCTGTTCTGATCTGCCCATTTTTAAATTTCCTAACACGACCTCTCATTTATAAAAATCTGTGGAACAAATCTTCATTCTTGAAACTTCTACATAAAAGGGGCACTTGTTCCTTTTGTGCTTTGTCCCTGAGTATTTTCGCTTTGTGTTAAGTAGAATGACTAATATTTCGAGTAAGGCTTAACTTGGCAAGCACTAATATGTTCCCTTGCTAATTTTTACTTTTGATACCATTATTCTACCTATTTTTACAGGCTGTCGCTATTAATTGCTTGACTGCAGCTCTCTCTGCCTCACCTTCCTCACCTAAAGTCAAAGATATGTTTCTAGCTGAATTATATAGAGGTTAGCTTTGGTTTCTATGTTTTGATACTTTGTGAGCTCATAAACTATTGAGTTTAGCTTTGGTCATTTTTGGGGATTCGAACTTATTAGGGGAACATCATCATTAGATTCATTGCACTAGGCATATTTTTTCTTTCCTCTTACCCTTCAAAACATCATCATTGCATGTACTTTTTTTCAAAAAGTAAGGGTAAAAGAGTAAACTCATCACTTTTTGCCCATTACTTTTCAATTAGGACAATAAAAAGTGCTCTTTCCCTGGGGTTTCTGCTAGGGGATGGGATCTCTATTTGGGACCAAAAATTGGGGACGGGGGAGTATGATTTTGTTTGTGTTGTTTTCATAACTACCTTGCAAGACTCTATCCAGTACTATATACTTGTAAAGTGATAAATCTTTTTAGTCTCATCATAATTCATTAATGGTGACTGGGAGTGAGGGCTTCTAGTCTGAAATCTTACCAGTCAAATGCATATTGGTTTCTTTCAAGTTGTTTCCAATTGAAAATGATAGCCATTCAGCCATTGGTATTGTTCCAGCAGGATCTTTTATACTTTCTCTGTCCCTTAATTTTGGTCCACTACGGGACAATGTGCATTTTCAAACTCAAATAAAATGTATTTTCATAATTAAGTTTGTAAATTATTTTGCACCAAATTAAAAAATTATTTATGAAAATTCAATTTTTATTTTCGCAAAAATACACGTTTCCCAGGGTGGACCAAAATTAAGGGACGGAGGGAGTACTTTAAACTGAAATAATTTACTTCAATACAAGTTGCATTGGTATTGAGTTCTAGGACTGCAATTTGCTTGAAGAACGAATGTTTTGGCTGGTTTTGGTCTCCATCCCTCAATCTTATTCAATGAGAAAATTCCTAATAAAATTATTTGATTCCATTCCATTAGGCCATACATTTTATGAAATCTTGAACTGTTACATGAGTTGGGTAGAAAGGTGAGGACTGATCGCTGTTTTACCGTACCAAAAATATTTAATTAAATTGAACAATTATTACTAATCTTTTAGCAAATATTCCAAGTATCGTCCTCAGGGATTAAAGGCTAAGTTGCAAAGATTTCAATTGCTTTCTAATTTATTTCAAGAAAGAGGATTTCAATTGTTGATTTGTAAAACACTAAAAACTTTAACTAGAATACTTGATTTTAAAAAGAGATTGATTTGGAAAAAGTCTAGGGTTTCGAATCCACTTGACCCATTGTATTGATACTTATTCAACAATAAAGAGAATGGGGGTATTGCCGCCTAGCACGAATCGTCTGTCTAGTACGACCCATCTCTTTGGCACAGATCGTCTAATAACATGACTCGTCTTACGGAGCATAACCCATCTCACCCAATTATTGAGAAGCAATTAAAACTGTTATATGTATACTGCTTAATCGCTAGAAAATCAAACACGACTGATAGGAAAAATAATTGCACACATAAATCCATAAGATTCATACAACAATGTTCAAATAACAAACCCTAAATCAAAGTAAAAATACTCAGAGTACAAGCTTCATCTACGCCCTAGAGTGGGAGTTAGCTGGCCATCGGAGCGGAAGGGATCAGAGTTTTGGTTCTGTTTTCGGCCGTCATTGAACACCCAGTACTCTTCTGAATATTATATGCCCAGTACTCTCTGATGCCTTCCGTCCAAGGTGGTGATGCGTGGTACCCTTATGCGCAGCCTTTTTCTTTTCTTTTTCTCCTCTAATGTGTCGTCTCCCTTATGCGCAGCTTCTATTTCCCTTTTATAGGCTGCCAATAATTCTCATGTTATATGCCGTGCCTCTCAAGCCAAAAACCCTCGTCTTCTATATCAGTGCTGCCGGCTTCAACTTTTCTATTTCCAAATCCTCGTGGCCTAAGAATCTCCACTTCAGTTGGACTTGACCGGTTGACCCCACATTCCCTTTTGCTTGCATGTTGCCAGAACTATGGTCCAATTGTTAACCCATTTCTTAGTGAGAGAATTAAAATAAATCTCTTACTTATAAAATATTAGTGGGCACCCCACTTTAATTAATATGATTGGCCATGCATTGAACATCACGTGTTAATCCGCAACCTTGTGAACCAACTTCGCACGAATCAAGTTTAAATAAAGCTCATTAACATGTTAATCTTCCAATTGCCTACAACACAAAAATCAAGCATTAAACTCCAAGTAACAATATAAATGGACTCAACAAGGGTAAATTAGGGGGCGCTAATGTGAACATTTGCATGCCTATCTAGGGTCCCGCGCGCTTATACACTGCACAATTTATTTGTATCCGAGGCATATGAAACTATGCTTCACGCCCTCCTTGCCTGGCATGCTCATGCTGCAGCACCTTTCGGTTGTAGCCCAGGAACATGCATGCTACCCATACCTAGTACTCACTGCCAAATGCTAGTTATTGAGGTGAGCGTTCACTTTTGCATACAACACGTTACTTTTGAATCCAAGCAATGTGGGGTCTCGCTTTGCATTTTACGTGGTCTTAAATAGAAGTCAACCACAAAAGCTAGCCGTTGTTGTGGGTGCCCTAAGTCAAGATGTGAGACTTTGCTTCACACCCTTTCCCTCACGCAGTAGTGTGCTCACTTTGCTACACTTTTCGCAACACTTTCCTATACGATGTTCAACCTAGAGATAAGCAAGAGATAATTGTAGTCATACAAGGTAACTTTTGTGCACAGTGTGACTAGGAATGGTAATATCCTTGCGAATTACCTTTAGAAATGCATGTTACAAACAGATATGCTTCTGCTCTACTTGGCAAATTTAATGACCCAAACGGATTGCAACTCATTTCCTTGAAGTTTTCCTTAGGAGGGGAAAAAAAGATACAACCTTAGAATATAGAGAGAGCAAAGCTTTGGCCGGACAAAAGTAAATGTGGCATAATTCTACTGAAATTGTGTTATTTCATTATTAGTTTGATGCATAGTAGACTATCTTTTCATTTTCTTTGTATGCAATTGTTAAAGAATTGCTCGTACATTTAGAAATCCGTTAAAGTTTTATGATTTTTATAAGCCTACCCTTTACTACATTACGTAGCATGTGAAGAACCATATTCGTGTACCCATGAAGAACCCATTTTCCAAGTGCCAATGTTTTGCAGCATCCTATATAATCATGTGGGGGATTTCATGCAGTGACTTATGTGGGGCAACAAATTGTTGGACTTGGACCAATCTAACTATCAAAACAAGACTCTCCATCTTAGATTATGCATTATAAGAGGATAGCCCAAAATAGGATGTGGAGTTGGGTATGTGAATGTCCAATTAGTGGGTGGCGGGTACCTTAATGGTCTTTTGCAGTTTTGGTTACTAGGAATAGTGATCACATCCTATATCCATGTTGTTTTGTTAATTCTGCTCCGGCCACAGGGTTAAGAACTAAGTTTTCTATTCCCGGTTAATCTCTATGCGACTTAACTAGGTCATCACTTCTGACAATCCATAGATATAGAAACGTAGTAACTGTTGCTAGACCGTTTTGGATACAAGAGTCCAATAATTAATAAATCTGTTTAGGTTCAGCTTGCCATTTCAGGTGAGTACAAATTTGCTCATTATTAGTCTACCAAAATTATGAGAGGATGGCTCACTCTGAATGCTTAGCCCCTATGGATTTTGGATTTGCCGAAGACTGCATAGTTTTTAAATTTACAATTGCTTTCTTTTCACACGTCTATCACTAATTGATAAATTCTACTCCCTCCGTCGAAATTTGTTGTGCCTGTTTCTTTTTTGGGATCTCTCAACAAATGGTCTATATTTCATAATCTATATTTTTTTTATGATCTCGAAATCTTTGTTTAGCAAAATTAATTGAGATCTATCAAAAATATCTATATTGAATATAAAAAACATTATAGATTATAAGATATAGATAATTTTTTGAGACGTCCAAAAAAGGAATCAGGCACATCAAATTGGGATGGAGGGAGTATCAGTTTCTTTGGTATTACCCTTCCTGATGTAACTTACTATACGATCAAGAATATGGGGCTTGGAATGGCTGTCGATTATTTTTAGTGCACATAATCTATTTTGGCTTGCAAAATTGCTTAACTCGAGATTATACTTAGTTTGTCGAAAACCTTGTGTGATTACTTATTGACAAATATACACATTCTTATTTAGTGTTTAGCAGATAATTGCTTGCATGAGTGCACATGTCATTGCCTGTAGACCTAAGTTGAGTCTTTAATCTTGATATAGGTACTTATATGTGTGTTAAAGCATCCAATCATACAAAACTGGTGATGAGTGATACTGTCTGGACTCATAAACTAGTCTTGGGGATGATAATTACCAATATGGGACAAACTCTACTCCCCATATGCACGACCCTCGACTCAGATGTGGGGAGGAAAACAAAGGATCAAGAAAATAGGGATCATTACCAAAAATTAGTGCACACAGACAGGAAATATCTAGATGTTCTTCCAAAACCTTTTAGAACCTATATTTGTACCATGTCAAATCATCAAATTGAAAACCAATTGGCAATTGGTGAGGAGTGTCTAGGCCACCGAGACTCATAGCAGTTTAGGAGATTATAGTTAGAGATGTCGGGCAAACTGGAACGGTATGCTCTTATATTGCCTTGTTTAATATTGCCTTAGCAGTTTGTGTGAAATCTTTCCAGGTTCTATTGAGGCTCAAGAATTCTCTGGTGTTCTGTCTACCATTTTCCGATTTTCTGAAGCAGTAAACAGCCCAACAATAAGCCTTGAGGCTCTCCAGGTAATAAAGAAACCAAACTATACATGTATGTACAGTCTATCCAATGCTTGATTGTCGTCGTCATACTTTTATTGGTGCATGATTCTAATGATAGGTAAGCTTCACCGCATTTCAAATAAGTATAGGAAAACTTTATTTGGTTCACAAGCAACCATAGACACTTGGTTTTTGTAAACTGTATGGTAAAGATTGGGGGCAATTTCGGACCTAGTTTCAGGTTGGCATTGTTCTGGGCAAACCTTCATGTATTATGTTTGTGTGATCGGCAATCATCATGTATTATTGCAGACGTCAGTGGGCATGCAAGTTTTTCTCGGGCAAAGAAACTTGAAATGTTTGACGTAATATAAACAAATAATGGAATTTGAAAGGACTGTGGATCAAAAGGCTACAGTTATGGAACAGATTTGGGAGCCAGGCAATTTTAAATGTTTACAAGCTGGCTGGCTATAGTAGACTAAGAGCTTTCGGGTAGGAAGAGGCTAGCTAAGATGGTAAATAATTTCTTAGCTAGGAAGTAATGGATGACATTTTGCATTTGTTCATTTGGGTGTTTGGAACCTAATTAAAATGCATCATGGGATTATCCATTCTCAAAACTTTCTTCAGGATCCACAATCTACAAATCCCTCTAAGAGTACCTTTGCTTTTCTATTTTGCATTCTCCACCTATTTGGGAGATTAAAAGACCAAATTACTCCTGTTCTTTTTGTTAAAAGACTACCCCTTATCTCAAATGTATAGAATGTAATAATTTAGGAACATTTAATTTAAGAAGATCAACTAGTATGACAAGCATTATGATGTTCTATATGTATTTAAATTATTATATAGATTGTAAAAAAAAAGATGTGATGATTTAAAGTCAAGGGTCAAATTAGTACTTCCATGGAAAGTTTGACCCTAATAAAAAAGGTTATTCTTATATACTAGGCAAGGGAAAAATGGTTAAAATAGAAATCAAAAACTATTTTCAACTTATACTACTCTTATGCATTATTTATTTTTGATATATCATGCAAGCACTTTCATAGATTCTGATGATAATTCAAAACCTACGATTCATAATTAAGAATCAATAATCTAAGGAAAAATGAGGCTCCCGAACACCCCCTAAATGTAGTCTAGCACTTTGTTGCATGAACCTCAACCTCCTTTGGGGTGGCGATTTCACCTTGGAACCTTGCTCCCGCGCTCCTTAGTCAGACTCTCGTTAGAGCGTCTTTTCCATCAAGAAAGGTACCCGCTCCCAACTAGGATAGAACCTCTTAGGCATAAAATCCCAAAAGAAACAAAAGTTACAGATACCAAGCAAGAGAAATTATGAAGTAATGACAAGATACTAGAAAAATATTAACCCAGATTTGCTCATGTACTTAGCATAGATGTAATATTTACTTGTATTCGCTAAAACAGTATTTGCAATTAACATGAATGAGGAGCTTATATGATCTTCCGCTTCCTGCCTCCACCTCCGCTCCCGCTGCCGCTCTTGCTTTGTGCAACTAAGGTCTAGCAATACCACTATTACTTGTATAAGTATTGATCCAAGTAGTTGGGTTTGAAGCCACTAAATCTATTTGGAAAATATGACCCAAAATATTCTCTCAGTGATATATAAAACTGTAGCAAAAGCGACCTTTGATTTGGTTTACATAGATGAATGAATCTGGGAAGATCTTCAATGATTCCTTGGGATAAATGTGCTGATGCTACTAGGTAATGTTAGTTGATTTTAACAAAAAAAGGTTTAGTTTGCTAGAAGGCTTTTGAGCTTAGATCTAGGAATGCTTACAAAAGCAATTGGTGGACAAACTTACCCCTCGTACTTATGCATCCTTTTCATGTACTTTAATCAGTTTAATGACATAATTCAAATTCAATGTCACGTATTTAAGTGATAATCCTTAATCCATAATTATTTTCAGGCCCTGAGAGCTGTATCACACAACTATCCAGATATAATCATTTTGTGTTGGGTGCAAATTTCCTCGACTACATATGGATTTTTGAGGTTTGCTTCTCCAGGAGATCCAACTAGGCCTTGGAAGGGCAACATTGGGAATGTCACTGGGTCAACTGGGGAGAAAGTAATTACAGCTGCAATCAAGGTGGGATGGCCTATTTTACATGACTTTATTATTTTGTGAATTTTGTTTTAATTTGTCCCATTCTCATTTGGCTAGTCTTATCATATAGAGTGGATAGTGCAAACCTCGTCAGTAGTGGCATGCAACTTTTCTCTCGTTTACATTCTAGTGAAAACTGAAGTCCTTCAAAATTTATTTCTTCTAGATTATGCTACACATAAGCTAACGAAGACATTGTGGATCAAGCAGAATAGGCTAGTTATTTTGTATTAGAGTGTAAAACTCATTCAATGTATTATGTCATAACCAAATGGAGCTCTGTTACTTGATATGTTAGAGCTTGTCCCACGTAGATTGATAAGATAATACCTCCCACGCGAGCATATGAACATTTTGAACCTTAGACTCATTGTCAATGGGTTGTGAGATAAATGATTTAACCTGGTAGCAAAGCAAGGCTTCTGGGCAAGACACTCACTTTCCTAGTAAGTCATTTCCTTTTGTTTGATAAATGCTCTTTGTTCCATTATGATCTTTACTCTCTGTATCATTTGTTCATCTCTCCATGGTTGAGAGCGGGTTGCATTCGCCGGGAGTAGTAGAGGGTGTCCCACATAGATAAAAATGCCCCCTCCTAAACAAGTATTCAAACCTTTTGGGCCTCTCTTACTCATTTCCAATTGATTTGTAGTTTGACGCATTAACTATGTAATTATCGTCATGCTTCTTCTTGAATTTCTTAGGTTTTATCTTCTTTTCATGGTTCACCAACAGTATTGTCATGCTACATTGAGCATTTTGTTTTAGTGATCTCAGAAAATGTTACCTGGGCTTACAGTGGTTGAAATACTGTCGTTCTCGTTCCTATTTTGTTATCCCTGTTAGCTTTCAAAGAACGAGAAATAAACAGACGTATACTGCCAAAACAATCGTACTATTATTACATTGCAAAACTTAGAGATTTCAAGACTAATCAAGGGGTTATGTAGGCTAAGCCTAAAACCCTAGCAAAACCCTAATAACCTAAAAGGAAATTAATTGAAACCTAACAATTGGAAACCCTAAATTATAATTCCTAAAAATTAAACTTTCCTAAATTATACTTCACACACCCCCTCAAAACTCATGATGCAAAGCATCGTGAATTTGCCAAGGAGATAACAACGGCAACGAAACTACTGCAAATTCATTGCTGTCAATCAATAGGTGGCAATGCCGAACCATTGCCACTACTAATGCCGATGCCGATGCCAATGCTACTGCCAATAAACTACTGCAAATCATACTACGAATCAACTGATGTGAATCTACTACTGCAAAGATGCTGAACAATGCAAAACGGTGAAAAACTAGAACATGCGAATAGGAAGAACCAATGCCGAACAGATGCAAAGAGGAGGAAGAACCAATGCTGAAAAAAGGCCAAATTGCCGATGCAAATAGGAGGAAGTAGAGATAAACTTTGACAATGAACAATACCTGTGAACAATGACCTTCGATGAATAGTGCTCCATGAACATATGTGATGAATAAGTTGCGATGAGTGCTCGGCGGACGGCGGCAAAGCATAGCCGCCCGCCAGGGAGCAAATATCCTACAGGCCTAGATCTTATGGCTCTGATACCATGTTAGCTTTCAAAGAACGAGAAATAAACAGACATATACTGCCAAAACAAACATACTATTATTGCATTGCAAAACTTAGAGATTACAAGACTAATCAAGGGGTTATATTGGCTAAAGCCTAAAACCCTAGCAAAACCCTAATAACATAAAAGGAAATTAATTGAAACCTAACAATTGGAAACCCTAAATTATAATTCCTAAAAATTGAACTTTCCTAAATTATACTTCACAATCCCTTTCAATGTTGATTTAATTTTATCTCGTTCTCCATAGTGTTCTTTAAATTGGATGTAGTGGACACTGAATGATTTTTTCTTTGATGACCAAATTTTGGCCGATTTTGGTGAGATTTTGCTGTACTGGACTAATTGGGATTAGATTATGGAGCTTTTTAGTATGCTAATTCGATATTCTGGACATCGAGTGGTGATCGGTGGTAGATAGCTTGATATTCATCGCTGGGGCCTGTCCTGATAGTTTAAGCTTTTGAGACGATTTGTAACTTGACATGGTATCAGAGCTTTGGTTACTGGGAGTTCTTGGGTTTAACTCTGCCTATTTGCATTTTATGCGTCTCCCCTTTGTGTTCCATTTTGCTCTATGCATGGATGTTTCATCTCCATTGTGTAAGATGTGGTTTTACTTGTGGGAGGGGATTTGATAGCTTGATTATTATTAATTTTCCCTGTTTTTTAAAGTTTTTTCCTTTTTTCGATTTGTTTTTAACTTAATTAATATAAATTTATGGCTTTGGAAAAAAATCCGATTTGTTTTAAAGTTTGTTTAATTTATTATGTTGTTGTTCCAATTGGCACTTCTTTGAGATAAATTCTATTACTAAAAAAAGGCCTGATTATGACTCCTCGAGCAAAATGAACATTTCTGGGTCTATTTCCAAATAGCTTAAGCTTTTTGGGACAGCTAGTAACGTGACAACAGGAAGATCACGAAGTAATGCACCTGGTTCCCTTCAATAACTTGTGTTGCTTTTTTTTTTTCCCATGGTAATGTCAATTCACTTTACTGTTCCTGATCTTAACAGCTCTGTGAATCACACGTGGAAATAGTTCTTAAGATGGTTTTTTTTATTAGTCAACTTAAATCCTTTCTTTGCCTTCTTGCTGATGAGCAAAACATAATCATGTCAGGATAATATTCAAAGCAAAAATCTATTCCCTAGTTTTAGGGTTTGACCCCCACCCTCCCCCACAACCATGGTAGGATTAGAGTTCATGACAGGACAGTAGCTATCGCTGCACAAGGCCTTCGGAAATGAGATGTTTTGCTCCTGTTGTTCATTTACCTAAAGCAGAAGCTGATTGGTATTTTTGCCAGTTTTTGTGCATAGAACAACGAATGAAAAAAGTATCCTATCTATGCACTTGAAGTAATGTTACAGTGGAGCCGCTTCTTGCAGATAATTTTTTTGTTTTTGTTTTTGGTAGGAGACATTTTACCAAATGTGTTGTCTAGTATCGGAGTCATTGCTGGATGAATCGTCGCTCTTTCTGGGATTAATGAATTAAGGTCTAAAAATGATAAATAATGGATGCTATGTTTCATTCATAAAAGAAAGTTTTCTGATGGATAATTGCATGTGTTTTGTGAATGAATTTCTATTTCCAACGTCATGCACTTGGTTATTGTACAGTGAGATTAACATGTCAGTGTTTGATGTTACCTTTTTTTGGGTAGATAAATAAACGTTATTATGCAGGTCTTGGATGAATGTCTTCGTGCGATATCTGGATTTAAAGGAACTGAAGATCTTTCGGATGATAAACTCTTCGACACCCCATTTACATCTGATTATTCTAGGACAAAGAAGATTTCATCAGCTCCATCATATGGATCTGAGAGCCTAGCAGTTATCAAGGACAAGGATGAACCTGAAGCACATATGTCGGGGTTTGAGCAGTGGTCCGAGGCCATTGAGAAACATTTGCCTTTGGTTCTGTCGCATACTTCTGCCCTGGTTGGTTAAAGAAACTTGCCATTGGTAGTATCTTGGAAATAGTATTTTTTTTCTAGCCCAAGGCTAAGGTTATGCCTGTGAATTTCTTTCCTTTTCCCACTCAACTTTTATGAACAGTTGAAAACAATTACGGTACTGAGTATTATTGTCCCCATATTGCTTGTTTCCTCTTTTGAGCACTAGAAAGTACCTAGAGCAAATGGCAATGCCTATGTTACTGTTATGCTACCCCTTCTAGTTTAAAAACATGCCTTTTCTATTGGAAATCTCTAGAATCTTCTTGTCATCAGGAAAAGGATGATGGAAATCATCGTTCTTGGTGAACCTGGCTCCGTCAAAACTAAAGTATTGATGCAATTCCTTTTGAAGAAGTTCAACAATTGTTGGTTGCATCTATTTGAGAAGGCCAGGAGGATGTGAGAATGAATTGGGTTGGATAATACTGGAGTGACATATGCCATTGTGTTTACATTCTGTTAAAGCATCCAACTAGGCCTCCGGGCTCATAGACTAGTTTTGTCTCAATAAGTAGTTCCAGAACATTCAACATTTGTAATGTCATTTCTCTACTCTTCTTTTTTGTGGCGCATAATTTTTGATGTAAGAACCAAAGCATGCACTCCACAAGGCGCCCATAGAATGTGAGGGAATTGGGCTTCCATGACTTTCTTGTTCCCCTGCAATAGACCATTGCCAGCTATGAATTCAACCACATTTTGAGACCAACCTCATTAATTACCTCTTCTTCATCAAGTTGGCAACTTAGTACTTGTCCTTGGTTTCCGCTGAGCTATCAATTGTCTTCAAGAATATAATCTGGTCACAAAGTTGTTTTGGAAACAAAACCTTAAAAAAAATTGGGCATGGGCAATGATTAATGTTTCTGTGGAAACAGCCGCATGAATTGATCATTTGATCATTAGAGTTCCTTTGTTAGTTCTGGCATCAGTTATGAATCTTCTACATACAAACAATCTGCTTGTAAAGTGAGCATACAATTGTTGTGCTTTTAGTATCTATATGTAAGCCTCACTTATGGGAGTTTTATTCATTTATCTTATACTTGGAAGGTGAGGGCTGCATCAGTTACTTGTTTTGCGGGGTTAACTTCTTCTGTTTTCTCTGCTCTACCAATGGAGAAGCAGGACTTCGTTCTTAATTCTTGTGTAAGTGTTGAAAATGCATTTGACAATACCCAACCTTTTCTTGTATTAACTGTATGAAACAATGTGATGGCGTTATTTGTTTTCCAATGATACGCACATATCTTTTTAGATCAATGCTGCTCTGAAAGACGAGGTTCCTTCTGTGAGATCATCTGCTTGTCGTGCCATTGGTGTCATCACTTGTTTTCCACAAATTTCTCAGAGGTAGCTTTGCATATTGCAAGCTGTTGAAATTATTGTTGGCACTGGTGGAGTAGAAAGAAATTCACACTGGATTTTTATATTATATAGGTCAGAGATCCTGGGAAAATTTATTGATGCTGCTGAGATTAACTCTTGCTACTCGTTGGTCTTGGTATTGTTTCTCATTTCTTATTTCTGTGTCTGTAAGTTTGGGACTTATTATTTCTTTATCTTTCATATTTTTAACTTGAGGAGCTGAATTGTTCCTGTTAATAGGTGCGCATTACAGCCTCCTGGGCCTTGGCAAATATAAGTGATTCTCTCCGTCATTGTATTGATGCTGTTACCTCCAAAAGGAGTTCCAGGGGTGAGCTTGTTTTACAGTAGTTATATTGTTGGCCTTTATACTAGCAGCAGGAGTTTCTTATTTGATTTGAGTTTTCTTTGATGGGTTAGATTCCAAAGTGACCTCCCAATTAGTCGCACGATCAATTGAGTGTGCTTTGCGACTGACAACGGATGGTGACAAGGTAAACATGCTACAATGCCATTTTTTGCCACATTTTCTCCTCCAAGAATTGTTGTAAATATCTTTTACTCTCTTGTGCACACTTTAGTGAGCACTATTGGTGTTGTCATAGTAAGTTTCCGACTACAGGTTTGTCTTTGATATTGGTTCAGCTTGATGAAATTCAGTATATCTGGTCATCTTTTTAACTGTTAAATTATCGACATAGGTTACTGCATGGGTGGCTGAGGCAGTTGTCACTTTGACAATCAAGAAACAAAAATTTTGTTTACCGGCAATGAGCAAACTGATAAATTGATACTTAACTCTCGTAGTTTTTTTATTCTGCATCTCTGTTATATTGGGAGCTAGTTGAAGGGAAACTATTGGCAGTAAGTCGCATTTGATACTCAGCGCATGCAAGTCCGCACTACAAGAATTGTTGAGTTTTATCCAGAGAAGCATGGATACGATGCGAAAAGAACTCGCGGATACACGGATATGCTACTTTTCTCAAAAGTGACATACGTATGTTGTCCCTATGTTCAAATATATAGCTATATATCTATTACTGTAAGTTCGCGTCCCACATTATTGAACAGATAAGATACAAGGAGTTACGAAGTATCTTGATGGATGCGGGACTAAAAAATCGGACAAAAAAAGGGCGTGGATATGGCTATAAAATGCAAATGCCTCTTCTCTAATAGTTCATTAATATACCTTTTTCATTTCTCTACAAATATTGACCGAACTTCCAAGGTGTTCAACTTGTATTAAATAATTACATGCTAGCAAGTTTTTAGGAAGTTTCAATTACATGCCAATTTTTAGCCATAGACACCTAAGAAGTGTCTTGACGTCTTGTGAAAAGAGTATTGGACACATGTCCGAATTAAGATTTTTACTTCTTATTTATGACACACGAAAGAAAGAGTATCGAACTGTCCGAGCATGTCCGAGAAGTGTCGTGCTTCTTAGCTTTTAACCATTGATTTGACAAAACTGCTACCTGCCTACTAAGCATGGTGACGAACTTCCTGTAGTTTTGTCATGGTTGTTCCTGACAACTGTAAACCATTGATTTGACAAAACTGCTACCTGCCTACTAAGCATGGTGACGAACTTCCTGTAGTTTTGTCATGGTTGTTCCTGACAACTGTAAACCCAGTTTCTTTTTAACTCAGTAAATGTAGCCATGTCAAAATTAACTGTGTAACTTATCTTCTTCACTTTGTGGTATCCAGTAAGATGGAAGATCCTAAGTATTAACTTTGTCAGGAGTTCAAGCATTTTGGAATTGCTTGTAGGTAGTCAGCTGCAAACACATTAATCTCTTCGTGTGCCCTCTACCCATTTTGCAAAGCATCATTTTATACATTTCACAAAGCTTAGCAGGTGACCAGAAACACGACTTCATCGACTTCGCAGCCAACTTCCATCATCATGTAGCATAGATGTTAAAAGTTGCATGGCATATTCCTCAATGAAAATCCGGACAGGGCTATGCTATGGGTTCTTTGTGCCCACTAAAAGTTTTTTAGAAATTAGTACAGGAATAGTTGGGGATCCTCCAATGCCTACCATAGAATTTGACTTGGAGAGCATCATTAGAAGCTCCCTGAGCAAATACATGGATTTTACACATTTTCGTATGCCATTCGATACAACTGACTCTGATTTATTTTCTAACATTTCATCACATAAACCATGAGTCTGTAGCTGGTTGGCACATAAAGGATGTATTAGTGTGGCCATCTGTCTTCCAAGGCTTCATATTTTGATTAGCATTTTGTGCATTGTACGCATTTTCTGAACTTAAGACCAACTCTCTAGCAGCCACAATAATTGTTTTGCATTTGCGAGTGCCATCTCTTTGCACAATGGCATATTTTTCTCTTGTTTCCCACATCCTCTGATGAGAATTTTTTGGCAAATTCCTTGCTATTCCTGTGGTAGTTTTTCATTTAGTGCTTGGATTAATAAATTGTCAATCATCTTTTTGTCTCTTTTAAAGTCAATTTCCTATTTCTTATTCTCCTTGTCAAAACCTAGATCAAAGCAAATGCTGTGAGGGCTCTTGGAAATCTTTCACGGTTTGTTCAATTTTCGAGTCAATCAGGGGTCGTTGAGGAGCCAGTGGATGGTGTTGGTTTGTCTCTTGGCATTAGGCAAAAGGAACAATCTGTATTGAATTCATTCCAGGGGGCTTTTTCGGACGATTCACGTTGGCTGGGAAGGATGGTGCAGGCATTTCTTTCTTGTGTTGCAACTGGAAATGTGAAGGTATTTGTTTGTTCTTTTTTCATAAAGCAAGGGTTTGATTTAGGTGGGTGGCATTCACAATTTTATTTGATCTTCCTTCAATTGTTATCCCAGCTAAGAATGGCTTCTACAAGCAGGTCCAATGGAATGTTTGTCACGCATTGAGCCACTTATTTCTCAACGTAACAGTAAAACTGGCAGATATGGATTGGTAAGGAATTACCTTGCTCATCTATATGTTTCAAATGTTGAATCCTTGATCCCTTGTTTCTATATGTAGAACTGTGATGTTGAAGCTCATGATGTATCTTGGTGGTTGACGGTGTTTTACAACATTGGAAGATTGAAGGGATTAATGGGAACTTCTCTTCGTGATAAAAACTAAATAAGCATAGGCAGTAAACAGTTTTCCAGATGATTGATTCACCTTGTGTCATTCTTTTGTATGTAGCGCCAGTATGAGGGATACTGCCTAGGGCAACCAAAGTCATAAAGCCACGTTCTTAGTGGGTTAGGTCACTCTTCATCCTGACGCCCCCATCGACGCCACTTCCCCTCAATTTGTTTTCTCTCCCTCTTGTATGTACATTTATGTATAGCTTCGGGTTTGAGAGGTGCCAGAAACAAGAAGTGTCACCACTATCAAATTGAGGGAAGGATATGACAAGCGTTGAGCGAGAAACAAAATGTGGGGCAAATTCAGAAAGCTTGTTCTATTCTTCTTTGAATTGGTTCTTTAGTTACACGGAATTGGCCTTCTATTGGAATTGAGAGCGGGTCATCCGTGAAGCATGGATATCGATATAGACACGCCGATACAGTAAAATTTAAAATAATAGGATTCAGCTACAAATACAACTAGGATTCGTTCGACTAAACATTATTGTTTTAATATCTTTAGTATTGTGCTATGCATAATCTCAAGAATGGTGAGAAACCATTATATTTTTCCTATGCAAAGGTATTGAATAGCTTGATATACAATGTTGTGCCATTTCTTACAACTTAGGCTTTATGGATAATAGGTAACCTAATATAAGTATGAAACATTCAAACAAAAGAAAAAATAATTTCCAGTGCTAGGGTGGTCCACCATCAGGAGGAAATTGTTACTATTAGAGTTGATGGTGGAGGGGCTGGGTCGGAAGGGAGAGTGAACTAGTTGATGGTCGGTCGATTTATAAGTAATCTATTTTTCAATTTCAAAAATACAAAGTATACAGGAGCTACTAGGAAATTTCTTGGTTGCCCTCCCTTTCTTCTTGTCCGCCATTGTCTGTATGGAGGTGATTTGGGACCTTTGGTGTATTAGTGAAATCGTGAATTTAGATGGTCTGACCATGGACAAACGACTACTGAAAACTGGAAAGGCACAGACTTCTCTTTTTCTTCCTGATGAAGTGATGTTGAAGTTGATGGGGATTTCACTTTTTTTGCTGATGTTAGTCAAGAAGTTGTCAAAGCCTCAGCTGTCACTTTTCTATCATTAATGATTACTTCTATAGGTCTATAGATTGACATCGAAGATGTCCTTGGGAGTGTAGTGTTTCATTTTTTTAATCCCTCATCTAAGAATTTGAGGCAAGTCGCATTTTGTTTTTATTTCATAATTGTCAAATTCAACATTGTCTATCTAAATTTGTTGATCTTTTCTCATGCGTTTTTGTTAATATCGTATAAGTATTTTATTATGGATGTGTTTCTTTTGCAGGGCCCCTTCTGTTTTCAGTATCCTTTTACTATTACTTCGCGGTTCTCCTAACTATAAGATCAGGATCCAAGCTGCTGCTGCTTTGGCGGTGCCAGTAACGATACTTGGTTAGTATTTCTCTGGACCTTCATTCATTTCACCATGTTTGAACTGTGACGGTGCTTGTGATCGCTGTAACAAGATAATGATTCCTTATTTCAATTATCAGAAAGACGCATTGCAGTTTTTTTTCTCTCCTGTATGCTATTTAGGGCCACATTGACCATTCAATTTCTTTGTCACAACCTTGACCTACTTTCTTGGCCTTCATGTGATCGTTTTAGTGCCTTCTACTTAAATTGTCTCCTTGAGAGGCAGTCGTGATAAATGTTGCAGCTGTATCAGCTTCCTCCCGTCCTTCTGTGACCTTTAAGTTTCAATAGTACAAGTATTCTCTTATATGTCCATTGCTATTGCCCAATAGACCTCCATGTTTGAAATGTGTTTGTAATTGCACCCAATACTTGTTTTTTTCTTATCAGAAAAATAATGCCCCAAATTCTTATGTGAGACTCTTTTGTTTCCAAAAAGTAGCACATTCTATGACTGCTTCAGCTTTTTTTCCTTTTGACCTTCCTTAGTCGGATTTGTGGGAACGCAGCAAGTTGATCCCTAAGTTATGAATACTTGCTCCTAGATTCTTGATATGTTTGTATTCCTGCCTTTCCAGCACGTGAAACTGCCAGTACCCAATCATCTCACACATTTCAGTTGAATTTTCTATGTAGTAGGTCAAAGCATGTCAACTAAACTTATTTCTGCTTCATCTAACTGAGTCACATTTCCTTCTTATTTGCACAACTGTTTTCCTTTTCCTTTTTGCATGTGGAAATTGTACAATAATGGAAATTTCTTTTCGCATACTTCTGATGCAGACTATGGAGGATCATTTTCAGATGTCATTCAGGGTGTGGAGCTTGCACGCGAGAATTTAAGTTCAGACCAGATAATACCATCAAGTTTCAGATATAGGACTGCCCTTGAGAAGCAGGTCAGCACCTGAAACGAATTCCATTGCACCACATTTTATTTAGCATCTTTGGATTGGAAGTATTCTTTTATTCTTAACTGACTCTTAACATTTCTCACATTAAATTGTCTAATCAAGCTTGTAGTTATAATTTGCCTAAACTGTGTTCTTACAAATGCAACTATGTAAGCCACTTAAGGTCATTCTTTGAGTTTTATGGACCCTGTCCATAATTGCTTCCTATGATTCTATGCGTAGTCATATGATCCTCAGGCTCCAAATAAGGAGAACACACATCAGGAGCGGGAGGCTTTTATCTTGAAATGGGAAGGAACATGAACATTAGACAAAATATGAGAGTCATGCCGGCTTTAATGACAAAGTCAGTTGGTGGCGATTCAATAGGGCCCAGCAGATATAGTGGGGCTGCAATGCCTTCAACTATTTTCTTTGAAAATAAAATAATGTATCTCCAACTTAGGGACTTCCTGATCAATAGATTTCATTTGTTATTTAATAAGAACTTGCAGAAGTATCACCTAAAAATTAGGCCAACAATTTTTCCTAGTTTCTTGCATTTGTGAAATTTTCCCTGCCATATGTTCCATTTGTCCAGAGTCCAGACTCCAGACACATGCTTGCATGATATGCCTTCAATTCTTCTGACCTTGAGAAAAATAATCAAGCTTTGGAGAATATTCATACTTTGGTCACCGTGACTGTGTGTAAAGGGTAGAAAGTTTCTTTTGTTCCCTTTTTTCTTTCTTCCCTGGTTTGGTTCTAAAA
Source organism: Vaccinium myrtillus (assembly GCA_016920895.1). Taxonomy (NCBI): domain Eukaryota; kingdom Viridiplantae; phylum Streptophyta; class Magnoliopsida; order Ericales; family Ericaceae; genus Vaccinium; species Vaccinium myrtillus. Next base: position 29,681,703 of record CM029270.1, read on the forward strand.
TGCCGAATGGTTTATTGGAGTGGAGTTAACTAGTTTAAGGTTTCTACTTTCTACACTGAGGGTTGACGGGTGATTTGGGCTGGGTTTGAGTTAGGCTGGTTACGGTTGTATAGAGTAGGTTGCAAATGCAGGTCTGTTAAGTGGATTTGGGTATCGTTGAAATATGGGTTCGGTTACGAGAGTGGGTTGGGTATCAGTAGTCTCCACTGCATTCTGCGATGGAAGCTCTAGGCTTGCACAACAGATGGAATACTGGGGAAAATGAGAGGCCGAAGACAAGAATACTGGGATGTTCGCTTTCTTGGTCCACTGTTAGCCAAACCACTAGGGCACTAGGCCAGTGTGAGTAGGATCGCCTTGATCTTCTCATATATAATCATTACGCAGGCCTGGTATACTGCAATGTGTGACATGATTGAAATTCTGTTCCAACATATTCAGAGCCCTTTTGGGGTAAAAAATGATATGTTGACACAGATCCCAAATTGACGGGATAGTTTGAGTTTATCCGTACCATTATACATTCATGGAATAGGAATCCGTTTTTGGAAGATTAGGGCTTTTGTGCTCGTGGAAATTAAACCAGGGTCTTCCCCTTGGTGGCCTAGAACTGTGGGTCTGCGATTTGAGATGGTTGCGAAAAGATTAGAAGAGGGCTGGGTAGTGGCACTGCAACGTGTCCAGGAAGGCTCCGGCAGAACTAGTGTTCTGGGAGTGTTGTCTGGTGTTGGGAAGTAGTTGCAGAGAGGATTGCAAGAAGCTGGAGGTTTGGTCAGCGGGTTCGTAGCAATATCTCGGAACTTGCGATCGAAGGTTCGGTTGCTGAGAAAGATAACAAGAAAGAGAGGAACGGAGGCGGGGGTTGGAGCAATGAGGAAGGCGGAGGGGGAAGGTGCTATGATGATTGCTCGGGTAACTAGGGCACTGATGAAGAAAGTAAGAACAGCGAGAGTGAAGAGAGATGGTATCTTGAGCATTAGCTCTGATACCAAATTTAAGTAGCATGTGGCGCACAAGGGACACAACCCTGGCACAAGGCCACGACTAAGCTCAAATTCTCATTTATTGACTCTGAATAATATGTCTAAGAAGCTCTGTCTATGTGTAAGGGTAATATTCGACAATGGTTCTTGATTTCCTAGTTAACTAACACTTGAGGCAGACTAGAATAAATTTATTTTATGCAATATTAAATTTTGGGGATTGTTAATGAAAGCTCCAACAGCTGTACATTCTTTTTGGTTATATGTTGATGTCAAATCATTTTAAGAAGTGCCCTTATTAATTACTTTTTAATCTTACTTTTTGTCTTATTTGTTTGCTTGTTTGCTACAGTTGACTTCAACCATGCTGCATTTGCTTTCCCTTGCTTCAAGCACCAGTCAGCAACCTATAATAGATTTTCTTGTCAAAGTGAGTATCATATATCTGCAGATGTACCTGAAATTTGAAACTTAAATTACACGTGTCTACTTTGCAAGTCTCGTTTACGAAAATGACTCACTCTGTTTGTGCTGAACATTTGATGTGCTTCTGGGAGAAAAGTTGCTGTTACGTTCTTAGACTGTGTGTGTGTGCGCGCGTGTGTGTGTGCATATAGAAACTAGAAAGTTCCACAATCATATGAAAGCGAATTGGTCATGGTTTCCATTTTGCATTTTTATAACTGTAATGCCTGGACTACTCAATTCTTTTAAATTTCCTTTTAAACTTATGGGAATTGAATAGAAAATATAAGGTGGTCTGTGGCCCCGTGGGAAGGGTGGTGGAAGAGGAGACAAAAAGGGCTGAAGCAAGGGAGGGGAAGTGTGGATAGAGTTTCCTTATCAATCAATACATACCCTATAGAAATGTGTTTTGGCTACACAAGCCTCCAAACTCCCATTGTCAAATGTGTTTGTGCCTCCCAATCCTATTTTCTAGATTTTTTTTTTGGTAAGTAAATTTTATTTCACCATAAGGAGCAAAAAAAGCTACACAACCACTGGGGCATACCCGTGAACAGAACTATACATCGAAAAAACCTCCAACAAAAACAAACAATACAACCAGAAAACCAAGAGAAGCAACATAAGACCTAGTTATTTACGCTAAAGATTCTAGAATCTAACAACCAATCGTCACAGATTTTCCTATTCCCAGAAGTGAACTTGACAGAAGACCAAGTGCTAAGCTTGGCTCTAACATCTGCAAAGATAGCAGAGGACACAGCTTCCTCATTCCTTGCTATTCGATGGAATATCCGAAGGTTCCTTTCTCCCCAGAGGATATATAGAAGCTACCAAAGATAATTTGTACACCACATTCCTCAACCCTTTACCCTCCTATGATGGAAAGAACCTCTAGAATTTTTATTATTTAATTTTGAAAAAAAATGTGAGAGAAATTTGCTTGGTTTAGAGACTATTACTTACACAATGACTAACAATTATTCTGAGGAAAAATTCGAATGTACACCACATGTTTTTTCAAAAGGTTTCAATCTTGTAAATAGGATGCTAATTCGGGACTATAATTATCTAAGCTAACGTTGTGTCCGTTTGATGCATGAAGAACTGACAAAAGAAACCCCAATCAATGCAAACTTTTTTTCCCTGTTGTCCCGTGTACAGCGTATTGAACGGGCACAATGCTAGTTTGATATATAGGAAAGAGCAAAGTCTAAGAGGGCCAAACCATTTCTGTCCAATTAAACGAAGGGGCAGTAAAAATGCAGTGATGGAAGCTTTTCTTATCTAAATAGCATATTGTGTTAGTATGCTGAGCATTAAGGTAAAAATTTAAAGGAAGAACACTTTTTTCTCTCCCACTTGCTTAACCAACCAAAGAAGAGGATGACAGCTTACTTTCGTAGTCGTTCCTTTCCGTTCATCATAATTCATTTCCTCCTGAATTCATCATTGTGCTAGAAAGAATATATAACGAATCTTCCCAAGTTTTGTCATACATTTTCACTTCTTTTATGCAGAAAGCGTCTTTTCTTGAGGAGTGGCTTAAAGTGTTATGCTTATCGCTTGGGGAGACTTCTTCTCAACTTGAGGCTGAAAACAACTGCACTGTGAACCAAAAGAAAGAGATGATATCCAGAGCAATTTGGTCACTCGCTAAAGTGTACAAAAGTCATGCGGCAACTGCATACAAATTTGAGAAGTTGGCCAGTAGCATACCATAATTTTTGTTTGACTGGTGGTTGAAGGCTATTATCTGTCCAACAGAAGCTCCTAAACCCTTATATTGCCTAGGCTCTAAGAGGTCGACTGTTGTTACTTTGCGTACATGTTTTACTTATTAGAAAAGTCAGGAGCCTTGTCATACATTGGAGCAACATGGTGGTGGATCTCATCTCGCATGTTCAGGGACATGTTTGGGTGTGACGTTATTGTACACTCTCATGCTTTTTATCCCCAGACTTGTGCAAGGTGTCTGGTGGAACTTGCAGTGCAGCTTCATTGTAAGCCAAAAGGAGGGGACAGGGACAGTTGCGCTATTTTGAGGGTAGGTATTCAGGAAAGGAAAACGGCGTCTTGAAGTTGTGACGTCAGACTTCATTTATTGGTCTTGAGATTGTAGGGGTTCGTGATATTTACTTTTCTTTGGTTGTATATTTGTTACTGTTGGTGGAAGTTTGATAAACGTCCACACTCTGGTGGCTATCATCCTTGTTTAAAGTTCCTTTGAAACAAATGAAAACATTACTGTTTTGTTCAAATTAGTGATAATGTTTTGCTTCAACAATTCGAGTTAAACAGCTTCAGAGTAAATGTACCAACAATTTCTTAAAACTTTGGAACCAAATTTACAAGGAAGGAATGAAAGAGAATGAGTTATGTATTCTGGATATATATAAGGTTCACTCCCAAATTAGGACACCGTAGTGCATATTCATGAATGGTTGGTTCTTTCCTACTGAAGGTACAAATGAGTTGGCCCGTTCAAATTGCCTCTAACGAATGGTAAAAAATGCCACTATTAATGTCAATATGTTTACATTATTGATTTCTCATCTGTGATCATTGGAGTAACTATAATAACTTGGGCTTAAAGGCTCGTTTGTTTGATCTTCGAAGGATAAGCATTTTCGCAAGTCCAATGGTAGAAGGATTGAGGATCAAAAGGGGGGAAAAATGGTAGAAAGATTAATAATACTACACTCTTATAATAATAATAATAATAATAATAATAATAATAATAATAATAATAATAATATTATTATTATTATTATTATTATTATTATTATTATTAATACTCGATGGATATTTGGTCTTGAGCGCAAACGTTGGAACTTGAAGTAAGATTTGTAGGCCTTTGGTTCATAATTAATCTAGTCTGACATTCAATGTGGGTGATTCTATTAACAACCTCTTATTTTCTCCATATAACCCATTTTCTTCCTTCAACCCACACCTAAAAATCCCCAATCCAATTTACTCCATACAACCAACAAAATACACCTAAACTACCCAAAATACCCTTAACCATAAAATGCCCTAAATCTATTCTCTCTCTCTACCTCCTGCCATAGCCACCGTTGATCCTCCATCGTTGAAATAGTCCGGTAAGTGTCTCCTCTCCTCTCTCTCTCTCTCTCTCTCTCTCTCTCTCTCTCTCTCTCTCTCTCTCTCTCTCGTATATATGTGTGTATATTGGACTAAAATCTGAGGACTCTCTCTCTCTCTCTCTCTATGTGTATAGCGAACTAATCTGAGGATTTCATGAACGAATTGAACAATGTGAGTTGTTGGGTTGGGGTTTCGACTTAAATTACATTGTCTGTTAATTTGGGTTTGGGTTTTGACCAAACTGTTCATGTTTTCGTACTTTGAATGTTGAAATACACTCCAAATTTCGACAACCACATGTCGATTTACATTAAGGTCGAATTTGCTTGGTTTGGTATTGGCTATTTTTGACATCCCCATGTCGAAATTTATTCCTCTTTTCATCTTATTAATGTTGAAACCAAGTTCTTGTGAAATTTGTGGGAAAATTGGACATTGTCTATGTTCAACATCATCCTGTCGAAATTTAAGTCTATTTTCGACATCCCCATGTCGTATTTTATTCCTCTATTCAGCTTATTAATGTCGAACTAAATACTTGTGATACTTGTGAAGTTAATAATTGTGGTCACATTTTGCTGTTTTTGACATTAGCCTGTCGAAATATGTATATTTTTCCAGGTTCTTAATGTCAAAATTTGTGAAATCTACATTAAATGAACCAGAGACAAATTTGTGAAATCTACATATTTCGACAGCTACATGTCGAATACTAAATCTATTTTCAGACTGAGAATGTCGAAGTTCCATGAACCAAAGAACGTATTTGCAGTATTCAACATTTGTTTGTTGATATATTGGGATTATTTCAACATGAACATGTTGATTGAAGATTTTTTATTCGACACCCTAATTTTGAAATTTATACTTGTGCATAATACTGATTCACATGTTATCAGATTATATATATATCAACTTTAACTTATATTTTGTGATTTTATATAGGTTATGGCACGTCCACCGCTTAGAGGTCGAGGCAGAGGCCGAGGCCAAGGCCGATGCCGAGACGGACTTTGAGGAGGA